>VDFB02072274.1:30793560-31078560 GCA_007258455.2 Sequoia sempervirens
GATAACAACTTCTAAGAAGATTTCAATTTTTTTTTTTAAACACAGTAAGAGAATTTTTGCAAATATCCTCTGTTAATTTCCCCGTGAAAAATTTTCAACAACCTCTGTGATTTCCTGAGATCCACAATAACCTCCCGTAACAAATTTTTCAACAACCTCATAAAAGCACTGGCACACTTGTCGAGAAGTTGCAAAATATCCTCTCCACAACTTCTCGGTAATTTTTCCCTTTTAATTTTGCATGCAATTTCAATTTTATTAATTTTAAAATTTAAAAATCAATTTCCCATTCACATGCATTTTACTTTTATTTTAATTTCCTAATTTTCCACAATTTAATTAATTTTCAAATGCAATATAAATTTCACACTTAATAATTTAATATAATTTATTTATTTATTTAATTAAAATAGTTTAATCTTTTTAAGATCAACTATTTAACCAAATAAGCTAATTAATGAATTAAATTATTAAGCAAGTAATTTCTACTACATTTATACATTAATTAAATATCAATAATTTAAAACACAATATTCCAACATTAAAAATTAACCAAATTTACCTTTTCAAAATGATTTAACCAACAGAAAATACAATACAACCTATGACTCAAAACTGAAAACAAACAAAGTACTATGACCAGGATTAAAGACTAGGCTAGGGTAAACCAGACTACTATCTCCCGATCAACGATTCCGTTGAGTCTTGACACGTTCAGACCTGATTACACAGGTGGAGTAGGTGTCATGTACCTGCAAATTCCTGCAACCAAGCAAATAACGTGCATACATGTATATATATATAAAGCATTAAACAGGCACACCGTGCGGAGAAAATCACAGATATCGCAGGGCACTCGCAAGCGAGTGATGCGATTCCATTCTCCACACCAATACACTTCACAGCAAAACTGACGAAAATGAATAACTGTTAGTCCATCATAAACATATACATAGCAATAACAACTGGAAATAACATCTACGCTAAATCATATCATGTCTGAAAACAATAATCATCAATCAAGTATCATCATGTCACAAAATAATCCACTATCGCTCAAATCCAGCGATCAAAATATCCAACAAAGCATCATAGGTCTAACAGTGTGAAAACATAACAACAGAAAGCATAAGCATAAACGGAGGGGTACTACATGCAACCACCAAAGGATAAAGAATTTTTTTTGGAGGAGGTGATGAATGGTTTTTGACCATCCTCCATGCAATAGGAATGAGGTGCCACAATATTTTTTGAGGAAACTTTACTATGAGTTTAACCTCAATAAAATACCAAACTATTTTGATATGCAGGACTTCTAGAGTAGAGGTGGGGAATCTGCATAGGACAGAGTGGAGACACATATCAATGCACATCGGCCAATGTGACTAGCACTCACTAGACTAGCATATGATCATGTGTCTATCCCTTCCATTGTGAAGGAGAGTGTTGAGGTTGATATATTCTAGTTGATTAGTTCTCCCACCTAGAGCCCTCATACAACATATCAACTCTCTGAGCACATGTCTCAACCAGAGAGTCTTTGGGGAGTAGAGTTTGATCTCATATTTTCGTGCTTCAGGGTTACCCCTGCGGGTTACATCCCACGATAGTTAGGATGCTCTAAGTGGCCCAAGGTACATTTGTAGTCGATCAAATGTAAATGAGAGATGCCCTCCTTAATGAGGCATTCGACAGGTTGATAGTCGAGTAAATCTTAGCAAGTTCATTGAATTTAATTTATTAAATTTTATTTTTGAAATGCAAAATTAACTAAATTAGTTGAATTATTATAATGAAATTTTAGGGTCATACTATTCACTCTATTTTCAATGGTCCTACACCTCCCTATCATGTAGCCATATGTACTGTGAAGGTATGTAACTAGTAAAGAATTATAAATATTACATGTGAATAGCTAAACATTATATGAATGGTATTCTTATATCTCATTTTGGATGTTGAAATGGTTAATCTTGGAGCTTTGATGACAACATCTACTAGTGGAGGTGGTCATTAAAGTTTCACTCAAGTAATACAAACTATTTATAATTTTAAAATAAAAAAAGTATTTAGTAATTGAATAATGTTTAATGACTTGAAGGTTCTAGATAGTTTGTAAGTATGCTTTGTAATTTTTAATTAATTTTATTTTCAATTGTTATGCACTTCATAATCTATAAATTTCATTTGTTCATGTTGTTGAACTTTATTCATCATTTATCCTTGTGATCATTACTCTTCCTATGTGAATATTACACTGTGCACTATAATGAAGATATCTCACTCCATTTCTTATCTATATCTTCTTTGCGATTCACCCATGAATATGAATAGAATGTTGAGGTTATATGAAAATCATGGAGTGTCTTTATAGGTGTGAATTGTTATCACTTGATCTTAGGACCAAAATCCCCTTATTTCTCACTATCACTACATCATTTTGTTCTTAGTTGGAAATCCTCATTATTGCTTCTTTTGATGTGCATCTCACTATCGTGCTTTACATTAAGTTTCCATAAATCTTATCAACACTTCAAAAATTCTTCACACTTCACATCAACAAATGGCTGCATGACTTCTTTATGTAATCATGATATTGTCCCTTTCTTGCATGATATAATCACCCCTAGGACTATCATCTTGTGACTATCCTTTACTTTTAAATTGTCCTTATTAAACATGTAAACCGTTGAAGCAATATATAGTTCAATAAGTGCTAAAACTTTTGTTGACTATCTCATACATTATAAGCCATGACCTACATTACTCTTCTAGTTTTCGTAATTGAATAATGTTGTTTTATTTTTAGATGATGCAAGTAGAGATTACTCCCAATGTTGATAGGCCAATGGAGCATGGCGTCTCTACTACAATAGGCACCTCGATTCCTTTGAAAGGGGTATGAGGTAGATTAGTAAATTTTAAATTACATTCATTGCTATAGTTGTTTATTATTGGAAAATCAAATGATTATTGAATTGTAGTTTAATTTCTATCTAGATGGTTTCTATAGGACTTTAGAACACTACCACCAGAGCATGCCATTGTTGTGGACAAGGAGAGAGATCATTTGGTGGTAGTAAGTGATTATTTTGTGCAATATTTCAATTTTTATAATGTAATTTATATATTAATGTTTATACTTTTTATTGTAACAGGTAAAGCCCCACGAAGAATTAAATAGGAAGAGCAACCCTTGACTTTGAAGTAGACCACTTTCATATGTATCTCCATCCCCTCGATGATCAAAGGCCACTCGTGATCTATTTTATTCACCTAGAGGGGAATTTCTTTTTATTGAGTTCCTTTTTTGTATGCCTATATGGCATTTTTGGACATATATTTTATATTGCATATACGTGACATTGTATGCCTATATGGAATTCTTGTAATCATATATGACTATTTTGTATATATGTTATACTTATATCAACATATATTGGTGTATGCCTAGATGGCCATTTGGTTAATACACATCTTTTTTATTGATGGTGTCCATATTTGTATTATAAATACATGCTTCAATGGATATTTTTAGATGGTTTACTTCAAATATTTAAAGTTTGAACATTATAAAGTAAATATGAACTATTGGGAGAATTGAAAACCTAGCCATGTCATCATTGACATCATCAATCATACAAATATAATAATTGATGATCCAATCTAACACTTGGGTCTCACTACCACTACACATCTAAGCCCATACTCTCTAGGATCATTGTAGCATGGTAAGGAAATTCATGTAATTATACAATGCGCTTTCAATTATGCAACTAAAAATGATAAAGACAATATTACATGTGACCTCATACCTCTAGAAGTTTGTGATATGATTCTTAGAAAACATCTTCCATTCCAAACCCCAATAGTGGATGCTATGAATCAAAAGATAATATTTTGACCTCAACAAATCTAAATTATAAGACAAAGTAGCTTGGCTAGATCTAATAAATAATGTTATAGCATTGATAATATACAAAAATTATTTCTTCTTATTGTCTACTTAGAGATGTTGCATAGACAATATCACAAGAAATATCATTGCTCACTCATGCATCTTATCTATCACAACAATAGATGCTTGAAAATTTACTATTATAGGATGAAGATGTCTTTATAAACTGCAAAAGTATTCCAAAAATAATTTATGGTACAAAATCAAACCAATTGGTTAAATTTAATTCCCTTTCTGAAATAGATCATTGTATCATAGGTCTACTTAGGAGAAGGATGAAATTGGCACAAAATCTAAGAGCTAGTTGATCAAGGAAATAGTTGACCTAGATATTTTTCATGTGGCACCTTAGAAGCATGTGAACAATTATGTGGGAGAACTTGCAATAAAACTAGAGTTCATGTGTCATAATCTACAAGCATTATAGTTTTATGAATTATAGATTAAGTTACCACATGCATTTATAGGTAAAGTTATGTTTGTGTGTTATATATGAGGAGGTAGTGATTATGGCTATATTGGAAACATGCATGCATATCAAAATATTAAGGATATAATTATTTATTCATAGCATGTGGTAGAAATTGCATATTCAAGGTTATTATTCACATAAAGACATCATAATTAGTGATATGTGTGGTGTGTTGATGTCATATTAACTTCATAACTTATTTCACATTAATCTCACCTATATTGTTTGGTTAATTATTAACTTTGCTACACTAGTATGTGTTTGTGGTCTTTGATGACATATTTTTGGCATATAGTTATGGAATCAAGTTTTAATTAAGAAAAATTACAAACAATTTACAATATGTTTCCAATAATTTTATTCAAGTATATTCAAGTACCCATCCTCTAGTTGGTTGAACCCACACTTCAAATTTGGAGACACATTCTTCATGCCTAGACTTTCCTTCATCTCAAGAAAATGTTTTCTTATATTGACCAAAACATTTATGACTGCATTAAGTTCAAGCAACAAAGGAGAATAATACTTTGGTGTAGATGATTCAGTCATAAGATCAAAAAGACACCTACGTTGACTAAAAATTTTAAAGTGGACTTATTTTATAGCAATCCTAATGTGTTTAAATGGTCAGTTTACCCCCAAGAGATGAAGAATGTAAACAATGCCTCTCAACAATTTTTGGAACATCTGAAACCTTATTGCCATAGTGGAATGACTTGGATATATGAAAAAATGAGGGAAGATATTGTAGAGAGACCCTATGTGACCTTATACCTTTAGAAAAAATGTTTGCATGACAAATATAACAAAAATTACACCACCTTGTGACTTTACACTACATGCATTTGACACTTGTTTCATGAATTGAAAACTTGTCACCATGGGAAAATGAATTGGAGATATAAAAATAAAGAGAGGTTATTATAGTGGGGCCCTATATGATTTTGTACCTTCAAATTAAATGTTTCTAAGTGTCATAGTTTTTGAGTAACAACTTGTCAAAGTTTACTGCACTTTGCACTTTGGTCTTTTAAGAGATATCATTGGTGCAATATAGCTCAGACTGTTCCAACATGCTAGGGTGTGAAATAGGACCTTTCCTAGCATAAATATACCCATTTGAACATGTTAGAATTGTTGGTTCAGTCACACAATGAACAAAACAAAAATTACACCACCTTGAAACTTTACATTGCATTCATTTGACGCTTTTTCATCAACTGAAAACTCTTCACCACGAGAAAATGGATTGGAGATATCAAAAAATGAGAGAGATTAGTGTAGAGGGGCCCTACATAATCCTATAATTTTAGACAAAATATTTCTAAGTGTTATAGTTTCTAAGTAATGGCTCATCAAAGTTTGTTTCCCTTTTACACTTTGGTCTCTTAAGAGATATCATTGGTGCAATGTATCTCTTATTGTTCCCACATGTTAGGGTGAAAAATAGGACCTTTCCTAGCATAAAACTACCCATCCATAAATTATGAAATTGTTGGTTTGGTCGCAAGATGAATAGAATAAAAACTGTACCACCTTGTAACTTTACATTGCATGCATTTGACACTTTTTCCATCAACTAAAAACTCGTCACCATAGGAAAATGGATCAAATATATCAAAAATCGAGAGAGTTTATTATAGAGGGGCCCTACATAATGTTATAACTTTAGATTGTTTTGTTTTGAAGTGTCACAGTTTCGAAGTAATAGCTCATTAATGTTTGATGCCCTTTTGCACTTTGGTCTCTTAAGAGATATTGTTGGTGCAATGTAGCTCAGACTATTCTGACATGTTTGTGCATGAAACATGACCTTCCCTAGCATAAAAATACCCATCCAAATATGTTGGAACTGTTAGTTTTGTCACATGATGAACATAATTAAATTACACCACCTTGCAACTTTACAATGCATCCATTTGATGTTATTTCCATCAACTGAAAACTCGTCACCACGAGAAAATGGATTGAAGATATGAAAAACTAATAGAGGTTATTATAGAGGGGCCCTACGTAATCCTATACCTTGAGAGAAATTTTTTCTTAAGTGCCAAAATTTTTGAGTAACACCCCATCAAATTTTCCTACCATTTTGCACTTTGGTCTCTTAAGAGATATCAACGGTGTAATGTAGCTCATAAGGTTTTGACATGCTGGGGTGTGAAACAAGACCTTGCCTAGCATAAACCTACCCATCTAGACATGTTGCAACTTTTGGTTTGGTCACAAAATGAATATAAGAAAATTACACCACCTTGCAAATTTACACTACATGCATTTCACACTTTTTCCATTGACTAAAAACTTGTCACCACAGGAAAATGGATAAGATATTCAAATCCAAGGTTTACAAATTCTAACTAGTTTTTGTAAATTAAAGGTTACATGAATTAGTTGTTGAAGATAATAATTTGGTTTACTATTATTGATCAACTTGGCCAACACCTAAATATAAACTTTACAACTGACACTAAATAAATAGAAGCACATGATTTTGCTATCTTAGAGTAGAATCTTAAAAATATCAAGCATAAAATGAAGAAAAAAATAATATGATTATTGCAAATGATTCATATTTTTCTAAAAATGTGAATGTACCTTTATGCTAATCTCTTATGTACCTACACATTATATCATACTTGTTTAAACCCTTATTGGTAGTAATCTTCCATGTCTTGATGATTATCTATTGTCTATATGATTTTCATAGTTATCATTCAATATATATTCATTGCTACATGATGCTATCATGATGCTTTTTGCATTACTTTTCATGAGTACATCAAAGTGTAGATCATACTTACCACACAAAGTTGAACAAAAATACATGGTCATATTAAATATGTCATATCAAATTGTTACACCTAAGAAGATGGTCCATTTACCACCACTAAAGGAACCACATCATGATATTTTGACTTGATAGTGAAACATAACAAGAGGTGATGAGTAAATAGACCTACCATAAATATGAATATAATATGCCCAATATTGACTATATATGTCTAAAAGTGCAGTAGAAAAAAAAAGAGAGAAACTTTAAGTTAAAGAAGGGAAGTAAGTCCTTCCTATGCCATATGAAATTTGGAACCAAAACATAAGTAAATTTGAAATGTGATAGTGAAAGTTCTAACTATCAATTGCAATATAGTAATATTAATAACATGAAATTTAAAATTCAATTTGCATACTTACAAATTAATCAAATGAACCATCCAGTTATTCTTTACTCTTTATTGTGTCAAGTATTGCCTCATGGTTAGACTCATGCACCTTCCATAGGTTCTTCAAAGGTCTACCTACATAATTGATCAAATGAACATTGGATTCCACAACAAGGTTTAAGTAATGAAGAATCTTCTGATGCAATTCAAAGTCATGAAACAACCAAACATTAACACTCTTATGTGGGTACCTTCTAAGTCATGTTCTAGTAACAACCACAGAGCTTGTAGGTATTCAATGGTTTCTCCATCTATAATTAGGGCCTCCAATTTTTTTTAGCCTCAACACAATGACACAAGTAATCATTTTTTCCCTCTTCATTTTCTTCATCTCCAATAACTACATAAACATGCCCTACATTGAAATTTGTAGCAAATTAGATGAATTTTGTCAAAATTACAAAAATATTATAAAGATAACATTAGGAATTTCAAAAACTATGTAAGTAGATATATTACCTAGTTGAAATAGATCTAATATGTGATCAAAGTTAACTGATGATTACATATGAGTCAATTCCAGTTTCGTCAAGAGTCGATATGTGTCAAGTAGGCTAAGAAAATTGAACCATGATTTTTCAACCTATTCTTTTGACTCATACTCATTCTAGGATTGAATTGTACATGAAGAAAAAAAGCATGCCATCTTCCGCATATATATACTCCATGAACCTGCATTAGAGCTTCTGAAAGAGTGTATCTCACTTGATCTTGTCAGTGTATAATGATCCTCATAGTTTTCAATGTTAGTATAATCTATCAACAAAAATAATCTATGAATTGAAGAATTACCTTCATTATTTGGACCCATCGAAGCATTATGCCACTCGATGATTGATTTTGTATCTGTCAACTTTGCATTGTCTTTATACTTTAACTCTTCTTGTGCTATGGCTCTTTTGATACATGCTCCTCCACCATCATGCTCCCCCTTTTCTCGCCGAACCTCACAAAATTTCCACATATGTTGAACACCTATAATATTATGCATCCTACTCAACCAATAGAACATTTGAAAATTCTTGAATTGTGAAGAACAATTATCCAACCATATGATATGCTAACAGAATGATATGCCCCTTCTAGCCAATCATGATAGAACACCTGAAAGAAATTGTGCACAAAAACTTTGTAGAATGCATGCGATCATCACTAATATAAAAATGATAATCCCCTCTGATATTTATGTCATCCTTTGTACTTTCATTGGCATGAATGAATGTTATGTGTAGAAATATAGCAACCTATGTGGAGTTGTAATACTGTGATTGTACCTCACATTGCGACTGTAGACTATAGTTATCTACAAATTCAATGACTAAAACAATGCTACCAAGTGGAAATGTGTCCTTGAAAAACTTGAATTGTAAGTCCAACCATCAAGCTCTATAGGTATTACTTGCATACTCATTCAGTATACTGTCACAAAATGTAGACATAACCGATACATTGGAGTCTTTTTAATAACCAAATCATACCTTTTTTTTGCTTTACCATATTTTGTATTGTAGGCCACTATCTTATATTTTCCAAATTCTACTAGTTCATTTCCAAATGCATGTGTAATTTCCATATTTTCACATATTGGCATACATTGCAAGCCACTACAATGTTCGAATGTGTCATCCAAGCATAATTTCTTGTAGAATAATTGATCCTCAACCCTTAAACCCTTAAACCCTCAACCCCTAAACCCTTAATATTTCAACCCTCTATCCTATACATTCAACCCTCAACCCTCAATTCTCAACCCTCTACCCTATACATTATACCCTCAACCCTAATCCCTCAACCCTCAATTCTTAAACCCTCAACTCTCAACCCCTAATCCCTCAAACCTTAATCCATCAACCCTCAACCCTCAACCCTTAAAACCTCAACCATCAACCCTTAAACCCTCAACCCTCAACCCTAATCCCTCAACCTTATACCATCAACCCTCAACTTCAATCCCTCAACCCTCAACCCTCAACCCTAATATCTCAACCCTTAAACCCTCAACCCTCAACCCTATACCCTCAACCCTTAAGTCCTTAAACCCTTAAGCTCTCAACCCTCAACCCATAATCCCTCAAACCTTAACCCTAATCCCTCACCCTATACCCTCAACCCTTAAACCCTTAATCCCTCAACCCTCTACCCTATACATTAAACCCTCAACCCTCAATTCTCAACCATCTAGCCTATATATGGGACCGTCAACCCTAATCCCTCAACCCTTAAACCCTAAACCCTCAACCCTTAATCCTTCAACCATCAACCCCTAATCCCTCAACCCTTAAACCCTCAACTCTCAACCCTCAACCCTATACACTAAACCCTCACCTATAATCCCTCGACCCTATATAGGTATGTGCAGCATCATGATGGGCCAAAAAGTGGTGATATGATGGGTATGTGTAGGGTATGTGGCTAATGAGTTTTTTTTACCCAAAATTGATGAAACGAAAAGGGTTTTTAAGGGAGATTCTCATCTTTCCACCAATATAAATTATTCTTTACTTTGAATTTAATAAATAATTATTATTCATTTCTATTTGAATTAATGACTCAAGTCCTCGATTGATAGGTTGATTGAAAACATCTATAGCTTAATCCAGACATTTTTGAATCCAAACATGCATCACATTCTATGCTTCACATACTATAGGATTAAAAAAATTCATGAATTTTTGATCAAGTTAAGTCGGCCGACATACAAGTTTTATATTTTTTAAAAGTTGTAATAAAAATCATAATTAATTATTTCATTTGAAAATTACAAAATAATATGCATCACATCGGGACATGAGTCCCTTGCTTATATCTAAAATCTTATAAAAAATTATTATCATTTTATTGTGGTTTGGGTGGTTAGACAAACACCTACTTATTTTTTCCCTAAAATTTAAGTACTACTACATTGAAATTTCAAATTTTCACCAAACGATTTTTTTTTTTTTAAATAAACCTAGTAGTTTAGAAACTACATTCAATTTTCTGTAGATTCTATTCTTACATATTTTTGAAATAATATAGATAACTTATTCAAATTTTTACGTCAAGTTGCCTAACTCTGATTTTTCTAAATTTTTCGCCACTTAAGGGCCTATTTTTTCCATGATGATCCTACACATACCCATACCTTAAACCATTAATACCTTAAACCTTCAACTCTCAATCCTCTACTCTCTACGCTATACATTAAACCCTCAACCTTCAACCCTCAATTGTAAACCATCTACCCTATTCATCATACACTCAACCCTAGTCTCTAAACCCCTAATCTCTCAACCCTAATCCCTTAAATCCTAAACCCTCATCTCTCAACCCTCAAACCCTTAAACCCTCAAACCTTAAACCCCCAACCCTTAAACCCTTAATCCCTCAACCCTCTACCATATATATTAAACCATCAACCCTCAATTCTCAAACCTCTACCCTATACATCGGACCCTCAACCCTAATCCATCAACCCTATACCCTTAACCCTTAATCCCTTAATCCATTAAACCCTCTACCCTCCACCCTATACATTAAACCATCAACCCTAAATTCTCAACCCTCTACCCTATACATTGGACCCTCAACCCTAGTCCCTCACCCCTATACTCTCAACCCTTAAACCCTCAACCCTCAACCCTATCCCATATACATTAAACCCTCAACACTAATCCTTCAACCCTATACCTTAAGCCATTAATACATTAATCCCTCAACCCTTAAACCCTCAACCCTTAAACCCTTAATCCCTCAACCCTTAACCCTTAAACTTCAACCCTCTACCCTATACATTAAACCCTCAACCCTAATCCTTCAACACTATAACTTAAACCATTAATCCCTCAACCCTATACTTTAAACTCTAAACCCTCAACCCTTGACCTTAATCCATCAACCCTAAACCCTTAAACCCTAATCCCTTGACCCTCAACCTTTAAATCCTAAAACCTTAAACACTAATCCCTTGTCCCTCAACCCTTAAACCCTCAACCCTCAACCTTCAACCCTCAACCCTTAAACCTTTTACCCTATACATTAAACACTCGACCCTAATCCCTCAATCCTATACCTTAAATCCTCAACCCTTAACCCTATATGTTAAACCTCCAACCCTCACCCCTCTACCCTATACATTAAATCATCAACCCTAATACATCAACCCTATACCTTAAACCCTAATCGCTTAACCCTCAACCCTTAAACCCTAAACCATAAAACCTTAAAGCCTAAACCCTTAAATCCTCAACCCTTAAACCCTAATCCCTTAACCCTCAACCTAAAAGCCTCAACCCTCAACCCTTAAACCCTAACCCCTCAACCTTTAAACCCTAATCCCTCAACTCTCATCCTTAAACCCTAAACCCTCAACCCTCAACCCTCAACCCTGAACTCTCAAACCTTAAACCCTCAACCCTCAACCCTTAAATCCTTATCCCTTAAACCATCAACCCTAAACCCTCAACTCTTAAACCCTCAAACTTCAACCTTAATCCCTAATCCTCAACCCTTAAACCTTAAACCCTCAACCCTTAAAATATCAACCCTTAAACACTAAATCCTATAGCCTACAACCTCAACCCTCAACCCTATACTCAAGCCCTAATCTGTCAACCGAATATCTTAAACCCTAATGGACCTATACCTTATACACTTAACCTTGGACACTCAAACCTAAACATTATCCCTCAAACCTCAAACCTCTACCTTATACCCTATACCATCAACCCTATATTTATGCCCTAAACCCTCAACCCCCATCCTTATGCCTTATACCCTCAACCTTAAACCCTAAAACTTATACCTTAGACACTCAACCATGAACATTATCCTTCATGTATAAACCATCAACACTATACCATCAACCATATAATTAAGCCCTAATCCATCAATCCTCAACCCTATACCTTAAACTTTGAACCCTATACCCACAAACCCTCATCCTTATACCCTATAAACTCACCCTTATACCCTAAAACATGAATATTGTCCCTCAAACCTATACATAAAACCTAAATCGTACACTCTCAACCATTCACCCTATGCCTTATACCCTTAATCTATATCATAAAACCTAAACCCAATATCATAAACCCTAATCCCTATACCTTGCACACTTAATCTTATACACTCAACAAGCTGAATATTATCCCTCAACTATAAACCCTCAACCCTCTACTTTGTACCCTCAACATATTACTTAAGCCCTAGTCACTCAACCCTCAATCCTCAACCCTATACCCTAAACCCTAAGCCCATAAACCTCAATCCTCATCCCTATAACCTATACCCGCATCCTTATATATCATAAACCCAAAACTCTTACATACATACTGTTGGGTCCCAAATTTACAATAAACTTGAATCCTAAAGGTGTGCTAGGCCTAATGGTCAAATTCAAGGAGAGATTTGGCCAATAAATGGGAGATTAATATAAAATATTTCTGTCCTATAGTTCAGGCTCTATGAAACTTGGGAGGGCGATCTTATAATGTATTTAGAGACCTCTACACTTAATATCTGAATACATTGTAAATAATAGATAAATTATCATATAATAGCTCAAAAAATGGAATGAATCAAAGAAGTTGGCTACTCCTTAACAACACTCAACATTTGAAGCATGAGAATGGTGAAACTTGACACAAAATGATAACAATTGTAATCCATTTAAAAGATTTTTATTATAAAAGTGATTTTTTGTTGAATTGACCAACACCATGCAATATGAACACTCATTTAGATCAATGCCTCATCCTAGGAATAGAGTCAATCTCAATAACCTATACAACTTAATAAAAAATTAAACCATAGTGTTTCTTAAGCCTTGATATTACTACATTAAAGTACATCGACATTATATTCTCAGCCACAAATTCTTACTAATATCCTAGCACTTGATTCACATGAATCGATAGCTTCATTCAAGCATTTATATTAATTCTTTGAATTAACAAGCAAGAACAAAACCACATGTCCACTAGAAATCAATAGAGACGAAAAAGATAATCCTTGATTATGTTATTCATAACTCATAAAACAAGTACAAAGGAGATAAAATGGCTTTGAATTTTTCACCATTAGATGTATTATATTTCTATTATTGCTATCAAAATTACATATGCATTGCAAAACTCAAACCTAAGAAAAAACCTTTAAATGCTTTGTATTCTCTTTACAATATTATACGTGATAAATTACAAAACAATGAACCCCCTGTTGGATGTTGTTGATATGTGGTTGTCATTGATTTCAAAACTATTGGCATTAATGTTATTTGAGGTTGTATATGTCGAGGGTATTGAGAAAATTGTAATAAAGAAAGTTGCAGGTTTTCAGTGGTGTAGTGAAGTTCATGATGATGGCCAACTCAGTATGTTGATGATTAGAGGTTTTGGATTAAATGGTTTCTTTTCGAGTATATCTAGTTTATCCATGTTAAGTTTTAGAGATTTGTATGAAGATTTGATCGAGTTATGAGTATCTGTGTTCTAACAATTTTTCTATTGCTTCAATTGGTGTTCATGAAAGAAGTTGATATGATTCTAGTAACGTGAAGTGTTGTGAATGCTTCTCTAGTGATTCATGATTCTTTTGGATGTTTCTAGATCATGCTCTATCTTAATTGCACATCTACATTGATCAGTGTGTTCGCAATTGAATATTTTCTCTTGTGTGTTCATGTTTTTCATGTTCTTGGCCGACAGGGTGATTGTAGCATGTTGTGGATCTTCGAGGAATAATTATTGAATATGTTTTGAGTTTGAGGATATTATTTTGGGTCCTCACTATGTTGTGGCTGATGGTGGTTGATTCGCATTGATAATTATTTATGTTTTGGGCCGACAGTTTGTATTCATTTTATATTTTATTGAGGTTGACTTTTAGATGATGTTATTCTTGGTTGTGGATATATATGAGTGATTGTTTTATAATTTGATGAAGTGTGTGAATGTTTCATGAAGCGAATTGTGTGATTCCTATGTGCGAATAATGTTCTAATCATTCGAAGTAAGAAGTTAAGTGTGAAGAAGAGTGAGTAGAGTTTATGTGCTTAACCGGAACTGTAATCAGGAATGAGAAAGTGTTATTTTCTTAGTTCAATCTTGTGGATGTAATCCAAATCCTTTTGTAAGACATTGTGTCTTCCTTGGATAGTAAGCCTTGTTGTATTTGAGTAGTGAGCTCTAGGCAATGGACCTGAATGCATGTGCATTCCCCATTTATTCTATTATAATTTTAAAATTTTATAATCTTGTGGACTAACCTCCACCGTGGTTTTTCCCCTAACAGGGTTTCCATGTAAAAATCTTGGTTTTATGTGTGTTTTTGATGTGTTGATGATTTATGCTTTCTTCTTTAATAAGTTTGAATTTTTGTGACAATTGATTCACCCCCCCTCTTAGTTGTATGCCCTTGTGTTTCCAACACCCCTTGCAAATGAAACAAGAAATGAATTTAAGGGAAAATAAAGAAACCCTAATGAAAATCCAAATGGAAATCTGGCACCAGTCGACCCCTTAGATCAATAATTTCCTTTTGCACTCAAAAAATCCCCATTCTGTTAATTTTCTCACCTTCTCTTACTTGTTTACTCCCACCTAGCAATTGAAAATGGTTTTTACCATGAAAGGATTCACTCCTCATTTGTTTATCCATAGCTTAAAATATTTTGTTTTAAATATATGAAATCCCTTCATTCATCTTTATTGGGCTATAGAAAAACCCACTTACTCGCATTATCTATTTTTATTTCCCAACAACATAAAGTTTTTTATTTTTACCTTGTGAAAGCTTTTAATTCTTTTATCGGGCTATATAAAAAAATTTACCTGTGCACTTTACATTTTGCATTTTACATTTTATTCATTTCTCACTGTCAAAAATAATCTTTAAAAACTACCTTTAGACATTCCACGAGCCCACCATGGCCACATGGAGCCTCCCTACTCCCTTTCCGGATTATACATTATATTGATGGGTCCCCTGTGGGCTAGTGGGGGATGGTTTAGATTATTCCATGCCATTCCACCTAGACCATTGATGAGCTCCCTCGTCCTAGGTGCAAATATTGACAATTTTGTTGTTCTTCATGTTCTATTTCTTCTCTATGAACATTGGTGGCATCGAGCAAGTGTTTACAATAGACAACATTGAAATCTATCTTCTTCTCGCCAAAGCCATGAGTACACAGGATTTCCATAGCTGATAGTCTGCTAAATACAAGGAGTGCACTCATTAATTTTAATGCTACTCGATGAACCTCATCAACAGTGTGATCTTGCTTTTGAAGTATTTAAATTGAAAACTTCTGCATTTCACCCCAACATCACATTTTATGCACACAACCACAATCGACGACTTGTTGAACATAGGGAACACATTCATTAATTATGATACTACTCAATGAACCTCATCAATAGTACATTTTTTCCTTTCGAAGTGTTGAAGTCAAAAACTTCTGCGGTGCAACCTCAACATCAAAGTGTAACATGTAATTTGAAGGCACCAAAGGAATTTCTCTTAGTAATGTTCATTTACAATCTTGTCATTTGCTCTGCTTCATAATGTGTTTGAGCAAAATTAAACTTAGGTGTCAATGCCAAAATGAAATTTCCTCAAATAGTTTTTTATACAATTTCACTACAAGTGAAAACCATCCTTGTGTAGAGTAAACATGTGCTAGATTTACCCATACATTAGGCATTTGAACAAAGATGCTTCCTGTAGTAGCTTCTTGTACCTATGTAAAATTTCCTTTGTAATATTAAATTGACCCATTTTAGCTAGCACCATGGCTTCCCCATGTGCAACATAAAAATTTCCTTTTCTTTGTGTCAACACTTTACAAGACAATTCACTAGCCTTCTCAAGATGTGTTGCCTCATTCTGGACAGATCAATTGACAATCTCTCACCATAAGATGTACTAGGTGGAGGATAAATTTTAATGGTTCCTGTGATATACTCATTGTAAATCACTTCAAGATATGTCACTAGATTATTTACTCTATAATTTGTTGCTTCTCTACAAATATGACCACCTATGCATCCACTTTGCTTACTCTAAGTTTCAAAGGCCAACCCACATACAACACACCTGGAAATGTCATAATTTATTCATACCCATGAATCTTGACATTGAATGCTTTCATCATATGCAATCCTCTGTGATTGATTCACCTCCTTGTTGCTATTCATTCCTTGTCCTTTAATGGAGGAAATGCTTGGGAATTTTTTATCTCCTCCTTACACTTAATAAAATAAATCCTATTGGCACTAGACGACACACAATAAAGATCTCTACAAGCAATTCTTATCCAATTCTCATAGTTCTTCATAGTATCAAAATCAAGTCAATTGATTATGTTTTCCTTCTTGACTATCAAACATGTGAATCATGAACTTATCATTTATATTGTCTTCAACTGTGATACATGCTTTGGACCGTTCTTCTAATATTGAGCTATATTTGGGTCACCTATAAAGTTCCCTTAACATGTCCTTCGAGCAATGATGGCTTTGATTGTCCCTTATGGCTTGAAGGACAATCATATGTTAATAGAACTATGATGGGATTGCCCATTTTAATCATGAAATTCCCTCTACAGACTTTCCTTTTATCATTGGAATATTTCTAGAATATGAACTATGATCTATAAATGATTCTTGCAATTTCTCATGTTATGCTTAGAGTAGCTCTAACATTGTCAACATGTGACATCTTTATGTTGTTGATAAAACTACTCTTTCCAATCAGTAGGTAACCCCATGAAACCATCAGTAATTGATTTTTTTTTAGCTCATGACTCCTAGAGTAATCTTTTAATAACTTGATAAGTATATCAGCCCCAAGACAATCAATAGTTTGAAGTTATGATGAATGCTCGAGGGCCTTCGATGTTGATTTCCATTCATTGCAGTAGTCAACAATTGCAACTTTGAGAGTTCTACCACATACATACAACCATACATACATGCATACAAGAATACATACATACATATAAGCATACATAAATACATACATACATGTACATATAAGCATGCATGCATGCATACATGCATACATACAAATATATACAAACATTCACACATCTTGAACATATATTTAACAAACTCTTACGTACATATAATTTCAAGCGAGACATAATGTGGGCACATTATAATGTGCTCACATTATATCAAGCTTGGGAAACATAAAGAATTTTTTTGCAAAAGGAAGCAAAATACAAAACAAGACATAATGTGAGCACGTTATAACTTGCTCACATTATATCTTTCTTTGGGAATCCCCAAGCCTTAGGCTTGGATTTTATTTGTATTTCAAACCTAAAGGCTTGGAGTACCTTCCCATTGTCTAAAGACATGTTTTTGCATATTCTATAGGATTTCACATAATCTCATTCATGCTAACTATCAAGTTTGCACGTGTTTCAAGATCGAGTAAATCAAACACCTGGGTAATGTTAAGCTCTCTCTTAGCTATTCAATGATGTAATTTTTTTCACATTTTGACAATGTTAAGGATTTCATCTTTAATTTCTTTTGTTTGTGTGTCCATTTTTTTTGTCAAAAAATAGTGTTTGGTATTTTTAATTTTTTTTACCGTTCAGTGAAATTTCAAATAAAATACATTTTTATAAACTAGACTCCATTCTACACATATTAAAAAAAAATGGTTAATTTTCAAAACTTGTAGGGGTAGCTTGGCCAAAATTCTATTTTTCAGGTAGTGTCCACTTTGAAATTAGTAAAAAAATAAATATTCATTAAAAAAATATCAAAAAAATCAAGCATAAACTGCATGTTGTTATCTAATTTCTCATCGAAGCAATTTTAAAAGTACCAAAAAAAAGTTAACCTTTTGAGGGAGCCATAAAAGACACTATGTTATTATTATTTTTTTTTAAAATAATACCAATTTTTGTGGCTCTGTTTTTTGAACCCCTTAATCTAGATACCATTTTTATTTTAAATAGTAGTTTAGAAAAAAGATTCAAAGCACTATGAATAGTTTTTGCTTGCATCTTAAAATTTTGAGTGTAACTATCCTCAATTTCTCAATCCAAGGTCAGTATTTCTTGATTTAAAAAAAAAAGTGGCCACTTAAGACCCCTTTTTGGCCCCCATCTTTTTTCACTTACCTGAAGATTAAGTTCTAGTTTCCATGCTTGTCTCCTACCAAACATTTGAGTAGGTTCCCCAAAATTCTATTCACTACCTTTGTTTGTCCATTCGTTTTGTGGATGGAATATGGAATTGAACTTCAGGTTTGTCTTCATCTTTGTCCCGAATGTTCTTGAGACATATCTGGTAAACTTGGTGTCCCAATCTGAAAATATGTTGTACAATATTCCATGTAGTCTCACCACTTCTTGGAAGAAAAGGTTGGAGATATTTCTTGCATCATGGGTCTTTTATAAGGGATGAAATGTGCATCTTGGAGACTTGATCCACCACCACAAATATGGAGTCATGTCCTCTCTGAGTCCTCGACAATCCAAGCACAAAGTCCATCTTGATATCTTCCCAAGGCTTTTCTGGAACTACAAGAGGTTGGTAGAAACTAATATTCTATTTGGACCCCTTAGCTACTTGATGGGTTCTACATTCTTGAAAAAAAATTCAGACATCCTTATAGATCTAAGGCCAAAAGTAATTCTCACTTATGAAAGTTATAGTCTTATCAATACCAAAGTATCATGTTAATCCTCAAAAATTATTTTCCTTAATCAAATTCTCCCGCATTGAGCTTTGAGGAATGCAAAATTGGTTCCCTTTGAATAACATACCATCCAAAATTAAATAGTCCAACCATTTTCTTATGTCAGCAGATACTGGGTCTCTACTCACCTTCCAAGTCTCCATAAGGTTAGGATCAATCTCATATAGGTTCTTTAGCTCATCAAATCCCATCACCGCCACCTTCATCTACATCATTAGGTTTCTCCTTCTTCTTAGTGCATCCACAACCTTATTTGACTTCTCACTTTGGTGTTTCAAGACAAAGGTATAGTTTTACATGAATTCTACCCAGGCCACATGTGCCTTTGATTCAACTTGCCTTGACTATTTAAGTATTCAAGAGCTTTGTGGTTAGTACATAGCACAAATTCCTTTGGTAGTAGGTAGTGTCTCTATAGACATAAAAAATGTCATGAGCCTACAAGCAACATTTTCTTACTAATTTTCTTTCTTTCTTGCATAATTAAATAATTTTAATTATTTAATTATTTCTTAATATCATATTCTTCTATTAATTAAATAATTTGTAATTATTTAATTAATTCACTTTATCCTTATTCCTCTCTTGAATAATTTAAATAAATGTAAATTTTATTTAAATTGTGTCACTAATTACCTTTTTTTCCTCTATAATTAAATAAATTCTTATTTATTTAATTATTCATTACCCTTTTTGCTCAATAATTTAAAAAATATATTTATTTAATTTTTCATTTTCTTATCTCCATAATTAGATAATTGATTTTAATTATCTAATTATTTATCATTTCCCTCCATCTTTTATTAAATAGTTATTTTCAATTATTTAATATTTCACACTTCACCTTTGTGAACTATAATTAAATAATTATTTTTAATTATTTAATTATTCATTTTCCCTCCCTAAAATTAAATAATTGCTATCATTATTTAATTTATTTTTCCTAGATATGCCCTAAATCTCAACTACTTTCTTGAGTTTTGGCCCATCCTTCCCATCCTTATCTCTTCTCTTCTCAATTAATCTCATCCATTGATCCTCATACTTCATCATCTAATCCTCACCCTTCATTCGAATTGGGATTTCCATAAAAGAAAGCTTTCAATTCATTTTGAAGTAAACCACAATCTTTGAAGTTTTTCTATGTTGATATCTAGCTATCTTGCATCAACATCAAGCTTATCAAATATCTTGCATACTACAATTATGAGAACAAACAAAGAAAAATGAAGAGCAATGGAAGTGATTCAAGTTTGCCATAGGAATTGAGGTTTATCGCATTATTATTGTGATTTCTACTGTCATTTGTGCTTCATTGTTAGATTATAGTCTTTATTAGCTTGAATTAGATAGTTTTTTTTGTTGTTCTCATTGATTTATGCTCTTCCTGGAATTCTACCCCAATCTACATTTGGTGAACCCAACGTGAACTAATCATTCAATTTTTCAAAATTTTAGAGAAATTTTAATTTTGAGGAAGTATGATCTATAAACAAATATTCAAACACCACAATTGTTGTATGGCATGATGCATGCGAGGATTTTTAAACTGCGTCTGTCACCCAGAATGACACATATAACTATTATCTTGCAAAAATCAAAATTATTTAATCATTGCTTTTTTAGATTATTTTATTAGATTTTGGTTATTATTTTGACATTCTAACAGTCTTCTTACATTAATTCCATAATTAGATTTGATGTTTCTTGTCAATTTTTTTTTTTTTTTGTGCCCTAATGCACTGCAATGGTTTATTTTTGTGTTGCAGTCACCATTTTGTATACCTCCAGTATGCTATATAAAAGTACAAAAACCCAAAATGTAAGAAATATCCATTTGAGCCCTAGTGGGGTGGGTCTTCTAATCATAGGTGCTTCCACATGGGGGTTAGAGACTTCTATCTTCCATCACTATTAGGCCATAGTGTTCCTTGGAGTTCACACGTAAGTAAGAACCATTATTTTTAGAAACCTAAGAACTATTTTGGTTGTCTACTATTGTTGGTGCAAGGGATGCAGATCATATCCTGAAGTTACTTACCACGTCTGGTTCTTGGTTGAGGTGGCAAGATTCCTTGTTTGGATTTCATCCTTTTAAGGTGAGAGGTGTTAATTAGGTAGTACATGATATTGGCATAGTCTAGCTTCACCCACTCCTTTTTCTCGGATTTAACATCACTTGAAAGGGTGAGGTAAGCCTACTTTAGTAGATAGCCCTATTACTACTAGCTAGGTTGTTCTTGCTTATATTGTTTGTGATCCAAGGACTAGTGAGTTTTGTGGAAGAAATCTTGAAAAAATACTTACTTACCAAGAAGTCAAAGAGAAAAAAATAAAAAAAATTATCTTTAAAGTGTTTGTTGTTTTTTATGATCAAATCTGGGGTATGTGCAGGATCATGATGGGCCAAAAAGTGGCAATATGATGGGTATGTGGCTGACAACTATTTTCTTACCCAAATTGATGAAATGAAAAGGGTTTTTAAAGGAGATTAACAGCTTTCCACTGATATAAATTATGATTTACTTTAAATTTAATAAGTAATCATTATTCATTTTCTATTCAAATTACGACTCAAGTCCTTATTGATAGGTTGATTGAAAAACACCTATAGCTTTCAAACGATATCACATTTTTTGAATCCAAAACATGTGTCACATTCTATGCTTCACATACTATAGGATTAAAAAAATAAAAATTGAATTTCATGAAATTTTGACCAAGTTAAGGTGATCAGACATACGAGTTTTTATATTTTTTGAAAATTTGTAATAAAAAATTCATAATTAATTATTTACTTGGAAAAAAATTACAAAAAAATATGCATCACATCGGGGCATGAGTCCTATACTCATATCTAAAATCTTACAAAAATAATTATCATTTTATTGTGGTTAGGGTGGTCAGGCAAACAACTACTTCTTATTTTTTCCTTGAAATTTAAGTACCACTACATTGAAATTTAAAATTTTCACCAAATAGATTGTTTTTTTTTAAACATACCTAGTAGTTTAGAAACTACATTCAATTTGCTACAAATTCTATTTTTACACATTTTTGAAATAAAATAGAAAACTTATTCAAATTTTTACGTCAAGTTGCCTAACTATGATTTTTTTGAATTTTTTGCCACTTAAGGGCTTGTTTTTTCCATGAAGATCTTGCACATACCCTCTGGAAATTGCCCAAAATAGGAAACCACATAGAAAAGATCAATTTGAGTCCAAAAAATAGAACACCACAACTAATATAGAGAATATCGCAATTGTCAAAATAGAACACCAAAAGGTCAAAATAGAACACCACAATTGTTAGTTAAAACATCACATCTATTAGAAACCCTAGAAAGCTAGAAACCCACATTTTCTTGTGCATCATAATTGAAAAATCTTGCATCACAATTGACTGGTCATGTAGGTCACATCTATGGAGTTATGAATTGCATCCATTAGTTTTATATTTTTTGGGGAAATATCTATATATCTAGCTTCTACTTTCTTATTAGACAGTGACTGTACCATCAGACCTAAGACTTGTTCGGTCTATTCAGTCAATTCATGTACATTTTATCATTTTCCTTATATTCATCTTGCATGTCCCATCTTGCACTTGTCATCTTAGCTTTTCCATCCATTATCATATTATTGGCCTTAGTTTTACCTTGCATATCCTAGCTTGCATTTGTCATCTTAGCTTTTCCATGCATTATCATATCATTTGTCTTAGCTTTATCTTGCATATATCATAGCTTGCATTTATCCTCTTAGCTTAGTCATCCATTGTCATCTTTGAGTCTTGAGATTAGGAGGCTTTCCAAATCATTGATCTGACCATAGTCACATATTTGAGTGTCTTGAACTTATCATATTTCATTTATCTTATCCTTAGGTTGGGCTTAGAACTCATGTGTCTTGTTTAGGTTCATCCTTTTATCCAATCATCATCTTGGCTCTTATCCTCTTGAGGTCTTGGCATTTAGATTTGTTACCTTATTTTATCATTGTTTATCTAGCATCCCCTTTTTAAGGTTCAAAGTTGCATACCCAACATCCTTAAGCATAGGTCATACCTTCATTATCACCCGCATAGTCATACCTTCATCACCACCCTGCATAGCCATACCTTCATAATCACCTTGCATACCAAGCATAGTCATACCTTCATTATCATCTTACATACCAATGTTGGTTATAGATGCATTAGCATCTTGCATTCTTACATCCAAAATAAATCCAGAAACATAGTATAGTGTCATTTTCAATTGCATCTTCATCCTTAGTTGCATTCATTCCAAAAGTCTCAAAATTCACAAGTCATAAGTCTTATATGGTCTTCACTAGGTCACAAAGGAAACAAAAAGACATGGATTCCTCACATGACCCCAAGTTTAATCCAACTAGTAGGTCATGAACTTTGGGTCATCTTCAAACCAACGTCAAACATCACAAGGTGAAATTAAAAATCTATTTGTTAATCTTACATTGAATGAGGTTAACCAAGGTCTAACCCTTGAAGAGATTGAACAAGCTTCCCAAGATCCTAGGATAGTGTGTATCAAAGAGGAGCTAGTCAATGCAGATCCAAATAGGTACTTTCTTGCACTTGCCAAGAAGGGTGTCAAGCTTCCATTTGATTTTGACACTTCCACAATTGTCTAGAGGGAACAACAAATATAAAAACTCAAGGTCTAGGTCAAAAAACACTTTCATGAGGTCAATCCTCCTCAAAAAAAATGCGCACTAGCTTGTCTCTAAGAGGAACTACACATAGTGTAACAACTACAAAAATTTCCCCTACTCCAACATTTGAGACCAAAAGAACACATGCAACATATCAACCTGGACCAAGTCCCACATTTGTCAATCCATTTGATTCATCCTCTCTAGTGCCATGGGTATGACTTTTATAAATACATTTTCGACAACATACACTCAAAACATCACACCATCAACCAACACAAACATAAACCAAAATCCAAATCCCCCAACTAAGACAAGAAGGATTCACATTTCCACACCAAGAATGCAAACCCAAGAAAATGACACTACACCAAGCAAAAACATGTCTTTTGGGTCAACTCTAAACACCAACCAACCTCCATCACAACAACATGGCAATGCAAACCCCAACTTCACACCACAATTCCAACAAACAAACCAAACCCCACTACAACACAATATCGATACCAATACCAACACCATGTTTACATCCCACTACCAACAAGGAAACCAAAATCCTTCTCAAAAAAACATCAACCCAAATCCAACATTTACATTGAACTTCCAAAACCAAAACCCAATGTCATCCTATACCATCTAAACACATTTGACACTGACAATAGGGTAAAAGCACAAAGATGTGTCACACTTTATAAAGGAAACAACCAACGCTAATCCAACTTTTAAACTTGAATCACTAAAAAGTGGCATATATGTTTTGAATTTCAAAATGATGTAAAGTAGTAAAATATGTATTTTTAGTATATTTTATATTTGTATTTTAAAAAAAATATATTTTGAACTAGTTTTTAATAAATTAACACTATAATTTTGTTGTTGATAAAATGTTGAAAATTGAAGTTGCATGAGATGTCAAGCTTTTTATAGTAATTTTTTTTTTCTTTCAAATTTTTTGTGTGTATTTATAACTTGAAACTTTAGAGCATGGATATATATTTTTTCCAATTTTGATAAATATATATTTTTAAATAAATATTAAAATGTGTGTGAATCAAAAAATAGTTGTTTCCACTCGACGCCAACTTTCATATTAAATATAATTTATATAAAATGGAAAAAAAAATATACCATCTTGAAATAGATTCTTTTATCTAGTGCATCAATTTTTTTTAATAAGTTTTAGTACTTTTCCTTGGCATGGTAATCAACCTGATATTTTGTGCTAATAACCTACTTTTAGTAAAATTAAAAAATAAAATATAAATAATAATTATAATATTAAAATAAATATATTTTTGATAACTAAACTTATGGACCTACAAAAGGGTATTTTTATATATTTTAAAAAAAATGGTATTTACATTAGTAGGAGTTATTGAAACTTCAAGTTTTTCAAATAATTTATTTTTTTGGTAAATTGGACTCAAAGTGGTGCTCCATATATTTTTAGCCAAAAAATTTAGTTGAAAATTTTGTGGAAGTATCTAACTTAGCTAGAATGAATCTTACTAGATCATATGTTTGACCAAAATTGATTTTTAGTTAGAAATACTTAAATTCAGTTATGCTGATAAGTTGGATGAAAGTGTAACACAACTTTGTGCTTTTACCCAACAACCCTCTCATACAAAGTCAACCAAACATACCACCATCACCCATGGAAACTTTGATGGAACAAATGCAAGAAATAAAAAAATATGCAAGTGAGTGGGACAAATCAAACATACTGGACATGGAATAACTATGTCCTTATCCTTTTGATTGAAACATATACATGCCACCTTTTCCCCCACACTTCAGTGTTCCAAACTTTAAAAAATACAAGATAAAGGGAGGTCAAGTAGAACATGTGAGAGAATTCAATATTTCATGCATGGATATCGCTTTTGATCCTACATACTTGCTGAGATTACTCCCATGTAGCCTTTCGAGATAGGCCCTTGAGTGGTTCACACACATACCTCTTGGGATAAGAACATGGAATGAACTAGCTGAGAAATTCATCACACACTTTTCCTATAACATTGAAAGTAACATAACCCTTGCGAAATTGTGCATGGAAAAACAAAAAGGAGAGTCACTTCATTCTTTCAAAGATGGCGAAGTATGGATAGTAAATGTACTTGTCACATACTAGATAAATAGTTTGTCCCTATCTTTGTGGAAAACCTCAACATGGAATTAATGCACCGACTTCAAATCCATTGTCGCAACACATTTGAGTATGCCATTGAAAATAGAGTCTCCATTAATAAATCTCTTGTTGTGAAAGGATTGGTCAAAATCTTCAAAGAAAATCAAAACAATCCAAATGAAAAAGGAAAATTTTGGTCTAGGAACAAAAATATCACCAATGATGGGGTAGTTGATGCTAAAGTGGTTAACAAAGTTCACCCCACCATTCATCTTAAAGTTCCTTCTACACCAAACAATCCAACAATTCAAGACCAAACTACAAATGTAATAGAAAAATCAATAACTAAGAGGTCCTCTATGAGAAATTAGACTGAAATGAATATAGACACCCTTAGAGGAACCTATTGAAATAGTCCTAAAAAAATGTTTACAATCAAATGTCATTACACTACCAAAAATTAGACACCATGAACCAACAATATTTAAGTATGCTTGGTGGAATGATAATGAATTTTGTGAGTACCATAGCACCAAGGGACATAAAAAAACATCATGTTGGACACTTAAGGACCTTATCCAATACCTCCTTAAACAAGGTGACATATTGTTGGATAATTCATAGGGAAAAATGAATGTTGACCATACTATTTTGAAGAATTCCCTACAAGACCATGGGAAAGGAAAAGCCTCTAGTTCAAGAAATAATACCAACCACAATGCCAATTACACCAACGTCTCATATGAGTATATTGTTAATAACATCTGAGCCTTTGATAAGAATGTCTCTACCATTACCATCAAGAAAAATACAAAATATGTCGTTGCCACCTGAAGATCTAAAGTGGTCTTGCAAGGGGTTGCTTTTAATCCACAACCAAAAAGTCAATATAATCTCCTATACCATGTAGGAAAGACCCCCATGTAGATATGCATCCTTGAGTTGCTTCGCGTATCTCCTGAGCACAAAGCCATTTTGGAAAAAACATTACAAGAGACTTCTATACCCACTGACCTAAATGTTAAACAATTTCATGCCATGGTAGGATACTTCTAAAGCTACAACCCATCATGTCACATTTTTTGAACAGGATCTTCCCACACAAAGGCCAAATCATAATGATCCATTATACCATGAGGTATGTATGTTAACAAACATAAAACCAAATGAGTCTTGGTAGACGGTGGAGCAGGTCTAAACATATGCACTCTAAAATTGGTCACAATGTTGGGATTCTCTGAAGCTTTTATAGACACATCTAAGAAAATTATCATCAAGGCCTATGACAATGTTGAGCATTCATAAAAAGATATAATCACACTTCCCATAAGGGTTGGGGTTGTCATTCAAATACAATATTCCAAGTCTTGAATCTACATCTACATGAGGGGTCAAGCAATGAGCATGATAGGATAGAAAAGTCTAATAAATATAAAAATGAGGTAGGTGGAAAATGAAAGGCATGATAAGCTAGATAAGTTCAAAACCTTGAAAAGTAGAAGGGAAGAGGGTAGTTGGAAGAAAAAGCATACTCAGGAAGGAAAAATAAATAATAGAAATAAGTAGGGAAGACACAAATACATACATAATATGTATAGAGTTAGATTGAGTAGAAATGATACATGACATTATCATGCTCTAATAATATATTATGCTTACGAAATTCATATATATTGAACAAATATATCTTTAAGCAATGTAAATCAACTAGACATAATTTTTATTTTGACCATATCCCAAATATGTTATGTTGTCTATTTTAATGCCCTATTCTAATGTTCACTCCTATATGTTTTGAATGAATGACACTAGATGCAAGGATATTACCTAATTTGAAATTTTCATTTGATTACTCTTAATGATATTGAATGTTTGGACAATTTCAATGAGATATGAAGTGATGATCCTATTAGAATGCCCTGAATTTGCTAGTCTTTAAATAGGTAATATTGAGTGTTCAATTTATTTATTTTTGTGTTTAAACCAATTGGTAGTGGTTAGATTTTGGAAAGGGGTTGTTTTGAGGAACATAAGATCAATCATTGATTAATTTGGATGAAATTGCATTAGCAATTATGTCTAGAAGATAGAATCACAATAATAGTTGCATATAAGATAGGGAACAAGATAGAATCATAATTGGGTTTGGACCATTAGAGATAAATTAGCGCAAAATTAGAATTAAGTTTAGTTTATGTCAACTTATACACTATAAATCTCAAGGTAATTAGTAAGACAATATATCTATCAATAGATTAAAGTAAATATATAAAAAAATACTAAGTATTCACTTATACACTTTAACTCTTAACTATCATTTTAACATGTAAAAATAAATAAACTGCTTTCTTATTTAAAGTTGAATGATAGAAGAAAAAAATAGATTCAAACTCATGTATCCCCCTCTAATTTCTATTGCTAAATGACTTTTACACCCAAATCAACTCTTCCAACTTATTTTCTAGGAAGAGATCTACATTTTCTTGACTTTAAAGAAGAAACCTACTTTTTTCTTTCTTATATCCTCACACAATGACTATGAAGCATTTAGTACTTTTTATTTGAATTTGACAACTCTATTGCCATTGGAATAGAATGTAAAAGTCTATAATTTGAAGGGTTCTTCGCATAGTGTGATGGTTAAATAGTGGCATTGTTTTTGTGGATGTAATGACCCTCCATTTGTGTTGTCCTTGAGTTGCTTACTGACCCGCTATGAAGTCAAGTATTGATTGGTATGTTGTTTGATTAATTGTGTTTTGGAGTGTTTAAATATAAGGGGCTTTATAATGTTGCTTGCTTGAAACGTATTAAATAAAAACAAAAAAAATAAATAATAAGTGGTAAAATAATTATAATTTAAATTGCTATTTTGCATTGAGTTATGAAATTATAAAAAAATAAGTGTTATAAGCCAACACAATGTAAACAATTGCGGGTGGATAAAGTCAATGAAGCGGTTACACTTTTAATGGAGAAAAATGTGGGAAGTAGTGGAGTTTTCATTCTGAGAAATTATTATGACTGCATGCAAAATATCTTCGGTAACCGAAAGTCTTCTACTTTCTTGGGAATGCATGATTAACTAAAAAAAAATAGGGGGACATCTTGATATAGGAGGAGGTCTTGGGCGAGCAAGTTGAGCCTAGACAGAAGGAGCTGGAGATTTCTTGGCTGCCTTTTACAGACATCTCTCTATTTTCATCTCCGTGAGAAGCTTACTATGGGGTCCGTTGGAGGAAGATCATCAGAAGGATGAAGTATTTGTTAGGAAAGACTTCTCCACACAAGTAAAGGTCATTGCACAGAAACACAATGTACATGGTATGTATATCAAAATCAGTAATCCTTATCTAAATGTCTTCAACACTTTGACAGCGCTCTTAGTTTAGCTTCCAAAATTGAATCATTCTGGGTGCATTCTATGTTCTTATAATTACTACATGTGATGACTACCCTTTGAATCCTTAAGAGACTTGCCAAGTCTAAGTATTCAATGTCGATATCCTCCTTGAGATGTTCTTTTCTTTCTCTGCATCTTGTTTAGTTGTGCCAAGAATGTTACTTTAAAAGTATCCTTCTATCTGATAGGACAGCATACACGATGGAAGAAAAGACATATATCTTTGCATAAGTGATTTAAGGCCTTTTTATAAGTGACTAGTTAGCACTATGGTGTATGATGAAGAGTTTTTTTTCCTTCATTAAAGATCTTAACACATTACTTGCATTATGTTCGATGAAGAATTTTATAGTTCAAATTCCAAAACAATATTTCTACACCATCCAGTATTTCCTTAGAAATTTGGTGTGAGGTGATTGCTAAAGTTGTCTGTTCATTTTCCCTTAACAACTTCTTTTTTCCCGTGCTTTGTTGGCCTTTTCTTATTCCCTATTATCTTTTCCCTTATGCTTATCCTTGTGAACAACCCTGAGGCAGATTTTGAGATAATTTTTCTTAGCTTATGTGAAATCAACACTTTGGAAGGGTCTAGCTAAAAACATTGAAGGGATAGTTTCAACTATTCATCATAACAAAAAAATTCTTTTTATCCAATAGAATAGAGGATTTAAATAATCTCTCTGATTCAGTACTCGAAAACAGAATGTTGCAGAGGTTTAAAATAATCTCTCTGATGTCATTTTCAACCATTCTCAGTCTCAACACTTGAACTTAATAGGAAATTTTAAAGATTTAAATATCCTGCTTGTTTCTATTGATAATCTGTCGCAGTTCCAACACTTGAAAATAAAATATTGTCAATTACTAACATAATAGAGAGCTTTCCGTTGATCGGGGTGAAGATTAATTTCCAAACTTCAAACTTAAGCGCGTCTCTGGAAACTCGCCACCAAACAGAAACCTGTCTAGTTCAAAAAAGAAAAGTTGTACATTATTTCTCCTACTCTTAAGTCATGTATTTGCACCTCACCTTTCTCCTTCCCTTTAGTCTTGGGGATAACATTTGGGATTTGGAAATAATGCAAGAAGATGGCGATATTTCCAAATTCCAATATTCACTTTCTAATATATATACTTGGCAACCTATCACAGTTACAACATTTAGAGTTGAGGTATTATACAGAATTAAATAGCCTCCCTGAAACCTTTGGTAACTTATCATAGCTACAACTTTTAGACTGCAAAGGTGTAGTAAATTAAATAATCTCTTTGATTTCATTGTCAACCTATCTAAGCTGCGGTGCTTGAACATAATAGGAAGTTTAAAGGTTTATATAATCTCTCTGATTTCATTGTTAACCTGTCTCAGCCGTCACTATTTCTTAGTGCATACCTGGTTCAGATTGTTTCATTTAACATTGTCACTAACGCCCTATGAAACTCATCTCTATGTAAAATGACATTAATGTTACTGTTCACTAAGTGATTACCTGATTTTGTATTACTTTAAGGGTTGTAGTTGTGTGAGGGGATGCGTAGGTTCCAAACAGCAATACTATGTACCAAGCTTCCAATTTTTAAGAGACTTTTTTCCCTGTGCATTTATTCATCCTTGATACTAAGCGCTTCCTTGCGTAGGCCAAAAGCCTTTCTTGAATTTGATCAATCTTATCTCTTTCTAATCATTCATCCTAATTGTATTCAGGCAAGATCTTCTTGAGAACGGAATGCAATTTTTCTAAAATAGACTCATCTCACCTTATATTTACCGTTATACCCTTTGTAGATTCGATGGCTTTGAATGTCTATCTACAATCGATAGGTGCATGCTCATTGAATTAGAACCTTTAGTGTGGAAAGTATAGGACTTTGTGTTTCAATCTGAATCTTTATTTAATTTATATATATAATCAGTTTATATGCATTATATGCCTATGGTGGCAGACGATTTACATATCTATGTTGAGGTCTTGTAAAAGTAGACCCATGCTTTAATAAATTGATTGTAGATGATTAACTAGGAACGAAAGGAAAATGGTATTTACATATCTAGATGAATAAAGAGTTTATTTAGATAGGTAAATTCGGTGTTTAGATAATGAGCTATAAGAAATGTGTAAAGAATTATAAGAGGAAGTTTAATCTATTCTATAAGGGTTGTTTTGAACTATGAAGCTCTACTATAAAAGTTAGTTAGATATACATGAGGAAAAATAGTTATATTTATTTATTTTGAGTTATGTGAGTATTTCTAAAAGTATAAAATGTAAATTGTCTGTCTATTAGTAATTCTCATGTAGTACATGCACTATAATGAATATTTTAGAACATTATTATGAAGATCTTATCCTTCTATAAGAATCACTAAACTCTAGAATAGTAGACAATAATATATGCCTTTTTATTTTGTAATATAACACTTCATCATATAAGCATTTACTTATCAAGATATTGGCATAAGATGGTGAGTGAGAGGTTGTAAAAGTCGTCACCTTGACGAAGTCTTTAGGTTAATAAACCTTAAACTCTATCCATTATTTCTTTTAATGATTTCTTAGAGCTATACTTGAATATGAGAGGAATTTTGAGGATGAATAGGATGATGCTTCTATAATAGTTGTGCATTATGATTCGTTATATAAGTAGATATTGTTGGAAGTTGCAAAGGTTTGATTTTTGCGATTGATATTGAAGTGGGTGGATTTTGTTAATTTTTTGATTGAGTTTGAAGAATTTGATGCGATGTTTTTCACTATTTGTTCTACTGTTGTCACCTTGATGGAAACCATTGTGTTGATAATTTGTTGTCTTCCAGAGGATAGAGGGGATATGATTTTTATTTTATATTTTTGCAAGGGTTGGTATGGGGGCCGACGACCTAGGAGGATCGCCTTGGGTAACCCATATCAAGTCCGGTGTATTTATTGAGTTTAATGTTGTTTCACCTGAAAGCAGGTGGTTTTATGATTCTGTCTAGTACTTTGATGATGGTTGATCTTGCACTTGGATTTCTTTTATGTGCCTTGAGCCTTGCATTTTGAATGTGGTTTTTGTTACTTTGAAGTTCTAGCGTGAGATGGTGCATGCCCCTTTTGGTGCAGCTATTTTATTGGATTACGTTTCTTGAGCAAGTTTCCTTTCCATTTGAGTTTTTGAGATATGTTGTTAGTAGGGGAGTGGTTCTTCATGGGGGATGACACACAAAGTGGTGCGTGGGTAACTCATGTGGAATTAGTCTAATAAGTGAAAACTAAATTAGTGTATTAGGGAAATGGGTAGTCTAAAATATTTAACTTGATAATTATGCCTCGCTCATGGACTCAAGGGCTAGTCCAGACTTGGGGATGAGTTGAGAAGGCCTAGAATGACAAGATCGTTATCTTGTCTTTATGAAAGATAATCAATTTCACATTGAATTGCATGTGGGGCCGGGTTTCGTAAGAGGTCACCAGGGTAACCTAAGTTAGGGGTCAGGGCCTAGAAAGATTCGCCAGGGTAACCCATGCAACATTGCGATGAAACTCTTCCTTTAACAACCATGTATGCTTTGTTTCCCTCTATGTTATTCTTGGGCCTCTAGAAGCACATGTTGGCATTTGTATGTTGATGCTTAATTGGTTATTCCTTATGTTGGGCACATCTTGTGTTGGTTATATCTTGTGCTGGAGATTGCCTTATATTATTGTGGATCTTGTTGTGAAGTCTTGTATCCTTGTTTTGTTTGATGGTTATTGTTGGGGTCCTTCTTGTCATCTCTTAGCATGGGGGTGGGCCTTAGGGTCCACGTGGTTGGGTGGAACGTGCTATGCACCCCATTGGGTCCCCAGTCGTCAATCAAGAAGTGCAAAATTGTACCTTGCAGTGACTCCTGAGTTGTACCAGAGTTGGATCTAGTATTGCAGCTTTGTACTCTTTCATTTCAAATGTATCATTCCATTTTATTGTATCTTCCCCATTCATGTTGGGAAGTGGCATTGTAATATTGTAATCCTTGATTAATGTATTGTCCATGTTCATGTTATCTTATGGTTATTGGTGTATACTTACCTTTCATGTGATGTAATGATGTTGTTGTGAAAAGTAATGCAGTCATGTAAACCCGAGGGATTTGTTATATGTAGTTCATGTTTAGTTTCATTTCATATGATATATGATTATTATGATGTATGTTAGTACTTTAAAAAAAAAATTGGTGCCATAAATGTTAGAAGTTTTAGTATCCTTTGGGGATTGCTTGGCGGGGCATTACAGCCACTAGGGTTCAAGTCTCTACTGGCTATTGTGATTGCAGGCACTATGCCTTCATTGATCCAATGTGGTTGCAGACTTGACCTGCAGTCCCATATTTGTGGTCTCTCTGATTCATAGCTTCAGAATAACGCTTGCAAACCCACAAAAAAAAGATTTAAAATTTGAATATACCTTTTCCATCTTTTATCTCCCTTTCTCAATGCTCTAGAATACAAATTGAATTCCTTTCATATTTAAAGTTAACTGATAAAAAGAAAAAAAAGAATTCAAACTCATGCATCCCCTTCTAGTTTCCATTCTTAAATGAAAATGCACTGAGATCAACTCTTCCAATTCATCTTCTACAATTCCTTGACTTTAAGAAAAAACCAAATCTTTCTTATACCCTCACACAATAACAATGAATCATCTAGAATCTTCAATTATAATTTATCAATTACATTACAACTGAAATAGAATATACGAATCTAAAATCTGAATATGCCTTTTCCACATTTTCTCCCCCTTTAATGGTCAAATTCAAAGTCCAATGGCCTTGGAAGAGCTAAAGAATTGTTGGAAGTTGGACTTAGTCTATAAATAGGTGTCGCGCAACCAAAACTTTTGAAGTGACAAGTAATAATGACGGCTAAACTACGACGCTTTCCTCGCCATTTCCATCGACGACTGATAACAAAGTTGTATGGATTTCTTTCGAATGCAATATTTATTTAAAATATTTTCTTTATAAAGGAGTTACGATTTTTTAGCAAGCAAAATTACTTCTAAATCTCTTTTAAACTTCTGTGATGTAGCGTATGTTTATTTTCTAGCTTTTAAAGGGAACGTAAATGATTAATTTTTTTATCATAATTTTTAAATTATAATTTAGAATCACAACTTTTTTTATGAGCTGGAAGATATAAGTACATAAATGGATAATAATGGTAAGGATAAATATAATGATACATATGGGAGTAGAAATTGACAAGGGACAATGATAAGTGAATGTGTTAGGTATGAGAACATATATATAAGGAATGCAAGGGCGCAATACTAGTAAAGGGAGATGTAAACAAACATAAGAGAAAATGTCACTTAATTGAAGAGCATTCCCTCTCCATGTTCGAATTGGACCAATTAGTCCTTTTTCATGAGCAAGATTTTGTCATGCACTCCTTGTATAGTTGTGGCCTCCCTTTTAGTAGATTTTATTTTTTGATGTTCTTGTGTAGGTTTTTTGCATGGTTTTATCAATCATTGGCATCCAACACTTTCCCCTTGGGATTTGTTATTTTCAACACAAAGATTTTGAACATTTTAGAAGATTGTTGGTTGAAGGCAAAAGGAACATGATAACATAGTTTGAAACTACTTGATATTTTCTAAGATTTGCATTATGCACATCATATTGAAGTTGTTAGTCCAACAACTAAATACCTCTACTCAATTAAATTGCCCAATATTGATATATTTGGCAAGTAAGCCCTTTCATTCATACAAAATAAAGGGAAAAAACCAATGTACCCATCTATTCGACCACATAAAAATCACACATCTCCAAAACATTGTTAATATAATAATAAAATATCATTGCACCATTTGTCAATGTTTGCATGATGTCATTGGCAGGTCCCTTCACTCGTTCACTCCATATAAAGAAGCTACACAATAAGAGCACTTCATTTGAGATCATTTGATATTTCTCAAAATCAATGATTTATGCATCATGTTGAAGTTGTTAGTCTTACAACTCAATGTTGATGCACCATTGCCTCATGCATCCATATTATTCTTTTGGTGCACCCTTCATTATTTTTATGCTTATGTAACTAAAAGGAAATTTAATCATGATAAGGAAAGGACACATGGCACCCCTACACATCCCCAAAATGTTGTAACTTTAAAAACCTCATAATAGTGCATCATTTGGTTGTGGAATTTAGGTTGTTACCTTTTGTGAGGACCTTCTTTCTCTCAAGGAGTTTGTAAGACAATGAAAAAGAGGAAAGTAAATGCAAGTTTTGACACCTTGTTCCCCTTTGTATTTTTCCACTCCTAAATAATCTAGGATATCTATGTGGGTTAATTATGAAAATGTTTTTCTAGGTTATGGTTTCCCTTTCCTTGCCATTCGTTAGTTGCCTAAATTGAAAAATACTAAAATTAGGTAAGTGTGAGGGTTTTGGGTATGTGCAGGATCATGATGGGCCAAAAAGTGGCGATATGATGGGTATGTGTAGGGTATGTGGCTGACAACTTTTTTTTACCCAAAATTGATGAAACGAAAAGGGTTTTTAAAGGAAATTCTCAGCTTTCCACCTATATAAAGTATGTTTTACTTTGAATTTAATAAATAATTATTATTTATTTTCTATTTGAATTATGACTAAAGTCCTAATTGATAAGCTGATTGAAAAACATCTATAGCTTTCAAACGATATCATATTTTTTGAATCCGAAAGATGTGTCACATTCTATGCTTTGCATACTATAAGATTAAAAAAATAAAATTTGAATTTCATGAAGTTTTGACCAAGTTAAGATAGTCAGACATACAAGTTTTTATATTTTTTAAAGTTGTAATAAAAAAATCATAATTAATTATTTACTTGGAAAAAAATTATAAAAAAATATGCAACACATCCATACATGATTCCTCTACTTATATATAAAATCTTATAAAAATGTATTATCATTTTATTGTTGTTAGGGTGGTTAGACATACACCTACTTCTTATTTTCCCCTTGAAATTTAAGTACTACTGCATTGAAATTTCAAATTTTCACCAAATAGATTTTAAAATAAATAAATAAACCTAGTAGTTTAGAAACTACATTCAATTTGCTACAAATTCTATTCTTACATATTTTTAAAATAATATAGATAACTTATTCAAATATTTATGTCAAGTTTCCTAACTTTGATTTTTCTAAAAATTTTGCTACTTAAGGGCCTATTTTTTCCATGATGATCCTGCACATACCCTTTTATGAGTCTTCCATCTTGTAGAGCACCCAAATGGGTATCCCTGGTTCAAATTTGAAGAAAATTGGGTAAATATGGATAAGTTAGGCTATTGTAAACTTTCTAGGTTTATTGGATGTTGTAGAAGATTCAGAGTGAGTAGGACGGATTCTAATGAATGTCAAAGTCCTCTAAATTGAAGTTTGCAAGAATCTGAGGGCTTCATGGAGATTGAAAAAGTTCTTGGGGTATTAGGATATATCTTAACCAAGGTTCTCCCTTTCAATTGAAGTGTTGAGAAAGTGTCATACATCCTAATGAAGGTCAAATTCTTACATCCCAAAGTGGGTCAATTTTTCACAATGGGCCTTCAACAAATAATTTAGTTTAAGAATGAGGAATAAAGAAAAATATAAAAGAAACTAAGGAATAACAAGATAAATGTGCTACGTTTTGAGAGATAAGAGGCCACACAAAGAAAAAAGAGATGAAGTTTAGAAAAAAATTCTAGGTGTATTAGATGTTCTAAGAGTTTTTTTGGCTTTCAAGACATGTTCTGATGTTATTCTTGGTCTTGCATGCACCCAGTGGAGGTCTCAATTCAGTATGTTCAAATGCAAACTGATGTTTCACAATGATTAGTTGAAGGTCAAGTTCGTGTATAGGCCCAATGGATGATGATATCTTGTAGGAGGGAATCTAAAAGAGATTTGAGGGCATATGTGACGTTTTGTAGATTTTGAGGATGTCTAGACACATCCTGAAGAGGCTCAAATTTATACAAAACAAAAATAAAGAGATTTGTTGTGAAAACTTTGGGGATGAATGGATATATCCATATCCTAACCAAATTCCCACTTTTTGAATTGATATGATGGCAAAGAATGATATCTTGATGGTGACCATTTTTTTGTAAAATATAAAAGTGAAGGAATAGCTCCCATGAAATTCCATTAATGCTATAACAACTCCTACAACTATACAAAATCTCAATCCATGGAGGCTCCAAAGAGGATTTAAACTCGTTTTCCACAAATTCCCAAGTGGAATACAACATCCATGCAACATTTATTAAATTGAAAAATCCTTTTTTGATAGAAGGCTACCCCTAATCTCAAATTTTTGGAAGATTTTTGTGAGGGGTTTTCCACCTCAACCAAAAATTTATGTATGTAAAGGTATGACATGGGTGTCAAGTCATTTTATCTTTCCTTGAGCTTAAGTTTTGGGTGGACACATGTCTACATCTCATTGATAAGGTCATGGATAGGGCTTCATTCTTGCCACATGCCCAATCTCTTTCTTGTTCCTAATAGATGAATAAAGGGAACTTGATGCTCATGGTAAATGGTTATTCTCTTGTTTTATCTAGCAAATACATGCATTTTTGTATCTATGCAACTCTAAAATTGGCTCCAAACCTCATATTCAATAAAATACTACTTTTTCCACCTCTTTTCACCTCTCACACTTTGTGTAATATTTTTACCTCTATTTTTTAGTGATTGTTATCATTTTATATGTTGTATGCTATATTAAATTACCTGTAGGAACTAACTATGGAGCTTCGCTTTCCCTCTTAGTTCTTTTCAAACCCTAACCTCTATACATACTCCTAGGAATTAGCGTAACAAAAACCTAGATGTGGGTTATTTTAGAATTTCTATCATTTCCCTATTCTATTATGAGAAAGAAGAAACACATTTAATATAGGTGCATCACCACTCTTTCAATTTTACTCATTATTTCTTCCCCTTTTCTTTAAGAAAATGGTAGAATAGGACTAGTTTGTAGGTTTATTCAGTTCTAGGTTGGACCAAAACTGATGCATATAAGTTAGAAAGGAGATAGTGCATAGGTTTGATCTCATATGCAAGGTCCCACACCTTGAGATCACTCCCATATTTTCACTAAATTTTCGTTCATATGATTCAACAAGGGTGCATGTTTAGATTGACAATAATCTTTGGCACATCTAATGAGACCAAGTTTCATGAGCTTTACATCATCCACTAAAGAATTTTGGTGTATTCTTCAATGCATCTTTCTTCTCACGGTAGTTTCATTAACACAATGAAAACTTTTCTCATCAAAATCACTAGTTTAAGCACTTTAGGTTCTTGAAGACTATCAAGGATCAAGGTTCAGGTGATTTTCATGATCTTTCCTCGATTATAGAAGCCTTCCAATCACCTTGTTACTTTGCAATTTTCTAGTGATCCCACTCTCTTGGTTTCAAACCACGTTGATAATTTGTGTAAAGATTCAAACATGACCATCATGTAAAGGTAAGAATTTTGATTCTTTAGAGTTACCTTTATCTACAATAAGAAACAAAAATAATAATAAGTAGCCTTCACCATACTCAAAATCCTAATAAAGGTTAGTTGTTGCTAACAACTTCTCATAGCCAAGAAAAACATGTTTCCATTTTGCTCCAATGTCTATCCCAATGAATCATGTGTTTTTTCTACTTTCAACAGTGACAACCCCCTTGAATTGCTATAGTATGATGACATACCTTGATGGCACTAAAGTGTATACCATGTTTCACTAGTAAAAAATCCACCACCCCCATAGAGCATATTCAAGATGTTGCAAACATCTTTGCTATGCATAATGTCATAGAGGACAACATGGTTGTTAGGATCATTGCTTCCTCCTTGAAGGAAAACTTATGTAGTGGTACCAAGAGTTGTATCCCAACTCTACCCATAATTAGGATGAGCTAGGGGACAAGCTTTTCTAGTAGTTCCAATACAAGAGTGATTGTCTCTCCCTTATAGAGAAATTGACCACTATCAAGAGAGCTCCTCATGAGTTTAAATGGGTGATTCAACTTCAAATTCGAGAAGACATGCAATAGAATCCCTTCCTTGGTTAGGCACTCCCCAAATCATGCTTTCCTATATTATTTGAGGGCTTTAGATTGTGATGCATCTATGATGGTCCAGTCTATGAGAGGTACTACATTACATGATGCATATATCATTGCTATTATGGATGAAAATTGTCTAATACAAGTAGGAAAGATATCCCCTAGGTCTCACATGTCTCTATTCCTAAGAAATCCATCCACCTAACCCATATTGGTTCCTATCCCTTTAACAATAAATAAACCAATTTCTTATATTGCTCATTTCATGGTGCTACATGAGATGAAATATCTAATATGAGATTTGGCAATGACATGGTGTCCCTCAAAGGATAAACAATAAAAAATAGTGGGCCTTATTAATTGTACAATCAAGCGTATCAACTAAATAGTCATGCTACCAAGGAAATTTATAGGCTAAAAATTAGTTCAATTACATAAGGCTTGCAAACACCATTAGTCTAACTACTACACACACATCAAAGGCTCATGTTCCAACACAAAACAATTTGGCTTAAGAACATGAGTGGTGTTATTCATGTAGTTAGTCCCATGAGAAAATTTCATGTCAACATGAGGTATTCAACCAAGATCTGATGGTTCAAAGTGAGGCAACACTCTTAGACTAGCAAATAGTTTTAGATTAAGTGAGAGTGCTAATGTGGGAGCAAGTACAAGGTGAGCCAATTTTGATGAATTGAAATGATGGAAACTTTTGTGATGTTGACCAGAGAAAAAAATGTATTCTTCAACAAGTTTGATGATGATTGCTGACTTGGTGGGGTAGAGTCTACCCTTGCTATGTACCATTAATGTGAACAAGGAAGTTGTAGTGTCATAAATTGTCACCCTTGATAATTTCATATTATGTTTAGCTCCCCCTTATGTGTCTGGACCTAATTGTACTTATAATTTGCTTGTTTTATGGTCATTTTTAAAAAAGCATGATAAAAATGAGAAATAATATTAAATATTCATTTAACAACATCAAAAGCCCCAAAATAGGTCTAGTGTAGGGCACCCATGCCCTTAACTAACCTATTTTTTCTAAAATTTAAATATGTTATTGTCAGAATGTTTATATTTATAAATTTAAATTTATTTGTCGGTTCTTCATAATTAATTTTGTGGAAAACAAATAAATACATATAAATACAAGTCTTTTTCGCCATTTAAACAACTAGCAATTGGAATTCAAATATTGGTGGAGCATCCTAAAATTAGTCAAGAGCAGAATAAGCAAACATTATTACAACATTATCTCAATCAAGCTTCATGTTAACAATGCATCAAGTTTATGAGTAAGGTTATTCATGTTTTTATGTTCATTTTCTTTGTGAGTACTAACACTTGAAGGACCTTCAATCAAGCATCCAATTATCCTTACATGAGATGTGCCCATGACTTCAATCCATCAAGGAGCTTAGATCTAAAGTGATATGTTGCAACACTTGTTAATTTATCACTTGTTTTATCCATTTTTCTTCTAACCAACCAAGGATAAGCACTCTTTACATCATCATAGTTGTTGTGGAGGTGGGAAAACCAAAACTAGGTTTGACTTAGGCAAGCCCATATACAACACAAAAATTTCTCTCATTTCTTGTGTGTAGTTGACAAATCTGAAGCAAATTTGGAAGGAGATTCAAGGCCTAATTTCATGATCAAACATTCAAGCCTCCTATTTCAACAAATTAAGGCAAGGTGAATTATTTATTGACAAAAAAGTTTTGAAGTTGAAACCCAGAAGGAAGGACCTATAGACTATAACTTGCCGAGACTTATTTTAGAATGGCACATGAGAGTCCCCTCATATTTTCATTTTGAGAATGACACATGAGAGTCCCCCTCATTGTTGTCCCCTCCCCAACCTCATTATTTGAGACACAAATATTGTTGCATCTTGCTAGCCCATAATGAACACCCTTATATTCTTGCTCAAACTCCTGGGAGGGAACCTTTTTATACTAGGAAACATTTGCTTTAGTAGCATTAACATAACCATGCATACATAAACACTTTTTCTTGAATTGCATTACACCAACATATAATGTTAAACATAGTCCAAAGTAATCTTAAGTCTAGATTTTATATCAATGCTATTTTGAAAGAAGAAATCATTTCATATTTACAATCCATTTTAAAAGTTTTACTTTGATTTTTTTTGTCTACATACATGGTCTCACTAAAATCAACATTAAGAACGTCTTCCATATACTTTTTTAACTTACAATTTTCACAAACAAATATAAAATAATTTTACAGTAAATATTTTATAAGATTTATATAATTACACTCTATTACAAGTCCTGTCATTCTAATATGTTTCATTTAAACATCAAATACATGTTTAACCAAATAACAATGAATTAAAAATATATTTACTTTTTAATCCGTTAAAATTATAAAACTATTTTTACTTTCATCCTAAAACTAAAATAGTTTAAATAAAATAAACCATTTTCATACAATCTAGACCAAAATTTTATAAGTAATACCCGCTGAAAAAAATTTAGAAGCCCTATTCAATGAGAACACTTTCAGTCATAATGCAAGGGTTTTACGGTCTAAGACTCTAAATTATGAACAGATTGGTCCCATGTAAGGATGAAATAAATGCTTCATGATTAAAAAGAAATCTACTTCGGAAAATTGAAGAGCTTATTTTTTTTTCTCAGTCCTGTATTGACTAAATTTTGACTGGTGAAAGATTCCGAAAGTTTCCCAGCAATGAGAATATTTTATCAGGCTCCCTTCGTAGAAGTATCCCAGTTTGACGGCTTCGAGACTGTGTTGATAAAGGCCTTGCCTCCCTCCAAATTACACTCGCTGCTTAGGAAACGAGTGTTCCAAAATTCAGAATGAGCTCACTCACAGTCAGAGTGATACAATTGGCGTTAATTGTAGTAGCATTTCACACACATTGCACTGAAGCAGTTAATAATGATGGAGCCGTTCTACTTTCTCTTCTCAACAACTTCATTGCACCTCCCAACTTTTTCAGCAGTTGGAACTCCTCCGACAAGTACCCCTGCCACTGGAAAGGAGTCATCTGTCATCCAGATCACACGGTGCGTACACTTGATCTTTCTCAAAGCCAAGTCTCTGGAACGCTGTCTTCGGCTATCTGTGGTTTACGCAATTTGAAAGAGCTGTACTTGGGCTCTAACAATCTCTCTGGTTTCATTCCTCCTGAGCTAGGAAATTGCAGAGAGTTAGAGTCTTTAGACCTCTCAGACAACAATCTCGTTGGTCAAGTCCCTGTCCAACTGGGTAGCCTCAAAAAGCTCAGTTATTTGTCACTCTATCATAACATCCTGAGCGGAAGCATTCCCCTCTCAATATTTGAGCTTCCACTACTGGCGGTGATTTACTTGAGTAACAACAATTTGAGCGGAGAAATCCCATCAAATGTTGGGAATCTGACTCAACTGACCAAGTTATGGTTGGGAAAAAATTCCTTAGTAGGAGAGATACCCTCTTCCATTGCCAATTGTGGGCATCTAACAGAGATTTATGTGCAAAAGAATCAGTTGGTTGGGAAGTTGCCACAATCTTTGGGTCGGCTTTCAAAATTACAATATCTGTATGTTACTTCCAATAAGCTTGAAGGTCACATCCCCAAATCACTTGGTGACTGCACAAATCTCATTGGAGTTGAATTGTCAAACAATATACTCAGTGGAGAAATACCAGGGGAATTTGGCAAGTGCAGCAATCTCACCGAGATTTTTGCCACTCAGAATCAGCTCACAGGGCCCATACCGTCCTCTCTTGGATCGCTGCAATCCTTGAAGCAACTTTATTTGAATGAAAACTTCCTCTCCGGTGGCATCCCAGCAGAACTCGGGAATTGCAGTCTTTTGGAGGAGCTCAACTTACACAAAAACAAACTTGAGGGGCTCATTCCTCCCGAGTTGGGTCGACTGGGGCATTTACGAATTTTGTTCTTATCTGAAAATTCATTCCATGGCACAATTCCTCACCAGCTTTTCAAGGCAAGGAGCTTACAGGAACTGTATCTTTACAACAACAGTCTCATGGGAAGCATATCTCCAAGGATTTGTAATCTCAAACAGTTACAAGAACTATTTTTGCAGAACAACCAGCTATCAGACTCAATACCTGCAGGTTTGGGCGCCCACAGCAATCTCACAAGAATCGATCTAACAAGGAACCGGCTTACCGGCACAATTCCTCCGGCACTTTGCTCTTCCGGACGTTTGGAGATTCTTGATGTGGGAAATAATCAATTGGAAGGGAACATTCCTCCAGAGATTGGTCGATGCCAGAGCTTGAGGCGAGTGATCCTGAGCCACAACAATCTAACCGGTGCTATTCCTTCAGATTTTCTGGGTTCCAATTCTATTATTGATTATCTGGACATGAGTGATAATAAGTTGCAAGGAAGAATACCATCTAGTCTTGGGCACTGTAAGAACCTTAGCTCCATAAACCTGTCCATGAATCAACTGAATGGTACCCTTCCTGCAGAATTAGCACAACTCTCCAAGCTACAGCGCTTGAACCTCTCCTCTAATGTTCTAACTGGTCCGCTTCCTCAAGAGCTAGGTAATACTTCTCTCTTGTTTTCACTGGACTTGAGTTTTAACTCATTCACTGGTTCTCTGCCGGACCAATTAGCCAGACTGCATAAATTGCAGTTTCTAATTTTACAAGGAAACCGTTTTGGGGGAAGCATTCCAGCTTGGTTGTCCAATTTGGGACAGTTACTGCAACTAAATTTGGGGCAAAATCAATTCCAAGGTCAAATTCCCTCATCACTAGGAAATCTAGAAAATCTAGAAATTGGCTTAAATATATGCCGTAACAGATTGAGTGGACCAATTCCAGCGGCTCTGGGAAATCTAAATAAACTAGTGAACTTAGATATGTCATCCAACAACCTCTCTGGCATCATTCCATCTGCGCTTGACAATCTGTTGTCCCTCGATGCAGTAAACATCTCCAATAATAAGCTGAGTGGATGCCTACCCAAGTCATGGTTGAAGTTATGGAATTCGTCCTCAAGCTCATTCACTAGCAATCCAGATTTGTGTGCAACAGAGAAGCAGGGGAATCTCTGTAAATGCAGGGGCGATTTTCCTTTCTCTACTAAGCAAATCAAACGTCCCAGCAAAGTCTATATAGTCCCTGTTGTGATTGGAGTAGTTGTGCTCTTTTGTCTCCTACTAGCTCTGATTTTATGGAGACTTTTACCCACTCTCGAAACTGGGGCACAAGTGCCGGACGGACTACAAGAAATTTTTCAAGCAACGGAAAATCTAAGTGAGAAGTATGTAATTGGTAAAGGCGGCAAAGGGATTGTTTACAGGGTGGAGCTGCCTTCCCGTCAACTGTGCGCTTTGAAGATGATAAAGTTGACTCCTAAACTAAAAGAAGAGCGGAGCATAAGAAGGGAGATCAAAACGGCGGGACAAATCCGTCACAGGAATCTGGTTAAACTATTGGAGATGTGGCAAATGAAAGATCGCGGGTTCATTCTATACGAATACATGTCCAACGGGAGTTTGAATGATGTATTGCACGAGATGAAGCCCCCTCCTGTTTTAGGATGGGATATCCGTTACAAGATTGCCATTGGTACAGCTCATGCGCTATCATACCTTCATCATGACTGCAATCCGGGGATCATACACAGTGATATCAAGCCCAGCAATATACTGCTCGATTCAGATATGGAACCCCATATTTCTGATTTCGGGATTGCTCAACTCATGGATTGGTCCCTCACTGTTGATTCCTCTGTCATGGGTACTTTTGGATACATTGCACCAGGTAAGAGAATGTCTATATTAGTTTTGCTGTGCTATAAATTTTGCTTTGCTTTTCTGATTTGGATTTTTTATGTGCTGCAGAACGTGGACTTTCAATCAGAATGACGGAGAAGATGGACGTTTACAGCTATGGTGTGATGTTGTTGGAATTGATAACGAGGAAAAGGGCAGTGGATTCGAGTTTTGCAGATGGGATGGACATTGTGAGGTGGGTAAAGTCATACGGTGGCAGGGAAGATGCAGTGATTGATGAAGGGCTTGGAGACGATGCGACAGAATCAGCCGTCAAAGGAGAGATGGTGGGCATGATTAGAATTGCCCTGAAATGTACAGAGGCTAAGGCAGAGGAAAGGCCCTCCATGAGACAAGTGGTGGAGATGTTGAGAGTCATTAGACCCCAAAAATATGTTAATCCAGAGTTGAGTTTTGCAAGGCCCAAGTGAGTGTATTGCCTCTGGCAGCATATTTTGGCTTTAACGTGTTTAGTTATATCTAGCATTGTGGAATGTGTTCAATGTACGGCACTGTATATAGAGACTCCCTCACATGCCGAAATTTGGTTTCTGTTCAGCTTTTATTAAAGTATATATTTCTTCCTTTGTTATTTACGGGCGCCGTAATTTCTTAGGCGTTTGTGCATCAGCAATGATTAGAATCTTTGAGCTATGTTTCTGTTGTATGAATACTATTGTACTTCAGAGATTATGTTTAAGAATATATATTGTTTAAGTTTATATTTATTGGTAACGAATTATAAAGTTAAAAGAATGTACGATTGTCATTTATATATGGTTGATGTATTTTAATTTTTTTATATTTTTGAGTAAAATATGAAAAAATAATATAATTTTTTGTTTGATTTTTTCTATAAAAATTGATGATTGTTTATTAATCTTTTTATTTTTATTATTTAAGAATGTTATTAAGAATGAAATAGATGATTTGTTAATGTATTTGACACTTTCATTAAATAATTATATGAATGTTTACATTGATAAATTATAAGTAAAAAAGGTTATGATCTAAAATTAAAAAAATAAAATACTTTTTGAACAAGATTATTAAATAACCATAGTCATTTAATATTTAATTAGTCAAATTATTGATATTGAAATAAATCGCCTCCAACATGAGAAGCTCAAAAATGATATGAGGAATGCTTCTAGTGAGGAAGTTGTTAGAGTGACAACAATCCGAGGCTTTTGATTTAAAGATTCTTCAAGATGAGTTAAGGGGATGTCTTGTTGGCCTTTTGTTTTCATATAAAGAACATGATGAAGAAAAATACATTCTTGAACTTCCATTTTGATTGCTTGAATATCTTTCATAAGAAATTAGAGGAAAATATGTGGATTTTTCCAAGAGAAAGACATACGATTCCTTCTTTTTCATCAAACTTACTATAACCAGTATCCACATTGCACAAAATAGTGCACCACAAATAAGAGCTAATCATCAAACTTACTATAACCACTATCCACATTGCACAAAATAGTGCACCACAAATAAGAGCTAATGAACCCCCGCAATCCCATAAAAACGGCTCTAGGAAAATTCACTATGAGCAATTCATCGTCGGAAAATTCACCATCAATAATTTACTGTAGGAAAATTCACTGCCATGACAAATTCACCTCAAGGAAAATTCACCACCACAATTCACCACCATGGAAAATTCATCACATTAAAAGTTTGTGAGGCAGTGAATTGCTCGTGGTGAATTTCCCTTGAGATAAATTTGTCATGGTGGTGAATTTTCTGGCATGAATTGTTGAGAGTGCCACGATGAATTGTTAACGGTGAATTTGTTGGATGCCCATAAAAACACATCACAATTCCTTGTAGAACAAAAAGTATTTGCTGAGATGACAATAAGAATATCAGGTTCCTGCCAAGGTAACTTGAAATTCTGACCACAGAAAAATCCTAATGAACCCAAAAAGAAGAGACAAAAAAAAAAAAAATTCTTATTTTTCAAGACCCTGTTATGGGTTCTATCCAAAGCCATTTGAATCGACGACTCATAACAAATTACGTCCTATTTAATTCGAAGGATGGAACAAATTTTCACTCCCACTCTGAAGTCATTCTCATAAATTGGCTATATTAATAATAATAAACTAGCCTCAGGAGGAATGGTGGTAGACAGTGTTTATATCCAAGTAGAGCTCTTTCGAATTGCGTAGGCCACCGATAGCGGAAGACAGCGTTCCAGAAATGTGGCGGTCGTTGAGATTGAGCATACCCACCGTGTGATTTGCATTACAGAGTACTCCTTCCCGGTTGCAGGGGTTTTCATTCAACTAATAAAACATCACCTGGCACATTCAAGTCTTTGAGGAATAAAAGAACAACCGAGCCATTTTTGTTAAGTGTTTGAATGAGATGAAGCTCTAATAAGTGCAACGATCACCAAGCGGGTCATTGTGCATAGTACCTTCCACATTTTCGTTGGTGTAAAGTGAAATTAACAAACATATCCAGAGTCTAGCGCGATCTGTGCAGACCTCCCTTTATTACGCGGAAGGCGTTTCCTCAATGAAGTTTGCCGATTCATTTTCTCTATCGACGGTCAAAATCGGATGCAAGACCATCTATAATAGATCTTTGCCGTTCATTATTTCTTCTCATCTTTTTCGTTGTCTAGTTAGCGCATTTAATGTGGCTGGGAGCTGGTGTACCCTGTCCCTATGCGTTGCAACCGCCTTCTCTCTTGCTGCTGCAGTTCAATATCGATGGAAGCGACCTCTCCACTCCTGCAGGGTGTGTGAAAGAAAGGGCATAAAAGCGGATGGCTTGAAGACAGTAAAAAGTCTACAGAAACTGAACGGCTGCAGACGTTTCAATCATCTCCAAGCTTTGCAAAATCTAAAGGTAAGTCATTTGCCCTGTTTGATTTCTCTACAATTCTTTCTTTGGTTCGTCTCTATTATGCAATCCCTCTGCAAGAACAGTGGCATTTTCATTCTGAGCCCATTGAATGTTATATATAGTTTTTTGTTATATCCAATCATTACCATCAAAGAAGGCACAGACGGTAGTGTCGTAGTAGCCCTGCACCCTCGCCCGCTCAAACACCTGCCGCGATCTCGTAACACTGCACGCCCTTACCGCATTCCCCTATGTTCCCCAGCTCTCTCACCAAATACCCCCCAATCCCACTCCTCCTCTCTTCCCCTCTAGCAGCTCCTCGAAAACCGCTTCCATTCTTCCCCTTCCCCTTCCCCTTCCCTTTCCCTTTCCCTTGTATTTCTCTCTGGTACTGCTTGGTCGCCCTCTGCCCACAAGCATTTTTGACACAAACCTCGTTGACCTACGCCCACAGAAATCGGGCCCAAGCTCTCCCTGTCTGAAGGAGATAGAAAGGAAGATTGAGACGTTGTTGCTTACGTTCTTGCCTCCTCCACCCACCACCATCCTCTGTGGGTGTTCCCATTGATGCCCCGACCATTCATTCACTTTCAGCCATTGATTGAAGAAGCATCATTTCGATTTGTTCCCGTCCAACTCAAGCTGGAATTCCGTTTACGCCACATCCGATGTTTATCCCTTCAGCAAATAAGAAAAACATCCGTCTTTGATCAAAATTTGGAAATTGGAATGGAAGCGACCGAAAATACTGGTAAGCAATTAGTGTTAGTTATGTTGCTTTGTGTGAGCTTTACAAGTGCCGGAATTCTTGAGTTTACTTCTATTGAATTTTCCTGGTATATTTTTTGCCGTATTTTACTGCTTCCCCTGCTGCTAAGGGTTTCCGCCCCTCCGAACTCTTCCTCGCTGGTATTGACCTATATGGCGAGCTGCAGCTTTAAAATAAGGTTTTCACGTGGGTTTGAGAGGATGTTTATTAAAACGAAAAGAACGGCCAATATCCTAATAAGTAAAATGCAAATTACGGCCAGATCCTAAGAATTAAGGATTTAGATTGCAGGCTAGACTGCATAAACAATATCATAGTTACACTGCCAAAGAAGGAAGGAAGATTTAACAAAAGACTTTTCATCAAGAGCAACATATAGGGTAGCTTATGAGACTGATTAAACACCTTACTGCTATCAAATTTCCCTCTTCTCCGAAAATCTTCGGACTTCCATCGCAATCAGGGCACGGAACAGACCTCTCATCTTAGAGTTCTTAGTTCCAGGTCTACCATTTGAGCTCTTAGGTTCAGATGTCATACCTGAAAAATTACATGCAGAAAACCCTAATTCTTTTTTTTTTTTAAACTTAATTTGAATTAACATGACTACATTTCGATATTGCTAAATAACCCCAAATTAACATTGACAATATAATTATTATCAAATCAAATATTAATATTATTTTCCCACTTTATTATTTAATATTTTCAATCTACATTATATATATTATTATTATTATTTTTTAAGTTCAAATAATAATATTGTTATTAACCATAATAATATTATTATTATCATTGTTTGAGTTGTTATGATCTATAATATTATCTATTATACTATACTAAATCTTTCAATAACCCTAACATTAAGAATACTTATTTCATAACTGAATTTTAGGGATGAAATGTAAATATTATTTCACTCCTTTTTCCTGAACTTATTTACTAATTTACAAAATTAATAGGAGCTTCTTTTTTTTTACCAAGAAAAAAAAACTTAAATTTCATTTTGTAAGTTGGTTTACAAAATTTTCTCAATACAATTTTCTATAGTAAATCCAATGGAAGGGAAAATTATATGATCACATGTAATTAGGAAAATTAATTATTGTTATTCTTTGCTTCTTTAGCATAATAATTTTCATCTTATTAGTTTCACTTTTTTTTATATGATTTATAAATTACTAATATGTATTTATTGGAGTTCATATTTTATTTACTTATAAATTGTATTCATACTCATATTAATACATACTCACGCTAGTGCTACTCGTGGAATAATAATATCATTACCGGCTTAAACTCAATGCATTTTATAAGAGGGAGTACAATTTAGAAAAATTTACAGTTAAATCAATTTTACGAACTCCCAACTTAGATCATAGTGATACATTTATATTGTGCCGGCAATGGGATTATATTTATTTATTTATTTACTTGGGCAGGTTGGCTATTTGAGAATCTGGGCAAAATATATGTATTTCCTGTGTTGCGTTAGATTTATGTGATAAATTCGTACATAAACTTTTTTTAAGTCCTTCAAATTAAATATTTATACAAATATATGAAATGCATTAGTTCCACTTGATATTGTTGCAGCAAATCGAGAGCAAATAAATTTAACCAGCTAAACTTGGTGTATTCAAATATGTATTAGAAATGTGGCAAAACAATCTATTCTGTCTATATATATATATATTTCTAAATAAAAATTTAAAAAATAAAATAAAATTTGAGAACTAAAACAAACACACACTATATATATATATAACATAATAGAATCACAAAGAAAAATATATATATATGCATATCTTCGTTACAGGCATATGAAATATTTCCCTGGTTGAAGGCCATGGCATCACTCCTTGAGATGCCCAAGTAATGTGAGAAAATAAAATAAAGGAGGCAAAACTAAATATACATAATTGTCACTATGTAACAATGTAACATTAAAAATAAATAATAATAAATAAATAAATGGAGGAGATATCATTCAATGCCAAATATCCCATGAAATTTGAGTGGTAGACCTGGTCCAGTCCCTCAAGTGCAATAGCACATAGTTACACTACCAAGGAAGGAAGGAAGATTTAACAAAAGGCTGCAATATAATGAATCTTCCCAGTTCCTCTTCCTACTGCTTGCAAACTCGCAAATTTCCACATCCATGGCTAACACACAAATCTCACAAGGCACACTAATCGTAACAAGTGCTAATATGTGCACACACCAGATGCTCATCTCAAACGAGTAATTGCAAATTTAGATTTAAAACAAAATTAGTATATGAGATCAACTGGTAGGTTATTTAGGAAATGATTTCATTTGTGCAACAAAGGTTTTAATGGAGAATTGATTCCTTCAAAACAACTAAGCATCCACTTATAGTTTGTTTGGCAAATGTGTCTCTCAATGAGCATTATAAACTCATGATCATAGGCTGCCCACTAGATTGATTTACCATGAACACATTTTGCTTGTACCGAAACTTTGCTTACTGAAAAAATTCAGAAATTTTTACAAGAAATTAGTTAGAAATACAATTTTCAAAAGTTCATTGGATTCTTTTCTTTTTCAACAATCTGTAAAATTTTTGCTTTTAATTTTCCTTGTCAACATTTGTATTTGGTTACTAAGATTAAAACTGAAAAATTATAATATCCTTATGTTGGTGAAGATCAAACAGTATTTCCATCTCTAATTCAAGATTGTAGAAATTAGCCAGAAACATAGTTTTCAGAAATTCAATGGATTCTTTTCTTTTTCAACAATCTGTAAAATTTTTGCTTTTAATTTTCCTTGTCAAAATTTCTATTTGGTTACTAAGATTAAAACTGAAAATTATAATATCCTTATGTTGGTGAGATCAAATAGTATTTCCATCTCCAATTCAAGACTGTAGCAACTCAACTGGGGATTATATGTTTGATACCAAACATTAAATACTACTCAACAACTTGTTTAAATGCAACCTTTCTATGATGCAGTAGATATTTTGCTCAAATGAATTGTAATGGCTTTGTTCGTAACCCAAAATGCATGGTATATAAAAATATTTCCAAGACATTCACTTGTGATTCATATATCATTTATTAGGCCTTTTTACTACAAAACCATTTCCTATATCTTTTTTTAGTACATAATATAGCTTCTATTGCGATCAACAACACAAAGTTTAAACAAAACCACCCTCACTCACCCATATTTTTTTTAAAAGTTTAATGTTTTTCTCCTATGTGAGAAGTTAATGTCACACTCCAAAGTTATCTCCAATAAATTCTTCTAAATATTAATATTTCTTTTCTTTGTTCCCCAACAATCCCCATCATGAAAAATCAAGCAGAAATTTTGCAAGCAAAGTGTTCTCATCGTAACCATCTCGAACAATTAAGGTACCATGCAAAGAAGGATTCCTTTAATAGAGGGAGACGAGCAAACTGTCACAACCTCCATGCAGGAGCTTCCACATCCACACCCTCTCTTTCCATTAATCCCTCTCTGTTACAATTACCCACATCACATATGCATTCTATATTACAACCCAACTCCCCCTCCCAAACCCAACATCCTCCACTATTTCCTCCAAACTATTGCACTGCTAGAAATTCATTCCGTTCAAAGTTGGACAGCCTATCAAACTTCTCAACATGCCAAGTATGCATGGAATGATATCCGGGAATAAAAACTAGGCAATTCAATGGTAGTATTGCTTGTTCAAGGTGCATTTCAGAAAAAAATGGCAATTGCTTCTCAAAGTGGAACAACATGGACCCTGGTGAGTAGCGTGCATGTTTGCAATGCATTACTCAAATCGAGGAGATGCTTATAGCACATGTTAGCCCTATACTCCAAGTTACTTATGCAAGAGGGGGGCAATTAAAATATAGTGGCCACATTATTTGTTTTCCTCAGGATATTATTGTAATTGCAACTTATTTACCACGACATATACATGACCTTGATATACTCATAGTTAACAAAAAAAAAGTTCCTTCCCAGTAGTATAGCTTCTATGTTTGCAAAACACATGTTCACGAGGCTTTACAATATAAGATTTGTAATGACCCTTACTACAAAGATGTACAGTTAGATGAGGCATCTCTCTTATGCTTGCCTATTGCCTCCACTAACATCTCAGACCTTCTACATGCAACAACCTCAAATTCAAATCCCTCTGATGTAAGTTTGATGGAAACATATAATACATATGAAGAGCAATTTGAAGATAATGTGCAAGCAACAACATTGTTTGTGGCCAATCTTCCCCCTGCCCATACATAAGTGGAAGAATTGTGAGCCTTGTTGCAATTAGGGGAAGGACACCCAACTCCTGTTGTTGATTGGCCACCAATTTCTTTAACGCCCATCAATGAATACACCACTGATGGATTATTTGTTATGGCATTCCCCACATTGTTTCCAAAGGGAAAAGCTACATTCAACCAACAAAATATGAAAGAGGTCAAGTTACATGAATATGCTTTCCACCTTCTGAGATACCATGATAATAGGTTTGGCCAACACCCACAATTTAGATACTTCATACTTAATATTCTTATGTGCCATCAAAGCCAGTCCACAGGTTCTCTTTTTGTTCAAAAACACTTGGAATGTAGCCTACCAACAAGAATACTTTCCCTGCGACAAAGATTGAAGGACCTTCCCGGCAAAAAGCTTGCAGACTAGGTTATGCAGTTTGGTTCAATTATATGTGGCACACGCCCCTTTGGGAGTCATCGTAGGGGGGGGCTATCTGAAATGGTTATTCAAGTTGGTTGCTCGACTCTATTCTTTACCCTCAGCGCAACAGATACTAAATGGCCTGGCCTACACAAAGTCATGTCGTCTACTGCACCAACAAATCCTATAGCTGCATCTCAATGGAGGATCCAAAATATAGTGCAAAACCCACACCTCTCTGCACTATACATGCATCACAGATTCACTGCTTTTCGTGAAGAGGTTTTGGAAAAGATTCTCTACACAACTGACTACTGGTATAGGTAAACATATTTCACATCTTTTTTTTAAAATCTTTTCCATACACCAATTGCTTACTAAGATCTCCACTCTATAGGTATGAATGGAAACATCGAGGATCTGCACATGTCCATGGATTTGTTTGGCTCAAACAAGCACCTAATATTGCTAAACTATAATGGAATAATCTTGCATTAGTACAAAATGCATTCAACTACATTGACAAATATGTCTTTGCATGGAACCCACACCACCATCCAATTTCAAATGATAGGGTTCAACAATCTACCTTTGACAACCCCTGCTTAATGGACACAAGAATGATTATGTTGTCGAACCCTTCACATGACTACAATGAACTGCTCAACTATGTTCAACGCCATACACGTTGTACCTTGAACACATGCTTGCGAAAAAAAGGAGCCACCCTTGAATGCCGCTACAAAGCCCCTTGGCCCATCCAAGATACCTCAACCCTTTCAATTGAGAGTGGCCTGCCAAAGCACACCCCTGCTCGCAATGACGACCGTTTGAACCTTCACAACCCCACAATCCTCTCTATTTGGCGAGCAAATGTAGATTGCCAACCCATTCTCTCAATAGATGCAGTGCTCAAATATATAGCAAAGTATGCAGCAAAAGCATAAACCAAATCCGAAACATATCATGCAATGCTTTCTCGTATTTTGACTAGCTTAGATCCTGACAAGCCAACACCTATAGCTTTTAGAAAAATGTTTGTTGACAACCTTGTTGATCGTGATATAAGTGCCCAAGAAAGTTGCCACCTTTTACTAAAACTACCCCTTTGCCTGTCCAGCAGAACATTTGTTTCTTTAAATGTAAACCAAAAACACTATCAACGCATTCCACTCTCACCCACATCCACATCAACAAACAAAAACTACATTGATGCTTACTTGGCCCGTCCTGCTTGTATGGAGACATTGGCACTGATTGAGGTCACACAAAAATGGAGCTTCAAAGCAACTCGTAAAAAGTACCAATGGAAAGAGCGTGCCAAAAACGCTATTGTTCGAGTGTCTCCACGCTTCACAAGCATTCCTACAAGGGATGACCCACAATTTCATGACTTCTGTTGGAGTGAATTACTTCTCTACAAACCAATTCGTAACATTGCATACGACTGTGGATCATCCACAGATGAAATTGTTGCTAACTGGGAGAGGCTAGCATGCAGCTACCATCCATGGCATGTGCGACGCATTGCACCAGAAACATCCGCCAACTCAGAACCAGGCACTCCTTCTGGCAATGAAGAACAACCACATCAATGTAACCAATCTGAATGGCAAGTTCTGTCAAGTGTACACCCAGGCCACCCAATCCAGCTTGCTGAAATTGACATGCTGGGTGACCGTGAAATAGACCTTAATCATGATTGGGAGACTCCTTCCATAAATCCACAACATCACAACTTGGCTACTAGCTTTGTAGAGTCTAACAGCAAAGCATTTCAAGTCCCCCACCCACCCAATGTAAACACCACGAATGCCCTTTCATCCGAACAACAAAAAACATTGGATTTAGTGTTGTCACACCTATCTTCCAACACTTATCAACCACCACTAAGAATAATTGTTCAAGGAACTGCAGGCACCGGAAAGTCACACCTCATCAAAAAAATCAGGACTACACTCAATGGTTCAGCTCCAAATGGTCAAACTTCTCTCCTACTTCTTGCACCTACAGGTGTTGCAGCATTCAATATTGGAGCAGCAACAATACATTATGCACTTCGCATTCCCATCAAAGAGATGGCTCCCTTGCAGGGCCAAATGCTAGCAAACTTCCAAGAAAAAATGTACTTTGTTCGCTACATTTTGATAGATGAAATGAGCTTCATCGGTCCAAGGCTGCTAGAACATATTGACACTCGGTTGCGTGAAGCCTTCCCTTCACATAACCACACTCCATTTGGAGGTCGTTCCATCCTGCTCTTTGGAGACTTGGGCCAACTACCACCATTCAAGGATATTCCTATGTACTCTTCTTCTTCTTATGGTGGCACACTATGGCGTAGCATCGAAATAGTGATTACACTTACCAAAATGTTTCGTCAGAGTGGAGAGGATCCCACTCAAATTCTATTTCGTCAACTCTTGTGCAATTTAAGGAAGGCTCAACCTACAATTGCAGATTGGCAACTGCTAATGTCACGTTCAAGCTCAGCACTAATGTCCACAGAACAAATTCCTTTCTTATCATCCATACATCTTTTTGCAACCAATGAGATGGTGTCACTCCATAATAAGCATATGTTGTTGTCTTTGGCACAGCCCATTGCCTTATGCATTGCAGAGCAAACAAGGAGCTCATCACACTTAAATCCAGACGATGAACAGCTCCAACCTATGATCCTATTATGTCTCAACCAAAAGGTGATGCTAAGTTGTAATCTATGGACTGATGCAGGCCTCGTCAATGGTGCTCTTGGACAAGTCAAACACATTATCTACAAGGAGAGCGAAAAACCACCACAACTCCCCTTGTTTGTTGTTGTTCGCTTCAAGCATTACATAGGGCCTCCTTGGGATCCAAACAATCCAATAGATGTCCCTATTACCCCTTTGAGTCATGGTGGGCAGCGGAAAATTCCACTAAAAATGGCATGTGCCTTAACCATCCACAAATCACAGGGCCTTACACTTGAAAGGGCCACCATTGACATTGGCAACATTGACCGCCAAGGGTTGACATTCACAGCAATTTCCAGAGTCACTCATCTTGGAGGTCTTCGTATCCACCCTTCATTCACATTCCACAGATACACACGAATGCAACACAACCCTTATATTGCACGAAGGGTGAAAGAGGAAGCTCGATTGTCAACACTATCAACTTCAATATTGACATTCTCAAAAACTTTTGAACAAGAAATTATAGGTTGGTTATATAATTCTTTACTCCTTTCACTTTCAATTGTCAATTCACAAATGTTTAACATAAATTCAAAATGGTTTATATTACAAAATCTACAATCAAGAAACTAAAGACATATCTGGTTTTTGGCAGGGCTCCAATTTTTTATGGAATGGAAGCACTTTTTAATGCACCAAATCTTTTCATGCAACCTAGATCTATGTGGAATACAAACTGCATATATCGATGATTGATTTCTTAAGGTTTTTTCTACAATTAACAAACCTCTATGTTTTGTCTCCTATCACCATGCCTATCTTCCCCATTCGTTTGATAGTTTTCATATGTCAATGCTAAAAAATACATTTCTTTATTATAGTTTATATTAAAAGATACATGTGTAGCATGTTTTCCTTCAAAGCTGCTCTTTTACGAAACTCTTTATGTTGCTCATTTTCAGCTCACCTACACTATATTAGGAGTCTCCTTTCAAGACTACCATGAAGATTTCTCCTGCAAACTATCCCTATTTTTCTCTTTGCAATCCTTGACAATTCGACAAATTGTGTGATGAATCTTAAGGTAACTCACTTGCCATTATTTCAGCCATTTTTTTTCTCCAAAGTCTATAGATTTAAGCTGTTTTTCATTTACTGCTTGCACAGCACCATCAAGAGAGAGAGAGGTCATGATTGCGGGATATGTACAAAATGGATTTGTTGAAAAGGCTTTACAAACTTTCAAGCAAATGTCATTTGCCACTACCTAAATGGGAGCTATGGAATGAGGATTTTCTCTAGATCTTATAGTTGCCAATGCACTGGTAGACATGTATGCAAAGTGTGGAAGAATAGAAAAGGCACGTAAACTATTTGACATAATGCCTCAAAGAATATAAAAGGCACGTAAACTATTTGTTGTAGTTGCAACTGCCCTGCTCGACATGTATGTGAAATGTGGAAGCATAGCAAATGGCATGTTCATCGTTTGACAAAATTTTAATGCAGACAACAACAAGAGTTTTATCATTAGCATGGACTTTTCCACAATTGGGATGGTTTGCAGGGCCTATCGTAATGCTTTTTTTTTCAAAACTTGGATTGTAACCAAATAATGATTGATCAGTAGCCTACATATAATATAGAGGTTTCTTTTAAGAATGCAATGACTTCACCCTTAAATGTTGTACATACACCATTTCCAAAGTGTTTTATTCACCAATAGAAAACATTTAGATTTAATCCAAGTTATGCCAAAATTATTATTGCAATGTGGAAGTTGTGGAGATGTATTGAATAAATATTTGAATTGCCTTCAAAACTACTAAAAAATGAAAATATTCAACGCAGGTAAAATGCACAGATATGGCTGAAACTCTACCCAAAATATGGTAGAGGCAAAGTCAAGTAAATTTGGGTAAAAAAATCTGTGAAACAGCTCTCCAACACAGGAAAATGTTGTGTCTCAAAATATGATCAATGAGAGAGTTTTACTTTCAGTTCTAACTGCCACATGTAGGGATTCTATATTTTGTTTCTGCAAAAGAAATGTTTTGTTTACAGGTTTTAAAATTCTTTTCAACCATAAAATACATGTTAGTTCTATATTTTTTACTCTTTCAAAGTCTGCATTACAACTGCATACACAAATGTTACTTTAGTATATGTTTCTGCAAAGTCTTCCTCACTTACACCATTCACTTTGCAGGCCTGTCCCATTCAATGCATAGCTTTGGCAATTGACTATTTCATCAATGCTACAAACTTGTTGCTTTCTTTTTTACAACCGGTCTACCAACATCATATGTCTGTATACTACACAAAAAAAGTTTCACCATCTTATAGTAAATCTATCGTTTGCACTGGACCTCTACACTACAAGTTTGGTTCACAACAATAAAACTTCATTTATTTATAAACCTTCAACACTTCATATTTTACAATTTCTATATTTCAAGTACAATACCATATATTAAAATATTCATCTCCACAAATCTTCGGCGTACCCATTGCACACGAAGGTGCGATTACTAGTTATATATTCAATGAAAATGATCACAACTCGAGGTTTAAACGGGTTCAAGTCCGAAACAATCTATAAAGTCAAAGCGGTGTCCCCATCGTTTGGTTTTCTCTCCAAATTAACATGTTCAAGGTCATCTAGGGGCCCCCCAACTTAAAACAACACCTCTTATTTATTATAAATTCGTGCTTAAGAGTTTGAATATTGTTTTAATATTAATCATTAAAGTAATATACTATCATCATATGCATGTCCTTTTTCTAAATAGTTGTTCAAGTGTGATTCAATATATCACTTCAATTTCGAGGGGAAAATAGATTATTTGGTTTATATCATTTTTGTAGATATTGGGAATTGTATAGCATGCGGCGAATGGGGTTGTGTGTATATGAGTGTCATATTTTTGAGTAAATATTGGTAAAATGATGGAGTCTAACTTGAGTGCATCTTTAGCCATCTCAAGAGTATGGACTCAACATATGTCTTACCATTTTTCTTAGTTGGATCAAATCTTCGTACACAAAAACCAACTTGATCTAAATATATAGTACAAAAATTATCCTAGGATCATCCATTAATAATCTTTGAAAGGTATTTGTAAACACTATTAGTTTTAGACACAAATTCAATATATCAAGGTGAATAAGTTGTTGGTCGCACCACAAATATACAAATTCATGCCTTATTGTTTTCCCTTAAGTTTTGTTTGAAGTTCAAAATTTCTAACTAATTAGAAAAATCTTGATGTAGTGGGATCCACTAACACCCCAATCATGCTTGAGTCATGTCATTGACCCTATGTATTTTCCAAGCTTTTATGTTTTCAATTGAGCTTTAATGTTACAAGGCGTTGCAACTTTCTTATTTTCAATTGAACCCACATATATTCTCTTTGATAATAACAGTTTAGTAGAAATTGTCATACCTTCATATTTAATCTATCATTAATTTATATACTAGATTTGGGGAGTGTAAAAGACACATTGTAAGCTTTTGTAATCTCCCGAAGGGTAAAATAATTGCATCCAACTATAGTTCTCCAACATTTTGGTAAATTTTATTTTTCATATTAATCGTCTTTATCAATATAAATCTTGCAAAAAGGATTGAACTAGGAGAATGCATTGCTTATCAAATTTACAATCTCCTAAAGCTATTCATCAATAATATTTTTACTAAATTCAAATGTTTTGATTAGATAAGTAGGGGAAGGGCCCTAACCCATTACAAAATGAAAAATAGAGCCAAACAACTCAACAAAACGGACTGGAAAAACACAACAAACCAGAGAGAAATAACCAGTTAGAACAAATAACACAAAACTATTTAAGGAGCAACAGTTGAACCAAGTAAAGCTAATGAGGGTGAGTTAAACAAGATCATGACATTCTTAGAAGGATGTTTCTTCTTTCTATGAACCATAGTCCAAGGAGAATCATAAACTAAAACTAAGAAATTTTGATAAGAAGGGGAAGACTCCCCTCCAGAGTAGCAAACCAGAGGAACAATTGAAACATTAGGTACAACATCTGAAACTAAGCCTAAATTTCCAGGACTTACTGCAACATTTTCTAATACATTAGCCTTAGACAATGTTGATGTGTTTTTTATGCAATTCAAACACATCCTAGATCCAAAAAAGGGTGACCCCAAAGTCAAAAATGAGGAAACAGGAGCGACGGGGGTCCACAAATGTTTCCAAACAGCCAAGGAGGAAGGGAATTCCGGAGGGAAACTTCCAAAACCATCGAAACTCAACCAAACATTGATGAAACCTTGGCAGTTCATTGAAACACCCCAAACACACCCTAAATCCACCAAAAAGTTGTCCCCAAAGTCAAAAATGTGGAAATCGGACCGACGGGGGTCCACAAATGTTTCCAAAATAGCGAAAGAGGGATGAAGCTCCGGAACCACCGAAACTTAACCAAACTTTGACAAAACCTTTGCAGTTCATTGAAACACCCCAAACACATCCCAAATCCACCCAAAAGTTGTCCCTAAAGCCAAAAATGAGGAAACTGGACCGATAGGGGTCCACAGGATGTTTCGAAACAACCAAAGTAAGACAAAAGGCAGAAAGGGGATGGGGGACTTTATTTCTCCGCAGATTTGAATACCCCAAGCAGGTGAATTTGGGTAGGGGAATTTGATCATTTGATGGCACATGACCATTTTTGGGTTTGGAAATGGGGCAAAAATAAGACAAGAGCAAAGTAGCCTATCGAGCAACAAAAAAGGGGTCCCTACCTATGGCGGGGCGTGTGTGCAAAACATGCACAACAAATGGTGACTCGCTGGGGAAATGCTTGAGAGCATTTTGATGACAAACTGGAATCACGAACCCAAAATCTTTGGTTTCGACCTTCACGCTAGGGCAAACAAACCAGATGCTCAACCAAAGGATCAAAACCATTAGCCAACCCAACCTTCAGTATCCTGAAAATCCAAGTGTGTGCAATTGCATTAATTCCCATCCTTCGGTTGCTATAGGAACCCAAGCTCCGTCAAGTTAAGCTATGTAGTTTATTCTAACTCCAAAAGCATCCGGGACATTGCCTCGCTGCCAGTCAGGTGTCCATAGCCCCGACAAGGTTGTCACTGTGATTCTCCCAAACATTGCTCTACTGCCGGCCAGGCGTCCATAGCCCCGGTAGAGTTGTTCGAATACCCCTAAAAAGTTGAATTTTCTCTTTCTTTTTATTTTCAATGTTTTCTTTATTTCTTTCTTTTCTCTTTTCAGCTCTTTTATTTCAACCTGCAAGCATTGAAGCTCATGCTCAGGGCTAAGAATCACAGTGGCGCTGGAGCAAAATTTTAGATTTTTCACTTAACTAGACTTCACAAAAGGCCCTATAGTGACCGTTGAATTCTTAAGATGTGTAAGAGCTATAAGATTTCAGAATACGTCAAAGTCAGACTAAACCAACAACTTATCCTCTTTGAATTAAACACCCAGATCGCTTGACACTAATAGAAGACCTTCACCATCCACTCTAAAGACTTGATTAGAGTTTGACAAAGAAATACATAGAACAACCCCAGGGAATAAGTATAGTTATTGTGCGCACAAATGTACCTAGCTAAAAACAGAGGGACCCCAAGCAAAGTAGCAACAAAGCAAAAGCAAACAAAAGGAAAACAACCGAAGCAAGCAACCTACACAAGCCAACTAACCTAAGGAAAGTAGGAAAGCAGAGTATTTACAAGAAACCTATACTACTAAAAAATGAGCTATGTACAAAGATATTTACAAAGCATTATGTTCAGGAAAGGCGAGTTGACATTAACACTCATTGGATTTTGGAAAGCATGCACAAGCAAACGGACAATCGTTATCGTTCTTAACCATGCAAATTTATCTTTATATTCTGAAAAAATAAATTCAATGTTGCAGCAATCAAGTTCAATCACGTCATCATGAAAAATCAGTAATTGAGGAGGCTCATTGAACCCATGGTTAATCCATAAACATGATTGTTTTCCCTTATTCCCATAATCAAAATAATAAGTGCAGTTATAAGAAATAATAGGGGCAAGGAAGGATAAAACCTGGATGTCGTCACATGGAGGTAGCAGCGTTGGATAGTCGAGAGCAAGCATAACATCCTTGATTGTTGCATTGGCAACTTCGGGCGGGCGCGGTGGAGGGTGCAACACTTTAGGCATTAAGCTGGCATAAGGTTGGGAGGATGGGGCAGCAAACAACTCTTTTAGTCTACCAATGGGATCCACAACCTCCACTAGTTGTTCCTCGAGGAAGTACACCTCATCTGCCTGGGTTTCCATTGCCAAAACCTCTTCTTGATTGTTGTCTTCAAGGAGTAGCATGCTGTCCCATCTCCTTTCCCACGTGTGAGCCTTATTTTTGTGATGTTCAGTGTCATGGGATGATGACATACGTGAATCTTTCCTATTGCAGCTCTCTGGTTGTGAAGGAAAATCTGCAAGGATTGAGGTGAAAGGACCCTCAGTTGCAGCCCGTGGTTGACCAAGCTCGTCGTATTTGTTGGCAGCCATCGAAACAACTCCACCTTTATCTTCTTCCTTTTTTTGTTCATGTATCTCCTCATGGCGCCCACTTGTTTCCTTTTGGTCACTATCGCTATAAATGGAGAAGGAGCTCCTCTCCCAATCTGGAAACTCTAGTGCATCATTGTTCAAGGGCTCAAGGAGTATGTATTCATCATTACCGTCTTCTGGGATGTGCTCTTCCTCGACATGAGCATACCTCTGTAGTGCAGCTCCTAATGGAAAGAAGTCATCAATTGATGGAACCTCATCAAGGGGACCAAATTTTACTACACAATTTCCCTCTGAAGACTCACCCAAAAGTCCATCGTCCATGGTACACAACTGCTCTTCAAGAGGAAGAACTTCTTGATGACTGGTGGACAACATTCCCACTTGATTTACTTCATCACTTGGTAGTCCGAGACTGTATTGCTGTCCTTCTTCTACTGCTGCCCCAACATCCTCTTGAGATCTACCTTCAGCTGATCCATCACTCAGTTCAGGCTCTTGGTCTTCTTCTTCAGTATGGGCAGCAAGTAGAGGAGGTCGGGCACTTGGCTGCCTTGCTTGTTCTTTGACCTGTTTGATGGCTTCTTGGCCTAGCTCACATGTGAACTCCAAATGTGATGAATCATGAAGTCTGCACCAATTTGGTAATAGTAACACCTCCAAATCCACTTGGTATTTTAGCTCTGACCAATCCCTTGCTAATCTAGAGACGAGCTGGTCATATCTATCCATGACTGGGTCCTCATCACTTGAAAAAGAAGCATGATGGTAGACAGCCGTAGTGAGTGGTTGCTCCCCCTCCTCCAAATCTACATTTTCAGATTCTTGATCACTGCCATTTATGAAGGAGAGGTCTTCCGACTTGATTTTGCTCATGCTTTGATCATCTTCTTTTGCTGCCCCAAGGCTTTCAGCCTCCTCTTCTTCTTGATTTTCAGCATTTTCATTTGCTGCCCCAGCACAAACTACTGCAAACTCGTTTGATTCATCTCCAACTGCCAATCCCTCTTCTTGAGTGGAGGACTGATCTTCTTCAATGGAGGGAAAGTCTTCTAAACTGGTTATAATCAGATTTTCATCAATGCACATTGCTGTCCCAAGACTTTCAACTCCTCCCTCTTGGTTTTCATTTTCCATGTCTTCTGTCCCAACACCAACTTGTGTCAAATTTCTTGGTTCATTTTTATTTTGTTGTCCTTCGGATGTTGACAACTCTTCTGCCTCATTCGATAACTTCTCCTTATTGAGAGTTGGCTGCTCCAACTTATCCGAACAACCCTTGGCTTGAGCGATGATTTTTCTGCATGACGAGCAAGTGAATTCAGAGTGGGGTGCATTGTGAAATCTGCACCAACTTGACATCAATATTTCCTCCAATCTTGTTCCATCTTTGCTTTCCAAACATCTTTGGATCAACTCCTTGAAAGCGTTAGTTGCCATGGTTTGCAATTCCTCTTCTAGATCTTCAGGAGCCAAGGGCTGGTATATTTCTGAAAAGGGAATTTCTCCTTACAAGACCTTCTCAATTCTGTCCAAGAATGTTAGACACTCCAATTCACTATGCCTGCAAGTGCAATGGATCCGACATCTATCCGCCAACGCGAATTGCTGCAATGGCTTCTTCAATCTCTTATTCAAATGTGCATGTAACTGAGTGATGTTGATTTGCAAATGCTGCTCCATTTCAACTCAGCTCTTATTTGCCTTCAAAATTTTCTGATTTTTGAATTAAAGAGATCTCCTATCTCAGATTTCTTCCTGAATGTTCCTTTCTTAACTTCCAACTTTCAGCTTCGTAGCCTCAACATGTCAAGCCCTCCTTCTAGCGCCAGTTTTGTTGATGTGTTTTTTATGCACTTCAAACACATCCTAGATCCAAAAAAGGGTGACCCCAAAGTCAAAAATGAGGAAACAGGAGCGACAGGGGGTCCACGGATGTTTCCAAACAGCCAAGGAGGAAGGGAATTCCGGAGGGAAAGATCCAAAACCATCGAAACTCAACCAAAATTGACGAAACCTTGGCAGTTCATTGAAACACCCCAAACACACCCTAAATCCACCAAAAAGTTGTCCCCAAAGTCAAAAATGTGGAAATCGGACCGACAGGGGTCCACGGATGTTTCCAAAACAGCGAAAGAGGGACGAAGCTCCAGAACCACCGAAACTTAACCAAACTTTGACAAAACCTTTACAGTTCATTGAAACACCCCAAACACATCCCAAATCCACCCAAAAGTTGTCCCTAAAGCCAAAAATGAGGAAACTGGATCGACAAGGGTCCACGGATGTTTCTGAAACAGCCAAAGCAAGACAAAAGGCAGAAAGGGGATGGGGGACTTTATTTCTCCGCAGATTTGAATACCCCAAGCAGGTGAATTTGGGTAGGGGAATTTGATCATTTGATGGCACATGACCATTTTTGGGCTTGGAAATGGGGCACACAAAACAAGAAAGGAGCAAAGCAGCCTGTCAGGAGCAAAAAGGGGTCCCTGCCTACGACGGGGCGTGTGTGCAAAACATGCACAACAGACAACACAAACAACATTAGGGACATCCAAATCCAAATGCCACATAGCAGTATCCACATAAGGAATATCATCCACCACAACTGAATCAGGTGGAGACAAAATTGGCATTTAAGGAGCAACATTCATCACAAAACTCATATTAAGCCTTGTAGCAGGGGAAGCAGGCCTAGATTCATCATCACAAGAAGAAGCAGAGTCAGCAATAGGGTGAACTATTAAGTGTTCACTGAATGAATTCTTCCACTATGTAAAAGAAGAAACAGGGTGGGAGCTTTTAGAGCAGTCATGAGCCAAGTGGCCAACATCAAAATAGTGTCTACATTGAAAAGGAAGACCCTCATAATCCACAAGATGAGACCAAGACCAACCATTAATCTGCAACACAACCTCTCCAAGTAAAACCTTCGATGGATCAACCTCCACTAGAATCCTAGCAAAGGAAGTATGAGTGAAATTATCGGAAGACCTATCCACTTTTAAAAATCTGCCAATAGCATTTCCAAAGCCCTCATAGGCAGAGGAACACTAGAACTGTAAGGGAAGATAGGGAAATCTTACCCAAATAGGCATCACATCCAAAGGTTCTTTCAAAGGGTTAAAAGAAAAAACCCAAGGTCTCAAGGAAAGGGGATGGGAATCCCACATCCATAGACCATAAACTAAAACAACTTGTATGTCATTAGGAGAATTAAAACTCACCAGAAAAAAACCCCTTGTAGAAGGGTAAATCTCCATCGTGCCATCCACCAAAGGAGACCAGTGATTGGTAATCCAAAGGTGCAAGTCAGGAACACAAGTGACAAAATTTGCAAATAAGAGCATTTTTGGAATAGAAATCTATATTATCAGAAACTTCCTTACCAAGAGAAACAACAGGAGAAAACACAACATAACATATAGGTTGTGCAACACCCTCCTGAGGTCTCTTAGACTTCACAAAATCAACATAAGAAAACTGCCCCTCCCGAGAGGATGGCGACAACCCAGAAACAGTAGCTCCAACAACCTCCTCAACCCTAGGAGGTGAAGATAACTCAACATCATTAGCCTGGACCCTACAAACTCCCACAAAAGCACCAACCCCTGCATCAACCATTAGAGGAGAAGGGGTTCCCATAGTGCCCACAGAGAGATCCATAATGAGGTCACAACCAAGCGAAGACAAGGGCTCGTTAACACTAGGATGAGAGCAAAGAACATAGTGGCCAAGAGAAGGCACAAACCACAGAGCCATTCAGAGAAAGGCCTGGGTGGGAACTGGAGAGGGCAGGAGTGGAAACGGCCATAGAGCCATTCAAAATCACAACTAGGTGGGAACTAGAGAGAATCGAAGTGGACACAAACATTGTGTTAAGAGTAGCTTCTATTACTTGTTTCTTCGTTTTCCACCAAATTCAAATGTTGGAGTGAAGTCAAGAATATTTTTAGACACATATTTACATAGATTGATTCCATGAGAAATAACTTAAATCCATTCATAATTTCATTTCTATGATAACAAAGGTGAAAATTATTCTAGTCTCAAGATTGAAGCATTGAAAAGTGTGAGATTGTGTAACATTTTTTACACTGGAAGAATATACTTTTTAATAGTGATAAATTGACTTTAGCAAGAAAGCTATAGTATTTCTCCATCATGAATTTAAGAGCTAAGTATTATTATTGTTCCTATTTAATTTGTCTATATTTATCACAATTAGTAAGCTAATTTTATTTAATCTAAGTTAATATGATTTGTTGATCGTATTAGTATAATTACCCTTAGATTTATTATGTAGTGTAAGTGTGTTCATTTCATATGTTAATGCGCCAATAAATAGAATATTATATGATTGATTAAATTATTCCAATTTAATTATGCTAGCTTGTGTTTATTCAAAAGAGAGCAATGAATGAAAAGTGAAAGTAGCTGCAAAAAATTTAGATAAGGTTCCAATAAATTGTAGAATCCATTATATTTGATTGTAGGTAAAATAGTATAATACCAAGTGACCAGGATGGATGGTGATAGGGGCAATTATTTTTTGAAGTCTCAATGCGAAGGTAAATTACAATTTGGTAGTTCATCCTTTTAGAATGATGACTTCCACAACAAAAATAGTAAGAAAATTTTATTGAACATCTTGCTACCTAATAATCTCTTGCTTGAGAGAGAAATCCATTTTCCTTAGGTTGATTTTGTGGTCTATGGTGACTTGTACAATTTTCAGCAATCTTATTCTTTTATATTAATTTTACTACCTTCTAAGAAGTAAAACTGAACATGGTTTTTTTTTTGTTTTAAGATATTTTATCATAAATGGAGTAGATACATTTCACGTTCATCTAATAATACTCAAAGATATTTTTTCTATATATATTTGAATGATATAATTATATAAATTTTGAAAAGTGAATGTTGTTTCTAATGTGTCTGTTAATAATTTTGTAAGAATAATAGCATGGAATTTCAACAATTACTAACTTATATTATTAATTTCATGAGATTCAAATGGAATTTCGATGAGTTACATGGTTTTTTATATTCCACCTATTATTAAATGTTGTCCATCAATTCATACTAATACATGTAATACCCAAATTAATTTGTGAAATGAAATCTCAAGTTCACATATCAAATGATTTATATAGCATAAATAGTTATACAAATGTGTGAAATAATGGAGCATTGTTCTTCCATACCACTACAAAAAATTGCATGAAAGGTAAAACATATTGAAAGCAAACTAGATTAAAGGAGTTATTTACCTCGACAATAATAAGAATAATTTTATTTTTTACACAAATATTTTTAATAGAAAAATTATATATTTATCCATTATATTTTATACCAAAATTAGATTTTGGAAGAAATAGAAATAATATGTTTTTAGTCATTTCTATAAACATCTTATACATATTAATTTCTTCACTATCGCTACCATTTGTGAAAGAATATTTGGTTTGATATTTCTTTAAATATCTTAGGGAAATTACATGTACACCAACACCACCATTTAAAATCCATTTGTAACTTATGACAAGGTTTCTTATATTAACTATGGGTTTTTATTCAAACATGAATATTGTCTTTAACAAATATAGTTTACATTTTGAATACAATATTATAGTTTGTTAGTGTATTTAATTTTAACTTAGGTTAATCTCTCAGGTGGTTTTTTCCTGTGTGGGTAGTTTTCCCACCTGTCATATATTTTCTTGCCTTTATAAGACACTATTGTACATTGTGTAATATATCGCATCTTAATTCATTCTCTCTTCTGGTGAAATAGAATAGTGCAGCTTCTCTCTATCTCGTGAAGGTGTTTTGTTGCAGATGGTGCTCCTAGGTGGTGGATGACACCAGCATGGTATCAGAGCCAACCATTCTACAATCCTTCCTTTGAGATTTTTCATTAGAGGTTGTTTGAGATCATTTATTTTGTTTTATCAACATTTGAAGTTTTTCAAATTTCAAAATTTCCTTATTTTTTATTATTTCATTTTTTTGTTGTTCATGATTGTTGGGAATGATTTTCATAGTTGTGCTGGCATGATTTTCTCCTAGAAGAAGGCATTTTTTGGTTGTGCAAAGTTTGCTGCTAGTGTTGATTTTCTCTGGAAGGTAGAATTAGTCTGCAAAAACCCATATTTGGCTACACAATTTCCACATTGGAGGCTTGATTGGAGGCAACGATTTCCCTTGCAGAAGTAATTCATTTGCATAAAGGTGTGGTTTACACTGTAGTTAAGGGCATTTTTCTTCCTTTTGTGGAATGAAGGGTGCACACTTCTCTTCATGAGGCATTTGATGATCAAGTTGGGCGTGATTTGTTGGAAGCCTTGCAACATGAGCATGAAGTATGGATGGTTTGTGTTGGTTGTTCCTATGTTGTCATTGATGTCAACATGGTGATAACTATATGGGAATACTGCTTGATTTATCAGAAGTTGTTCTCTGCTAGTAATACCCTTTTTGTGATCGATTGATGTGTTGGTATTTGAGTTTGGAATTTACTTCAAGATCTAATATGACTCTAATCTCTTAACCATGTTTTCTTGACTCATTTAGACAACTATATCTTAGATCTTGAGACATTTTTTGTTGTGAGTAGAAAGTTATCTCTGAAAAATTTTAACTCTATATTTTACTATTGTTTTGTGTATGGCATACTGTGTAGGAGACTCCACATTCTACTAAGGTGAATATTCCTATGCTACGGTTTTGATTGATAGTCTCCTTGCTGGTGGTATGATGAGAAATTAATATGCTCCCAGATTCAGAAGGTGTTTGCTTTGAGAGTTATTTTTTGGTTTGGAGAATTTTGTTCTAGTCTTGGCCGACTCAGCGTATATAATATACATTATGAAGACTAGTTATGCTTTATGGATATTAGCCAACTTGGTATAATGTTTAAATGATATATGGTGTCGACTTAATTGATGATCAAGATATGATTGTATATGTATAATATGTTTTGAGGAATAAATGTATGAGGGATGAGAAAGAGCAAGAAGGAGAAGTGAGAAGTGTGTGTGTGCAAAGGAGAAGAAAAGTGTGAGAGCCTAAATGCTTTATCATTTGTGATCAACACATTTTTGTTGAACGATTACTATGTGAGGTAGTACTTCATATTATGACCTTTAGTGGAACTGAACCCTGCACATTTAAGGTATATTATATTAGTCCAATGTTTTGGCCATGAGCCACTATCATTGTATCTTGGTAGTTATCCATATTTTGTACTCAAGTTGTAAGAATTTTTAAGGAAAATGAGTCTTGGAGGTGAGCTCCGTAATATTTTATATCCAAATATAATAAATTGTGAGTTAACCATTACTACAATTTTTCCCTTTTTGGGTTTTCCGTGCGTAAACATCCTGGTGTTCTTGTGTATGGTTACATTCACTTGTTTCTATGATCTCTCTTGTTGATTCAGTTAGAATTAGAATAATGTTTAGATCATGGATTTTATTATGGTTTTATTGAATACTGATTAACCCCCCCTCCTAGCATTCTAGATGCACAACAATTGGTATCAGAGGCCCCCCTCTCAGCATTCCAGATGTTCAACAATTGGTATCAGAGCTTAGTCACTCGGAGGAACCCTAATAGCTTGAGGGAGGTCCTAGAATTTAAGTATAAGATTTTTTTTCCCTTGGAAGTAGTCTCTGCTGAATGTTCAAAAGAAATGGAAGATTTGAAGGGCATGTTGATAAAAGCACATGAATATATTGAAAAGTTGCAAAGTAAAAGTATTGAAGCATGAGATCTATTGGTTGAAGGAGAAGAAATTATCTCTATCCTGATACAACAATTGGATGAGAAGAAAAGAAATGAAGAATTTCAGGAAATTAAAATTCAAAAGAAGATGGATGAATGCTTAAAGCTAGAGGAAGAACCAAAAATTTTGAGATTTGATCTGGAAAAGGTAAGAAGTTTTGAAGATAAATTTAAGATAAGCTCGGTGATGCTTGATGAGTTTATTACTTCTCATAAATCGGCAATGGATAAGAGTGGTTTAGGGTTTGAGAAAGGTTAGAGTTTTAAAGCTAAGCAATCTATTGGTAAAAAGACTTGGTACAAAGATAGACAAATCAAGGATACTAGAAGCAATCCAGGAAAAACTCCTGACAAGTGTTATGATGCTAAAAGGTACTTATCTTTCAATGTTGTTTGTTACTTTTCCAAGAAGTTTTGTCATAAAGAAAAGGACTACAAAAATAAAATGAATGACTCTTTATCAGGAAAATGTTCTAAGTGCAAGTTTAGACTGGATATAAGGTTGGCGTGTTGAATAAAAAGAAAAATATGAAGAAGAATACTATTTTCTATAAGTGCAAGAATCTAGAAGGAATAAATTCAGATAATTCTAAAGGCTTATGTATCTTTGTCGAAGCATGCAAAGGAAGTTTAGAAGGAAATTCAAATTTTTAGGGTTTGAAGAAGAAGTCAAGCATATTCGAAGTGAGCTCCAAAAGTAGGATATCTACATATTTCTTGTTGGCATTTTCAGAGGTATTCCTCTTTGTACAATCTTTCATTTTTACTGTTATGGATAATTTAAAGGTTGTGAATAGTGTGGATAAAGTGCAAGTCAATTTGAGAATATATTTGAAGGATCTGTCGAAAGAATATGTTGGTGCATTCTCTTGCATCTCTTTGAGAGTGTTTCCCACATAAGATATGTATGCATTTGTTTTTAGTAAGATAGAAGAGATGTCATTAGTTCAGTTGAGCATGCATTGGGAAAGTGAATTGAAAGAAATCCATGATGCCTACAAAGTGTTAGTTGAGAAAAAGTTTGATGTTTAGGGGAAAGTTCCCTTGTTTGAATTTGAGAAGTACATTTGAATAGTGTTGAGCAGAATCCATGATGAATCTTTATGGATTAATGAAGCATATTTGATTACTAGAGAAGCTATTAGAGATGTAATTGGTTTGTGTTGCTCCAGACGAGTTCCCAAATAGAAAGCTATGGATGAGAAAGAGATATTTGAGGTTACTAGTGTGAATCTTGAAGGAAAAGAGATTGATTTAAGATTGATTGTTGATCTAATAATACAGTATGTTGCTATGGCCATTGGTCTCAAAGTTTGCATCCCTAACAATGACCTTACAATTTCTATTGTTGCTATGCATATTGCTATTCATATGGTTAAAAGAGGTATGGAATATGACTTGTGTGAATTAATTCGTATACATATTTTGAAGAACTTAAGGGAAATCAAGAAGAATAAGAAGAATACATTTCAGTATGGAAATTTGGCTATTTGTTTACTCTTTTACTTTTTGAAAGAGTTGTTGATAATAAGAAGGACAAAATGGTAAAATTTAGAGACTATTTCCTATCAAATTAGGAACTTCATGATAAATATTGATAGTTTGGATGCACAAGAGTCTGCCCTTGCTACATTCTTTGGAACATTTCAAATGAGGATTAATAGAAGGTTTAGGATTCTAGTAAGTGTTGTTGAAAGGTACTCCGGAAGCATAAATTTTCTTTTGTCTATAGATTTTTGTCACATGGAAGCAATTGAATCAAGGTTAGTTTGGATGTCTGAATTGAACTATGAAATGTCACAAGCTGAAGTTGATAACTATGCTAAAATTATTTTGGAAAGCCCTAAGAATCTTGATATAGAAGGAATTTCTGGTAGCATGACTAGAACAAGGAAGAAGAGGAAGAGTGTTGATAAGTAAGAAGTTGCAGAAGGAAGTGAGCTTGAACATGAGCATGAAAGAATAAACATTCAGATAGCTTTGTTAGAATTACAGAATATTATTCCTGGTACTAATTTTGATTCATCTATTCTATTGTGGAAAATCTTTGTGGCATGATTCATTATTTAAAGGTTTACATCTCTGGACTTGAAGTGTTTGCTAGAATCAGGTCTAATTAAGGAAACTTCAAAGATATCAAAGAGAAATGTGTGATTACACATAGTCGAGTGATGAAGGAATTAGAGTGTGTACAAGGTTGTGAAGAAGAGGCACATAAATTACTTTTTTTTTCCTAATTGGTCAGGATGTATACTGGATATAAGAAATGAGATAAGGATGAGTGAATCCTGGTTGAGCACTCACGAAGATACATATAGGTTGGTAGAAGATAAATATATCAGAGGTGGTCCTACATTGTTCAGCTTCATGAAAAATTATTTTCTCTATAGGATAAGAGGACAAATTTTATCAAGAAGTTTGTGGCACTTAGAGACATGATTAAACTCAGACATACTACTATTTGTAGTGCTCTTGGTTGTATTGGTGAGTTATCAAAGATCAATCTTGGTCCCAATACTTTAGCAGATGGTGTAAAGTCTTTAATTAAGCTTGAGATATTTTACAAAACTCTTGTAAGTACAAAAGGTTCATGGGAAGAATGTAAAGCGTTGTGGAAGGCTATCCTCAAGAGTCTCAGAGGTTCTTCTTTAGGTTAATTCAATTTTGTATTCATATCTCTTTTTTGAGTACATTTTTGATATGTACATATATTTCAGTGCCCCTTCCTTTGTCATTGATGTCAAAGGGGAAGAGATGAAGAGATAAAGAGTTGGAGGAAAAACATTTTTGTGAAGAATAGTTTTGATATAGGGAGTATTCAGAGTATTTAGTTTCAGTTGTTGGAAAATGTATTTGTCATCCATGTTGCCATTAATGCCAAAGGGGGAGATTGTTGGAAGCCTTGCAACATGACATGAGGTATGCAGGGTTTGTCTTGGTTGTTCATATGTTGTCATTGATGTCAACATGGTGATAACTATATGGGAAGACTGCTTGGTTTACCGGAAGTTGTTCTCTGCCAATAATACCCTTTTTGTGATGGATCGATGTGTTGGTATTTGAGTCCAGAAATTATCGCAAGATATGATATGAATCTAATCTCTTAACCATTTTTTATTTTCTCATTTAGATAGCTATATCCCTAGATCTTAAGACATATTTTTTTGTGAGCATAAAGTTATCTTTGACAGAGTTTAACTCTATATTTTACTATTGTTCTGTGTATGGAATACTGTGTGGGAGACTCCACATTCTACTAAGGTGAATATTCCTATTTTTTGGTTTTGATTGATAGTCTCCTTGCTGGTGCTATGATGGGAAATTAATGTGCTGTCAGATCTGAAAAGGTGTTTTCTTTGAGAATTATTTGTTGGTTTGGAGAATTGTGTTTTAGTCTTAGTCCGCTTGGCATATACAATATATTATGAAGACTAGTTATGCTTTATGGATGTTATCCAACTTGGTATTTAATGCTTAAATCATATATGGTTCCAAACTAATTGATGATCAAGATATGCTTGTATATATATAAGATTTTTTGAGGAGTGAATGTATGAGGGATGAGAAAGAGCAAGAAGGAGAAGTGAGAAGTGTGTGTGTGTGAAGGAGAAGAAAAGTTTGAGAACCTAAATTCTTTATCAGTTGTGATTAGTACAATTTTGTTCAGTGATTACTGTGTGAGGAAATACTTAATATTTTGAGCTTCAATGGAACTGAACCCTGCACATTGAAGGTGTATTCTATCAGCTTAATCTTTTGGCAGTGATCCACTATCATTGTATCTTGGTAGTGAGCCATCTTTTGTACTCAGGTTGTGAGCCTTTTTAAGGATAGCTAGTCCTGGAATTGAGCTCTATAATATTGTGTATCCAGATATAATATATTGTGAGTTAACCCTCACCGTGGTTTTTCCCTTTTTGGGTTTTCCACGTAAAAATCTTGGTGTTCTTGTGTATGGTTGCATTGAATTGTTTCTATGATCTCTCTTCCTAATTCAATTAGAATCAGAATAATGTTTAGACATATTTTGTTATGGTTTTATGGAATAATGATTCACCCCCTCTCAATATTCCAAATGTTCAACATGATTTTCATTCACTTTTGGTTGTGATTCAAAGCTGACTAGCTGCGTTTTTTGCTAGAAGGCGATTTGCATCTATGTTGAGGCACTTTTCTTGTTGTTTGACCTTTCAAAAGAATTGGCTTGTAGTAGAGGGCACATCTTTTTTTAGGCATGTTTTCTTCACATGTGGCCATGTTTTCCTTCTGAGAGGTGGGGTTTGGTCTTTGTGGGAAATGATACTCATCCTCTATGTAGTGAATAAACTCATTGCAGGCCCATTTTCAAGAAGCTACATTTGAATTTGTATTTTGGAGGCTATAAAGGGGATGGACCTAGTAGAAAAGGTTTGAAGATCAAGCAACCTCTACTATTGGTGATGTCACAACCTACTTTTTGGCTTTGAAAATTTATATTTAATAATTTTTTTCCAAACATTTATTTAGGGTTTCAGGCTGCATTGAAGGGGAAGTGGGCCCAAGTTTTTGAAGTTTATTGCTAAAAGAAATAATCCCACATTGGTAGCATGAGATAATTTTTTTCTCTTTAAATAGAGTTGCAATGCATTTGATTGGTGTGAGAAAGTCTCACAGATTGAGAAGAAGTTGTTGAGTTGTGGAGACTTGTTCAAACATTTGGATTTCTAGTGGTGTGAGAATCTATAATAAACAAAAAGTAAGGTGCATAATATTTTTACTCCAATTTTCCAGATTCAGTCCTTTTAATTTCTTGAGTAATATTTTTTGGAGATATTTTTTTTGGAGAAGTTGCTTAGTTGATATTTTTTGGAGGCTTCAGTTTGGTGCTATTTTTTCCTTTTGTTGAAATGGCTACTCTTGACCCAATTGAATTGTTAACTCCCCATAATTACCATACCTAGAATCTGAAAATGTGTAGGTTGTTTTAGTCTAAGGGTATGTGTTCCACACTGAGTGATAACCAAACCATTGTTAACAAGGAATATGAAATATTTTCCCATAGAAATAAGTGTGATGAAGCTATAGGTTTGATAAAATTGAATGTTTCTAATAGTCTCCTTTTTCATATTGATGAGTGTGATACACCTAGAAGGAAATATGGGATAAGTTACATAACTTTTTTGGTCAAGTCAGTGAATTTTATTCTTTGCAACTAGAGCCTAAATTAATCTCTCTTTCCCTTGATTTATTTCCCTCCATTGATGAATTTCTAGTAAAGTTCAAATTTATAAGGTCACAATTGATGGAATGTGGGAAGAGAAAAATTGATAAGGAGTCCATATTTTTTATTTTTTCTAAGCTAAGAGGCCTATTTGCAGTCTTTTCTTCTACCTTTTACTCCACCATGGATGCTTTGGGAAACACATTCCAAATGCCCTCTTTTAAGACTTTTTGTGACTGGTTGACAAGGGAGTAGGCCAAACTTGTCCAGTTAGAGGGGGTCTCTATAAATCATGCATTGGTTGCACAAGGATCTAAGAGTAAACGGAAGAAAAAATCTAAAACTAAGACAGAGTCAAATAAGACTTCCACCTCTTCAAAAGTGGACAAGCCTAGGAAGGAGAAATTTAGTTGTGTATATTGGAAAAAGAAAGGGCATGAAAAACACCATTGCTATATAAAGATGATTGATGAGCTCTCACATCTTCTTCATAAAACAATCAGGGATAACTTTAAGAAACCCCCCCCTTGGAAAAGGTGTAAAATCCTGGCAAATCTTTCCTTTTCTTTGAAAATAAATATTAATTTTCTTGGTGAATCTATGCACAATATTAAAAGCATCTGTGAAAACTTGGAGAATCTTAATAAATAATTGGTAAAAATAATAATCACAATGGCGAATCCTAGCAAATAATCACTAAAAATGTGAATTACAATGGTGAATCTCCCCTTTAAAAATTTGCATAGTTGGTTGTAGTTCCCCCATATATTTTTTATTTTTTGTAATATTGAAGTAGGGGCCTGGGGGCGGTAGCCACCGGTGGGGTCAAGGGGTAGCACCCCTTGTGGGGGTCAAGGGGGCAGAGCCCCCTTATGGGGTTCGAGGGGGAAATGCCCCCTCACAGGGTCTAGGGACATGTGGGGTCGAGGGGCATAGCCCCTCGCCACCAAGCATAAATTCACTATCAAAATCGCATTGGAGCACACATGGATTAAGTAATTTTTAAAAATATCACTCTAAAATTAAGACTAAATGAAAAGTGAAATTTTTACTATTGATTAGCTTTTTAATCAAACGGTTGTAGGTTGATTCCGTGCCCTAATACTCAAGTTCCTTTTAAAAGGCTTGTTGAGGCCAAAAAATTGTTTTGGTCCACATGATTAGGTTTAATCGTGTGGACCATAAAAATTTTCAGCCCTCAACAAGCCTTTTAAAAGTCACGTGCGTATTAGGGTGTGAAATCAACTTGTAGCCATCTGATTAAAATGATAATAGATGATTTGATGGCAATAAATTAAAGCCCTATTCAAAGCTAAAATATCTCTAAAATTATATGGTAATTTATTATTGTGGCAATATTACCCTAAAATTAATGGTAGTAACATAGTATTACTGGAAAATTTAATTAATATTTGTAATTATAGTATAAACTACTAGTGAATTGGTTCCAGTGACACATCGTTTACATAGGCAAATTAATCGAGACAATTTTTTTTTTTGTAAAAACTTGGCGATTCTACATCGTTTTTAGCTTGTACCATTCACCAATTGGCGAAGATTTGACACTAAATTTTTCCCTAAAAACAATATTCCATTTTCCTCATCTACGACTCCTCATTCTACAACCTCTACATCTTTATCATCATCCATCCCTACATAGTCAGGGAATGGAAGATTTGAAAGTAGTAAAGAAGATAAACTCTACATGGGTAAAGGACATGCACTAGTGACTTCAGCAACTCATTCTTGTCATGATGGATGGTTCTTAGATTTAGGAGCATCTCACCGCATGGGTTTTACTCCCTATCCTTTTCTGGGTCTTCATCCTGCTGACACTTCCAAGATTTTGGTGAGAGATAATAAGTTTTTGGATGTTGCGGGGGTAGGAAATGATGAGATTGGTGATGGTTGTTTCAAGGATGTACTGTTTATACCTGAGTTGCACACAAATATTCTGTCCATCTATTAGATCACTCATGGTGAGGTATCGAAGACTGTACAATTCACTACAGATTTTGTTTTCACCAGAGAGACTGATACTAGAAAATTTATTGTAGTTGGTAATGTTGATCATGAGTCTCATTTGTATACGTTCTCTCATTCCATTGATGATGATGACTATGTTCCTCCCACCCCTCTTGCTAGTGTTGACAACAATTCCTTAGGATAGATTGGTCATTTAAGCTTTGGAGTTCTTCAAACTCATGTTGATGCATCTCCTATTACTTCAAAGGTTGATCCTTTAACACAACATGATATTTTTTATCCCTCAGATATTATTTTATCAGATGAATATTTGGAGGGCATCTCAGATTTGTTTGTGGAGTCTCATCTTGCAGATTTTGAAGTTATACTTGAGGGGATTTCTCTCCTCTTTGATGAAAGTTTCAACATTGCAATTGATACATCTAGATTGTCGTTGGAGGATTAAATTGTTAAGCCTTCACTTTCACTTGATTCGTCACATTTCTTGGTTGTTTTTTATCATGATTTTATGGTGGATTACTCTATTTGGCGATTTCCTTCCTCTTTTTAGTTGGGCATGGAGTGGCTTCTTCATCACCTAGTGGACTTGTTTCTTCCTAAGGGGAGAGGAGTTTCTTGTATGCATTGGATCATCTTTTGTTTTCAGGCATATTTCGTTGGCATTGGAGCTTCTTCACTATGGGTGGGATATACTATCTCCTTTTTTCCTTCCTATGGGGGGATCATTAATTGTATATACATGATGTATGTATTCCTTGGGGGGTATGATTGAGTCCTCCATCCATGCATCTTGTCTTGTTTTCCTTTTCTCTCTTTTGGAGAGGGGTTTTCTCCCATAGGGATTTTCTCCTTTTCTCTGGTTGTGGGAGACTGCATTGTAAATGGGTACCTAACATGGTTCTGTAGTCGGAACCCATATTACTTTTTTTGCATTTTTTCATCTTCATTCTCCCTAATTTTTCACTTAAGGGGGGGTTTTAGTGTATTTAAGTTTAACTTAGGTTAATCTCCTGGGTGGTATTTTCCCATGTGGGTAGTTTTCCCACCTGTCATATATTTTCTTTCTTTTACAAGGCACTATTGTACATTGTGTAATATATCACATCTCAATTCATTCTCTCTTCTGGTGAAATAACATAGTGCTTATCTCTATCTTGTGAAGGTGTTTTGTTGTAGATGGTTCTCCTAGGAGGTGGATGACACCAACATAGTTTTTTTTCATATATTAGAATATATAATATTTATGTTTCATTCATTTAAGCATAAATGATTCCACTGGAAATGATTACTAAATATGTTATATGTTTATTATTTAATTTAAGGAAAGATATTCATATTAAATAGTTGAACATATAATCATGAGATTCAAAGTGGAACTAAGTATTAAGAGTTGTGAAAAATTTTATATTAAGAGTTTAATATGTACTTTAATATATTTATTATTAATCTTGATAAAGGATAAGTGATTATATGAACTAAGTAGTGAGGAAAAATATATAAAAAATATTTATAATTATTAAAAAAATATGATTTTTCCCAAAGGATGAAAATTAGGTGGGTCTATCAAATACCATTAAACTAAAAATACACAAAATCATAGTGAAGAAATTATTAAAATAATGAAAAAAAATCATGATGTAGGAGTTGAATAAGCTTCAAGGGTTTTTAGAAGACAAGGAATCCCAATATGCAATGTTTCAATTACAAAATAAATTAGAGGCCCTCATTATCCAAACAATTTGCAATAATACTCCATTATCTAAGAATATGAACAAAAGAGATGCAATCAATTTTTCTCAAGTAAAAGAATAAGCTCCACACAAGATGCCAACTTCCAAGAAGATTCACATTGAATTTCATTATTCCTAGGTGAGACTAAAATAATGGCTCTGGTCTCACTAATTATCTTCTTCCATCCTAGTTCATTGTATTTTTCTAGACCAACAAGGATAACTCAAGCCTCTATATAATTATTAGTGTGAAACCTTGTAGTAGAGGGGAAGAAAAGTGAACCATACAAACATTATCTTGCTCAATTCCATCCATCCTTGTAAATTTTTTTTTTTTTTTTGTGAAAGGACCTATGTTGTTGATTGTTTTGGATCGCATTTAGTATTTGGTTTTGTCCTTGTGTTTGTGTGTTCAGTGTATTGGATGAATTTGACAAAGGACCTTTAAGCTGAATGATTGGACCTTTGGTTATTAGTTTGGCATCAAAAAATCCAACATTTATGACATTTTATTTTTTGGGACCAATATTTGCTCTTATCATTGTTAGGTTTGGGATTTTTTGTTGACTTTGACTAGCCCTTTTGCAATAAGACCTTTTTCAATAAAGAAAAATTTCTCAAGAATCTCCTCAAAATTTTTGTAACATTGGATTTGAATTGGACTCATCAATTTCTCCGTTAACGTTTTCTACAAACATGTTGACAAGTTGTCTTTCAAGAATGCGACAAGGTAACTTACTAACCAAGCCCTGCCATCTCTAGTAGAACGAGGTAAGCGATTCCCCATCTTCTTGTTTGGTTGGGCTCAATGTTCCAAGGGTGACGTCATTTTTAATGTTGAACACAAAGTGATTGATGAATTTGTCGTCTATTTCACCTCAAGTTTTGATTCCTAGTGGAAGGTGTGCAAACCAATCTAAGGATGCTCCTATGAGGCTTTGTGGGAATGGTCTCATGAGATGTACCTGGTCATATGAGACTTCCATACATGGGTATGTGCAGGATCATGATGGGCCAAAAAGTGGCCATATGTTGGGAATGTGTAGGGTATGTGGCTGACGACTTTTTTTTACCCAAAATTGGTGAAACAAAAAGGGTTTTTAAAAGAGATTATCAGATTTCCACCAATATAAATTATTCTTTACTTTGAATTTAATAAATAATTATTATTCATTTTCTATTTCAATTACGACTAAAGTCCTTATTGATAGGCTGATTGAAAAACATCTATAGCTTTCAAATGGTATAACATTTTTTGAATCCGAAACATGCATTACATTCTATGCTTTGCATACTATAAGATTAAAGAAAATAATTTCATGAAGTTTTGACCAAGTTAAGGTGGTCAGACATACATTTTTTTATATTTTTTAAAATTCGTAATAAAAAAATCATAATTAATTATTTACTTGGAAAAAAATTACAAAAAAATATGCATCACATCGGGACATGAGTCCTCTACTTATATCTAAAATATTATAAAAAAATATTATCATTTTATTGTGGTTAGGGTGGTCAAACAGACACCTACTTCTTATTTTTTTCCTTGAAATTTAAGTACTACAACATTGAATTTCAAATTTTCACCAAATAGATTTATTTTTAAAAATAAACCTAGTAGTTTAGAAACTACACTCAATTTGCTATAGATTCTATTTTTACATATTTGTGAAATAATATAGACAACTTATTCAAAATTTTATGTCAAGTTGCCTAACTCCAATTTTTTTGAATTTTTCGCCACTTAAGTACCTAGTTTTTCAATCATGATCCCGCACATGCCCACATGATGTGCTAATTTCTCAAATGTGTTCAACTGGATCCCCTATCCACTTATACTTTAGCAAAGGTGGTGTTGTGAAATTCAGGGGAAAGGGAGGCATGTATAGGTTTCAATCAAATGGAAAGGGGCATAGTTCCTCCATAGAATAGGTCTTTTTGTTTGTTCCCAATCACATGTTTTTCATATGTTGTTTAGGGGATTGCATATTTTGTATTAAAAGGTCTACAAGAGATGGTGTTGCATTTCTTTGGTTAGGTGCCATGATGTCGGTGTTAAGGTCATATGTTGGATTTGAATTAGAATTGATGCTTTGGGACATAGGACCTTGGTTTCCATATGGATGTGTGTTGATTGGATTTGGAATGAAGTTGGCATTTAAGTTTGTATCAAAGGTCATGTTGGTATTTGGTATGGTGTTTTGGAATTGAGGTGTGGACCCTTGATTCATGTTTTGATTTTGAAAATTCAATCCTTGATTTGCAAGTGAGGGCATGGATCCTTGGTTAATGTTTGATATGAAGGTGTAGGCACTTGACTAATGGTTTCATATGAAGGAACGTTCCCTTGGTTGATTTTTGAAGGTGTAGGTCCTTGGTTCATATTTTGAAATGAAGTAAAGGTTCGTTGATTGGAATTTGAAGGTGTAGGTCCTTGGTCGATATTTTGAAATGAAGTAAAGGTTCCTTAGGTAGGATTTTGGAATGATGGAAAAGCCCCTTGATTAGTGTTTTGGAGTGATGGGATCGATCCTTGATTTGAATTTTGATTTGGGGTTCTTCATGAGACAATGTGAACCCTTCTAGATTTATTTGGTGGGTTTTGACTTGATGAAGGGGCACCTTGAAATTGGAATAAGGAACCTTGAGTTGTGTTGTGAAGTGTAGATTTAGGACCTCGGTTTTCATTTTGTGTCAAAGGGATAAGAACTTGTGATGTGGAACCTTGATTGGTATTTTAAGTGGTGTGGACTTGGGACCTTGGTTTGTATTTTGTATCAAAGGAATGTGACCTTGTCATATGGCACCTTGATTGGTATGTTCGAAAAGGGGGTTTGTTAAGGTCTTTCCTATGGTATTTGAGGGACCTCCAAGTGTGAAAATTTGTCCTTGTGTCATGATATTAGTTTCCTTGTTTCTAAATGTTGAGATGCTTGGGATGTGTGTAGTAGTGGTAATCATGTGTGTAGTTGTACTAAGAGGCATGTTTGACATTTGTTGTGATGAGGGAATGCCAAATGAAAATGGATTTTCAGTTTTTTTTTCCACAATGGTTGATACATCAAAACCTTGAGGTAATTTGGCCCCCTTTTTAGCTAATGCATAAAAGTGTGTTAGGTTCTACACTAACAAGTTGATCAATCATGTTCAAAATTATTCAGTCAATTGTCTGTTGGGCTCTTACTGGCTAATGTTTTCCCATGTTTGGTCTCTTGGTGATGTTTCTCTTGGAGGTGTAGAATGATTTGAATCTGTTCCAAGGGTAGTGTCATGAAAATGGTTGCTTGAAAACTCCATGTTCTTTCTTTTGGTTTGGGACCTTGTTTCAACCATATGAGACTTTTGCAAGTTTGGGGGATAATGCAAGATAGCAATGAAACTATGTTATGTTTTTTTTTTGGATTTTTAGATTTTAGGATATGAAAATGCAAGGATGATAATGTCCAAATGATGGGGTATAATGAATGCTAAAGGATACTAAAGATTGATTGACATTCAAGGTGAATGATAAGGTGACTATATGATGCTAATTGAATATCAAGGTAATAATGCAGCTAAGGTTAAAATGAAATTAAGCTATTTTTTTTTGTATTTCTGTAGTATAAGGATGCAAAGATAATGAAACTAATGGATGCAAAAAGGATTAAGACTAAGGTAAAATGAGCTAACTTTTTTTTTGTATTTTTGGAATAAGGGTGTGAAGTGAAAACTAAGCAATATGAGTATAAATGAGAGCAAGGAAATGCAAAGGAATTCTAAAATTTTGAACAAAGGGTGGAAATCAAGCTAATGTGAACCCAAGGCAAAAAATTCCAAATGTCATTGACCATAAGAGGATAACTTTGACAAAGTAGAGCCAAGACTAGGACACAAGACTATGACTCAAACTTGATGAGCTGACAATGACAAGGATTATGGTCAATGACAAATAGTATATGTAACCAAGAATTTGAAAAAGCTCAAAGGTCTCCCTATGTTCAAAATCTAAAGGTCTAAATGCAACCTAAGGATCAAACTCTAATTGGTGCAATGCAAAGGTTTGAAGAATGCAACCTATAATGTAATGTATTTCTAATGGGAATGCCTACAATGAACTAGTAAATCTTTCAAGTATCAATTTTATCAGTCAAAGGTAACTATGAAATTTTTTTGGTCAGATTTTGGTCATAGATTTCATTAATTTTTGTTTAGCAAACAGTTGTGGCTCAATTTTCAACAAATGTATCTCACAATTGTAGTTTAGGTTATCAAATGCGGCTCTATTTTCAGCAAGTGCGGTTCAGGTAGAAAATTGTGGTTTTCCAACTTACAGTTGTAGTTTAGGGTAATAGTTGCGGCTCTGTGTTTGTCAGGTGTAATTTTCCAGAATGTTTTTTTGACAGTTTTGATGTTTTTGAGCTGGTTTATGATGAAATTTTGGTTGTTTTTGATATAATGTAATTGGAGAACACAACAGATAATATCAATCACTTTGTTGTTGGTTTGGTTTAGATGTGAAAACATTTTAATTTCAAGATATCAAGCACAATCCTATGGTTGGGAAGGAAAATATTCACTGAATTCCCACTTGGATTTCTCACACCGCACATATTCAAAGCGGATAGCCTAAGACCTTGGTAGCACTGGCTTCCCTACACAATACTCACTTCTATGGGCATACCAAGTTATGAATTCCCTAAGACCACAAGGATCTCAAGAAATTTTCCATCTCTATAGTGAATCACAAAAATGTGGGATGGCTTCAGAGGTTCTACCTCCTACGCTAGAAAATAGAAGGATTTTGGCTTCTAAAAATAAGAGGTGTCTAGTAACGACATCTGATTCAGGAGGTACTATGATAAACTCCCTCAAGATGCCTCCCAACCCTTAGAACAAGGGCTTTTCACATCATAAAGAGACTAGGGGAGGGCTATCACATACCGCTTCCCATTGATTGCAAACATTCCTTGCAATAAAAAAATTATATAGTGGTTCGTAAGGACTTGGCTTAATCCCATTACCATTTGGGTTGTTCCCTTAGGGTGAGTAATTTTTCCCACCAAGGTAGACCCTCTAATGGGTAAACACAAAAATAGATGTTTCTGGCTTTTTGATCAACAAGATTGCACAAGGTGAGAGCATAATACCTACCATCCTTCAAACACTATAGCAGTGGTTCATTACCCCCTAGTTAGATCTACATGAGAGAAGACAATCATTCTTTTTAAATCACCAAATCAAATGTTATCTAATCTAAAGCAAACAAGATTGTCGTTTCAATATAAAACCTTGGACATTTGAAACCTACATCGCAAAGATATCTTGGACCAACAAAAAGTTGCAAAAAAACTATTTATCACCAAAAGGTTAAGAGCTAAACTAAAACTAAAAAATTAACACCTAAATTAGATTGGAAAATAAAGAAACTAAACTAACTTAAAAATTGAAAGAAATTAAAATAGAGCCCGATTTTTTTGTTGCTTCAAAAGAAGTAGTTTTAGGAGCTCCACTCCAAAGCCACACACTGCAAACATGAGATTAGCAACCAGAAAATAGTATTCTACTTGCAAAACCCAAAAGAAAAGCTGAAAAGACATAAAATTAGACTTTTATACTAAGCAAACAAATGCATCGTTCCATACAACAATTGTGTCGTGTCACGTCGCACTAGAGAAATTACGTCACACTTTCAAATTCAAAATTTCCCACCCATCATGTCTTCAGAAAATGTGTTGCTTCTCGTCAAATGCATCACTTCCTAGAAAATATGTCGCTACGTCTATCAATTGCATCGTTCCATACCTAAAATCCACAAAAAACAAGTAAAAACCGTATGAAAAATTTGCAAAACTAGTGTTCATGTTAGGTTCACCAATGTAAGATGGGGTTAGATCTTTCCTAGCCTAGATAAAGTGACAACCAACAATTCTAAGCTACAAGCCACATCAAACAAGAGAAAACAAACAATAAGGAATCAAAATGAAAGCATTCACAAATAAACACTCCCCATTGTAGTTGCTTCGCTTCTCTTGTCTCTCCTTCTTATGCCAATATTGCCCTCAGATTTTTTGTTGAAGTTGTGCAACTACCTACATATAGTAAGCAAGAAAGTTGGAGATAATGGTTGTTAAGTTGAAAATGGGAGTGGAAGGTTGCTTTTATAAACAACCATTCAAATGGATAGCCAAGATCAATCTTCTAGAAAGATTCTAAGATTGACAGATGAGAATTGATGAGAGGGAGGTTACGAAATAGATGACCAAGATCAAAATTCCAGAAAGATGCTAAGATCAATGGTCCAAAATTGATGCACCAAGAATATGCCATTCATAGGAGTTATGATAGTTATGATGCCGACGACTATGACATAAATGAAGGAAATGGCAGAGATTAATGATAGGGCATCTTTGACCAAAAGGGAGGCATAAATGATTTATTTTAAATCATTTATTTGAACATGGAAAATGATAAAGGAGATGGACAAGTGGAGGATAAATAATTCATTCAAATTATTTATTGAAGAAAAATGAACAATGAGCATTTAATTAAAATGATTATTCAACCATTTTAATTAAATGGGAAGAAAATTGAAAAAGAGGCATTAAATAATTAACTTAGCTTAATTAGTTAATGAGCAGAAGATGACAAGGGATAGTTAAATAGTTTTGATAATTTTTAACTATAGAAGAATTAAAAGACCATGAATGGATAAATAATTAATGATAATTATTTAACTATAGATGAAAGGTGATAAAGAAATAATTAAATAATAATTATTTAATTATTGAAGGAGAATTAGTGACGCAACCAATTTTATTTAATTGATCTGGGAATAATAAAGATTAGAAAGTGAATTAATTAATTAAATAATTAAAAAATATTTAATTAATAGAGGAATATGATGAAGAATAATTGAATAATTAAAATTATTCAATTATGGAAGGATGACGACCAAGAAAAATGATGCTCGCAAACTTAAGACATTTTTCAATGTCTACATTGCAAACAATTCACCACCAACAATTCATTGCCATAATTCTGTTGTACTTTGGTGGTAGTTCTATTGGCTATCTAACCTGTTAGTTGTTCTTGTCCAGCTTAAGAGGCCCTTTCCCCTACTTTTCTAATAAAAAATGATATTAGTCATCTCTATTAAAAAATGTTAATGTGACAAATTAATGGTGACAGTGAATTGCTAGTGGTGAATTTTCCATGAGATGAATTGTTGGCAGTGAATTTGCATGAAGCCATTCTATTATTGTTGTTATAATATTATTTTATTTTATATTATAAATTTATATTTTGTACTATATAATATTATATATAATATCATTATATTATTATATATTATAATATGTTATTAAAATATATAATAATATAATAATTAGCTGATAGGCTATTTTGTTTGAATTTTCCACCGATAATTTTGTTAGCCCAGCCGAGAATTAGATTTTTTGGTGTCGAGGGTCTCGTAGCCAATAGGGAGGTAACCAATTTTTTTTGTGGTGATGTGGAAAAATAGAAAATTATCAATTTTTTTTTGAAAAATATGAGTGCACTATATATTGAAGTCCTTGATCCAACAAAAAAAAAGAATTTGGATACACACAAAAAAAATTACGTGTTATACAGTCGCTCTATGTCTGAATTCTAATTGGTTTGACTTCAAAACTTGATTAAAGAAAAATATTCAATAAAAAACTATCTAACCAAGTGGAAGCACTAGATATTGGAGTTAAAAATCTAAATTCAAAAGAATTAGAATTTTATCCTTAATAGAATTTTTTTTATGTGTTATATGGTGAGCATCACTTTTTAAAAATGTTTTCTGAAAAAAACTAGTTTTTGAGGGAGATGGAAAAAAAAGGTAAATCTGATTCCAAAAATTTTGAAAATATATATTTAGAATCTACAAACAAAATTTTACGAAACTCTAGTTTGCATCATCTCCAAATTCCTCATGGTTTAGCTGCTATAGGTGCCCAAAAGTGAGGATTTAGTTTAAAATATATATTTCAATGTCTAGTTTGGCCAAAAAATGTAAACCACTATTGTGGGATAACTTGTATGTGTGTGTACATATGTATATGTATGTGTAAATATGTATATATATACATGTATGTATGTATGTATGTATATATATGTATGTATGTATGTATGTATATATACATGTATGTATGTATGTATATATACATATATGTATGTATATATGTACATGTATATATACATGTATGTATGTATATATTTATACACACACATGTGTATAGATATGTATATATGCATAAATATATGTATGTATGTTTTACTAATAGCTCTATTACAATTCCCCCACTTATGTATAATATGAAATGTTAGATAATGTAGCTCTTTTTATACAGAAACATATAACAAGAAAATATTAACAATAAATCAATCATTTAAATGCAAAACATCCATTTATAAAAGAGAATAACCCCACAAACTTCATTGAAAATAAAACCATGGGAGCTCAATAGTTGTGCAATTGTATATAGGCAAACATAGGAATAAATTATGTAGCCACTCACAATCTATATCATTATCTTTCTAAGCATTTGAAGTTAGCTCAATTAGAAAGATAGCAAGGGACTAATTGTTCAAAATGTGTATAGTAGCAAAGATGCACAGAGTATATATATATATGTCTACATATGTATATATATGTATATATGTATATGTATATATATATATATATATATATATATATATATATATATATATATATATATATATATATATATGTATATATATGTATATATATATGTATGTATATATATATATATATATATATATATATATATATATATATATATATATATATATATATATATATATATATATATATAACTACAAAAAATAAACAAGGGCCACAAAAATTACTGAGCCCAACAATATTTTTTTATGAAAGAAAGAAGATTTAACTACAATTTCTCCACCTGCAAGGACCAATAATCTCTTTTAAGTCTCGAAAATGGGTATAATGCCAAAGATAGAAACATATAACAAGAAGAAATTAACAATAAATTAATCATCTATGAAAAACACCCATGCAAACATTAGTATAATGCCACAAGCTGCATTAAAAATTTGAGCTACATCACCTAACACTAAATATTATATAGAAATAGAGAAATTGTAAAAGAGCTATTATAATAACCCTTAACAACCACCATAGTAATTTCATCTCCATTATGTCAATGGTTTCATACAACCCTAAACCCTACACACAGATAGCTACAATTCCTCCTATGGTAATGGATGTAATGCCAAAGATATACACAGATAATGCAAACAATAGACCAACAACGAAAGAAAGAACATTTAAATACAATTGCTCCTATGGTAACATGTATATATATTATACATATATGTACACACACACACACACACACACACACACACACACACACAGATATATATATATGTACATGCATATATTATAAATTCGAGCTGCATTATTTGGCATTATATATTATAGACAAATAGGAAAATTGTAAAAAAACTATAAGGAAAACACTAGAGAATGACATACATCTAATTCATAACTATCATCCTAATAGCTCTTACAACTATTACATAGACTATTTGTCTTGCACCAATATGTTGTGTGATATTATTTTTCTCGCTGTCCACTTTTCACATAATGTGAATATTTTTTTATAGGCCCTTGGTTGGGATGCAAGTGAATTTATCTTTGTCAATCTTTGGCCTTATACCCATTACCATAGGAGAAATTGTAGTTGTATCTTGTTTCTTTTCTCAATAAATATGCTTAGCATTAGTATTTTTATTGCCTTCCATTTATTGTTATGGTTATCTATTTGCATCTGTGTTGTTGGACGCATTAATATAGGACCATTTGTAGATTATGGACACATGTGTTGGATATAAAGTTAGTTTGGTAGCTGGTAACTATTCTTGTTTCTAATATCTCTTTTATCTATTCAATTTATCTGTTTGAACTTTCTGGCAGGATCTCCGTTAGCTTTCCCAGAAAGAGGATTTGTCATGCAATATCTCTTTTGCAAATTCTCTATTTTTCTACAAAATTTAGTCCCAAACAATGTAGCTCCAATTTTTGATTAAGCTTATTCCCTTATGGGTAGGTTGTGCAGATTATTGGTACTCATTGGCTTTATGAGTTCTATTTAATATGGGTTTCGTGCCAAAGAATCTAGCTTCAAATGTGAATTGACAAACCAAGTCTTACATAGCCTACATGTCTTCTATGAATATTCTTAGTGTGGGTTTCAACTCATCTATGATTTAGCTATGATTTTTAACTGTTATTTTAATAGTTATTTTACAAATTCCCTATTTTGTTTATAATATTTAGTGGCAAATAATGTAGCTTTAATTTTCAATTGAGAAATTAATTGTTACATAGAAATTGGTGTTACACCTTGTCTAGATAGTGATAGAATTATAGGTGGAGATTCCTATAGCTAATTTCCATCATAAGGTCTAATACCTCTTATACAATTCTTTGTTTGTCTTCAATATTTACTAGCAAAGGATGTAGGTTGAATCTTGTATCAATATGTTTCAAATTTTGTTATATGTCTATAAGTTTAAAGAAATCAGCAATGTCTTTTTTGCATAAAAGGATTTAGGGTCACCTCATATAATTATTCTCCTACCCTTATACATCACAGATGATTGTAAACCCATACTAAACATATTTGTACAAGACAAGCTTTGCAAACAAGGAATTTGATAACAAGAGGATCTATTGTAGAGTTAGAATTGTCCTGCACCATGTAGAGCTCTTTTACTGTAATTTGCAGCAAACTAGTGGCAACTTCACCAAAAGCAATAAATCAAAGGCTGGTTGAATGGTTACATATGTACATACATATATTCTAAATTCGAGCTCCATTATTTGGCACTAAATATTATAGAGAAATACATAAATTGTAAAAGAACTATTAGGAAAAGACTCATGAACCACATAAATGAGAGAATTACTGAAACCGAACATTAAATAGAGCTTTGAAACAAGAGGAAAGAATATCATAAAACATATTCAAAAAAATAAATTAATGTATGTAACATTTGGTTGAATGGGCTTGCAAATTTAACTACAAAAAATAGTGATAGTTGCATTCCTGCATTATACACATTTTGTGGAGATTGTTGCACCATATAATTGTTGTCATTCCTGCGTTATCTGTTCAACTTTATATTTTTAGCTGATATGCTTTTTTTTTGAAGTTTCTATTTGTTGAGAAGCCAACATTTAATCATGCAGTATGTGTAACATATTCATAATGCCAGAATGGTTGTTTTGAGAATGCAACTGACTCAATATATTTTTTTGCATGTTTTGTAGTAAACTTTGTCCCACTGCAACATTGAATATTGCATTTAGTTCCTGTTGTGCCATTGTATTACAATTGGTGTATATATATATTGAATTTTCTATTCCGCATTTAAATATATACATGCACGCATACATATATATCCATATATACAAAGTAGGCCACTAGTGGCTCATTTCAAAATACAAGTAAGCATCCAGACTAGATTTTCCCTTAGTTAACTAGCTGAGAAGGCTTCAAATTCAACCCTTTAGCTGCCTATACTAATGCCAAACTTCGGAGTAGACAATATGGTATAAGAAACCAAAAATGTTTGAATTTGTAGTCTTCCTAGTCAGTTAATTGAGGGGGAAAACAATTTGGATGTTTCTTGCCACCATAAATTGCAAGAGCAAGAGTTAGAGGGTGAGAAATAAATACTATACACATGTATTTAGATATAGTACTGTGTATATAAATACATATATACATATGTACATATGGATATATATATCTTCTTATATGTGTGTGTTTATAAATGTGTTGATAAAGGGGAAATTCAATGCATATATGTACTTGATTATTTCTACACATACATGCATGCATATATTCTACATTCAAGCTCCATTATTTGGAATTAAATATGATAGACAGGTAGGGAAATTGTAAAAGAACTATTAGGAAAACACTCAACCATGACATATGTTTGATTCTTGAGTAATTTTCTTTTTTTGTTATTAAGGCAGGAAAACATATTGATTAAGTTACATTGTCAAAAGAGTTGTAGTAGTGTTGCTTTAATATTACAATATTGTAAGAATCATCTTCCTTGGGTCTCTTCTATAACAAAATTGAGGTTTCCCAAACTATTGTGTTGTGGAATCTATAAGTCATTTTACATGGGTATTTTGCATAATTTTTTTTTCCATAATATTGAACACCAAGCAATGTAGCCCGAATCTCCAATTAAGCCTATGATGTTATATGCATTTTGGATAGATTATTGCACCATATGATTGTTGCCATAACATAGAAAAATTAAAAATATGCATAAATACACATATATAAAAATAATAAAAGTCTACATGCATACACATATAAGCAGCCCCAAAGATAGAGAGATACATATAGGGGTGCATACAATGGGTGATCCCACAATAGTGGTTTACATTTTTTGGCCAAACTGGACACTTAAATTATTATTTTTAATTAAATCTTCACATTTGGGCACCTATAGCAGCTAAACCATGAGGAATTTGAAGATGACGCAAACTAGAGTCTCATCAAATTTTGTCTATAGATTCTAAAAAAAAAAAATTCAAAATTTTTGGAATTAGATTGCACTTCTTTTTCCATCTCCCACAAAAACTAGTTTTTTTCAAAAGACATTTTTAAAAAGTGACGTACACCGTATAATGAATAACTTTTTTTTCCATGAATGATAAAATTCTAATTCTTTTGAATTTAGATTTTTAACTTTGATATTTAGTGCTTCCACTTGGTTAGATAGTTTTTTATTTAATATTTTTTCTTTAATAAAGTTTCAAAGTCAAACCAATTACAATTCAAACATAGCGCGACCGTATAATGCGTAACATTTTTTGTATATATCAAAATTCAATTTTATTTTTTTTGTTGGATCAAGGACTTCAATATCTAGTGGACTCATATTTTTCAAAAAAATTATTTGATAATCTACTATTTTTCCACATGTGCAGAACATAGACCTTCATTTTTGGTGAAGAACCTATGTTTAATAAAACTAAAAAAAGAAATACATAATAAAACCAAAACATATTAAAATTATATTCGTTGGATAGCTCGTTCCGAGCACTATCCGATTCCAAAAGGGTTTTTGAAGAATTCTCCATTTTCATCCTCAACCCGAGCTCTGAAGCGTAAAAAAATAGACTTTTTTTGTGTCTCAAGAGGGGGATGAGGGTCAAAGGGGGTTCAAATGAACCCCCTTTGCTATGCATTTGTTTTGTTTTTTGGTGGCCAAAATTTAAAGGGGTTCACTCGAACCCTCATTTGAGCAAACCCCTAATGGGTTTGATCGAACCATTTGGTTCGTATGAACCCCCAAAATCAATTTTTTTGCTTTGGGGTCATTTTTTTTGAGTTTTCCTTCCTCACTTGAATTGTAAACCACTATTGTGGCTTCACCCTTATGCATTTTCATTTATTATTTTTATTCTTGTTGATGTATCCCCTAGTGTTTCCACAACATTTAAAGTGGATTTCTATTCTTGTTGTTGTATCTCGATGTGTTGTTTCAATAATATTAAGAGTGGAATGGTTATAAATTGATATTTCTAAGTTTTCTACCAATTACCATTTGGATGTTGCAATAACTATTTTTTTTTTAATTGTGAAATAGAGTTGTCAATTAGTGAACTCAAATTGTAACATTTTGTCGCTATAAATAAGTTCCTAGAACTATGTCTACAGAACTGGGCTTTGTGGATGAGTTCACATGACCCCCCAATGTTGATTTGTTGGCAGCACCCACTGGTACCCTTGCAGAGTTTAGCTTAGACGGCGTGACGCCCCGGCCTTCAAATCCTAATTTCGTAATTATGATTTCCCTTTATGCTATACTTGTTGCAAATTTGGCATTATTGTTTCTAGTTTTCTTTGCTTTTAGGTGTATATGTACATGGGTCATCTTGACAAAGCATACAGATGTGGAACTAGATATGCATTCCTATTTTACAACATATAAAAGGACGCCTTTCATGTATATGTATTTCTGTATGTATATGTATGCATATATATGTATATGTATGTATATATGTATATACATGTATATGTATGTGTATGTGTATGTATATGAATGTATATGTTTTTTATATGTATATGTATGTATATGTATGCATGTATGCATATGTACATGTATATGTGTATGTATATGCATGTGTATAAGCATATGTGTATGTCTATGCATATGGAAAAACAAATACTACAATATGATAGATTAGATATGAGGAAAACAAATTTTTCCCATTTGCTATGAAATCAATGGAACAATGACTCTTTTGGCAATGCAACTTAATCAAAGTATAGTTTTTGGCATTACAACAATCAATATTCTATATGTATATGTATATGTATGTATATGTGTATATATGCCTATGTATATATATATATATATATATGTATATATGTATACATGTATATGTATATGTATATGTATATGTATATGTATATGCATGTATATGCTTGTATATGTATATGTATGTATGTGTATGCATGTATGCATATGTATATGTATATGTGTATGTATATGCATGTCTATGTATTAGCATATGTATATGCATATGTGTATGTCTATCTATATGCAAAAATAAATACTACAATATGATAGATTGGATATGTAGACAATTTTTTTTTCCTATTTACTATGAAATTAATGGCAGAATGACTCTTTTGACAATTCATTTTAATCAAAGGGTATGTGTAGAATCATGATGGGCCAAAAAAGTGGCAATATAATGGGTATTTGTAGGGTATGTGGCTAATGATTGTTTTTTTACCCAAAATTGATGAAATGAAAAGGTTTTTTAAAGGAGATTCTCAGCTTTCCACCAATATAAATTATGTTTTACTTTGAATTTAATAAATAATTATTATTCATTTTCTATTTCAATTACAACTAAAGTTCTGATTGATAGGCTTATTGAAAAATATCTATAGCTTTTAAACGGTATCACATTTTTGGAATCCAAAACATGCATCACATTCTATGCTTCGCATACTATAGGATTAAAAAAAGAAAAAATGAATTTCATGAAGTTTTGACCAAGTTAAGGTGGTCAGACATACGAGTTTTTATATTTTTTAAAAGTTGTAATAAAAAAATCACAATTAATTATTTATTTGGAAAAAAATTACAAAAAAATATGCATCACATCCGAACATAAGTCTTATACTTATGTCTAAAATATTATAAAAAATTATTATCATTTTATTTTGGCTAGGGTGGTCAAACAGACACCTACTTCTTATTTTTTCCCTAAAATTTAAGTACTATTGCATTGAAATTTCAAATTTTCACCAAATAGATTTTTGATTTTTTAAAATAAACCTAGTAGTTTAGAAACTACATTCAATTTTCTATAGATTCTATTTTACATATTTTTGAAATAATATAGATAACTTATTCAAATTTTTACGTCAAGTTGGCTAACTTTGATTTTTCTGAATTTTTTGCCACTTAAAGGCTTGTTTTTTCCATGATGATCCTGCACATACCCCAATGTATAGTTTCTCACACTGCAACATTCAATATTGCATTTAATCCATCTACCTGCATTTACTTTACTTTTCTTGCTCCCATTGTGCAATAATGACATAATGCATTAAGCCTCGCACGAGCAAACACTTACTATCCATCCCCCCTGTATCGAGGTTGCCAATTCCTATATGTATATGTATGTATATGTATGTCATTGTATATGCATAATGTATGTATATTTATACACATATATATGTTCGCATATGTTTACATGTATATATATATACGCATGTTTTACATGGGTATTTTGCATAAATGATTAATTTATTGTTCATGCCTTTCGATCTTTGCTTATTGTTGCTTTCAATACCAGGTTGGGCAGTTTTAACACTGATGTGCTGCAAAAATGTGCGAGAAAGTATATTGCTTAAATTTCATTGTCGAAAGAGCCATTTTGAATAGTAAGAGATATTAGAAAAAATAAGACTTATGATAACACTTATTAGCCACAAAACTACTTTTATATCCACCATTTTAATAATATGAAATTGGTCCTATTTTAATTCGTCCAATGATGAAGATGCATATGCATAACCAAAATAATAAATGAAGGCCAATAAAAATACTAGCCCTAAACATGCATTTTTAGGAAAGGAGATTCAACTACAATTTAATATATTCTAATGTTCAAACTATGCTAGATTCCTTTTCTGATCATTCACAAATATTGATTTATATACACATGGATAGACATATATTTTGTTATATGTTTATGTGTAATTGCCACTTTAAATATATCTATGGTAAATACATGTATATTCATATATCCTATTGTGCTTGAGCTTGTATGTATACTTGTAGGCTGTATAGGTACACTCAAGTTGCACAACCCAATCAATTGTTGAATTTCAAAAGGGTAAAAAATAGCAATGAAAATATTTCTACTATAGGGAGCATAAAGAGGAAATATTCATGAAGTACCACAAAAAATACCTACAACAGAGGATAACTCCAACAACCACATCTACACGCTAGAATGCTAATAGTCCTCCCTTGCAGCACCCAATTCCAATGGCAGATGCCAACCCTTGTATACAATCTTAGAGGACCAACACAAGAACAACCTCAAAGAAATATTCAACGATAGCTACCTTGCTATGGTAAAGCGATTTTGACATCGTATATATGCACTTTCCAACCTTTATGTTTTCCAAATATGTAGGGAAAGTTACATAGGGATGCACACTCGAATCTCAAGGTCAGAAGCCACATGTGTAAGGTGTTATTCTAAAAAAGATGTTCATCAGTTCAACTCCACAAATGGCATGGACCTAGGCCCACAACCATTGTTACTCAAAAAGTTAACACAGGTTGAAGAGATGCTTATTACTAGGGTGGCTCAAGTTTTACAAGTTACCTAGGCTAGATGAGGCCAATTTAAATATAGTTGTAAGATGATAAGCTTCCCTCAGAATATCTGGAGCATAGCAAAAAAATTTTTGCATCTAATGCAAGACCTTGAGGTTGTGATCATTCGTAGGACCACCATTGAAGGTGGGAATTACGATTGTTATGTTAATAAACATCATGTCATGGATGCATTGAAATAAAAATTTCAATATGACAAATACTATAATGATGTTGAGATTAATGTTGAGGCTCTTAATATGTTACCTAATGTTGTTGTTGATGTGTCCAATTTCTTGCATACAATAGACAAAGTTTCAGATGAAGAGCTAATGCCATCAACTAGCTCAACAAATGCTTGACAAGAAGAAAATGGATCTTTAAAATTTTCATCATTTATTCCTTCCTTACCAAATGGTAGATGAGAGCTGCAAGCAATAAAACATGTCTTACAAATTGAAAAAAAAGAGCAAAATATCTTATCTTGGCCTTAAATTAGCTCTTCTCCTATTAATGAATACAACAGTGAAGGTTTATTTTCAATGGCCTTTCTAACACTGTTCCCCACTGGAACAACACTTCCCCTTCAACCGAGAAATGTTAAAATTCACTTGCATGAATATTCCCTCCACCTAATGAGATATTTTGACCATAAATTTGGAAAACATGTTAGGTTTAGATATTTTCTCTACAACTCGATTATGAGACATCACAACCAACAAACTGTCTCTATTTTTGTTTGAGCGGATCTAGAGGACAAAATCCCCAAGTCGTTGACTGTTTTGTGGCAACAACTTCAAGTTGCTCCCGATCACCAACTAGCCGAGTAGTTGATGTGATTTGGTACATTGTTGCACGTGACCTGCTCTTTCTAGAGCTCTTGTTGGGCCCAGCTAACCACCATGATCAAACAACTTTGCATACCTACCCTTTTTTTTCACTTTGAGCTGTGTAGACACATATGGGATGACCTACAAAAAAATTTCTCTTTTGCAACTCGTTTAGCAATGGAGCCTTCAACAAAAATGCTAATAGATAGTGTTGGTCAAAATCTATATATATAACATCTTTATATTTGCATCATAGATTCTCAATTTTTTGTGAGGTGAAAAAAAAACTTTTGCATACAAAAGATTATTGGTATAGATATGAATGGCAGCATCATGGCTTTGCACATGTGCATGGCTTTCTATGGTTTCTAGAAGCTCCTGACATGGATATTCTTGATTGGTCCAATAACCATGATGTTACTATGGAAAGGAACCTTTTTGATAGATATGTTTCAATTTGGAATCCACATTTCCCTACGCAAAGATTGCTTAGACTGTATCACTGCTTTGAAGAAAACCTGTGCTTCCTTACCACAAGCTAGATCCTATCCAATGATCCAATCATAGATTATGAAGAGTTTCTAAACACAGTTCAAAGTAACACAAAATGCTTTGAATATACTTGTTTAAGAAGAAAAGGAGAGCAATTGCAATGTCGATATAAAGCACCATGGAAACAACAACTTACCTCTACATTGACATCTAATGCTAAGTCTAAAATATCCTAAAAACCAACAAGAAATGATGATCACCTAAATATTCATAGCCCAACTATGCTTGCAATTTGGTGTGCCAATATTGACTGCCAACTAGTTGTTTCTAGGAAAATTGTTTTGAATTATACTTCTAAATATGTTGAAAAGACCTGCAAATAAAGATATAGTTGAGGATAGAGCACTGTTTGCATATAAAAAATTCATGATGAATATTCTTGTGGAACATGACATCTCTGCACAGGAGATGTGCGATATGTTATAGAAATTGCCTCTTCTTACTTCAAGCCAACAATACATTCGCTTGAATGTTGGAAAAAATACATCGTTCCATATAAAAAAAGATGATACTAATGAAGAGCTGCCAACAAACTATATTCACTGCTATATGCAGAGGTCTCCAGAGTTAGGTTCTTTATCCCTAATTGACTCGGTCTGCCTATATACACACTCACAGAAGCACAAAAAAGGCTAAATGGAAACTAAGGAACCAACCTATAGTTGTCCTTGTTTACTTGTTATTCAAGACTAATCTTGTTGAAGATACAGAGATATTTGAGACATTTTGTTGGATTGAACTTATGTTATACAAACCTTTCTGAAACATACAAATACATATAGGTCTTCTCAAACAAGAGATAATAGAAAATTGGAAACTTTTAAAAATGGTTGATTATCATCCTTGGCATGTTAATAGACTTCCAATTACATCCACTATTGAAGAAGAGGATGATAGTGATACTGATGATTTGAACCATTGACCTTCTATGGATGAATATGAATGGGGAGTTTTCTCTTGGCTTGGTGCTATTACTAGCTTTAGTTTAAATCAACTTCAACTATTGGGTAGGCGGTATTTTGATATGAACCATCCATGGAATACAAACCATGTTCCTAAATAACTCCATAATATTGCTTTGTAGTTCATCTCATCAGCCAAGGCACAACATGAGCAAGCTATGGTTCAATTTTTTCCTATAGATATGTCAGCCCATCAACTTTCACCAAAACAACAATTGGCCCTTCAAATAATCCAAACCCATCGCATGCAACCTTTACCCAAAGCCCCTCTCCGTATGATCATTCAAGGGAAAAATGGCACTAGAAAATCCTTCTTGATAAATTGTATTTGACAACAAATGAACCTCTCTTTTGTTGGACCCAATAGCTGCTTGCTCACATTGGCTCCTACAGGTGTTGTTGTGTACAACATATGTGCCTCTACAATCCATACAATACTTCAGATTCCCATAAAGTATATGAATCCTTTGCAAGGGAAACAATTGACATTATTCCAAGAACAATTTAAGTATATTCAATACATTTTGATCAATGAAATGAGTTTTTTAGGCCCAAAGTTGCTATTGAAAATAGATAATCGGTTGCGCCAAGGATTCCTAGATAACCAAACAAAGCCATTTGGTGGTGTTTCTATGATCCTTTTTGGTGATCTTTCCCAGTTGCCACCTACCATGGATACACCTATTTATTCTTCATGCTCATTGGTTGTAGCCCTGTGGCACACTTTCATGGTCTCAATAACCCTAGACACTATCTTTTGCCAAAAAGGAGATAGCCCTTTGTAGTGAAAATTTTAGGAAATATTTCTCCATATAAGAAATGTTGAGGCTCTCCACGATGATTGGGAAGAGCTTATGAAACAAACAAATAAAATGATCTCAGCCACAAAAAGAGAACAATTTGTTGTTACTACACATTTTTTTGCCACAAATGACTTGGTCACATTCCACAACAAAAAAAAGATCAAATAGTTAAATATACCCATAGCCATTAGCATTGCTCAAGTGGCACAACAATAGAGATCTGATCATGGAGATGATGACCAACTTCTCCTAGAATTGATACTTTGTGTTGGTGAACAGGTGATGCTAACAACAAGTTTTTGGATTCAAGCTAGCCTAGTGAATGGATCCCTTGGTGTTGTTACAACTATTGTGTACAATCCACATTCCAAACTGCCAAACCCACCTGACTATGTTGTTGTCTGCTTTCAAAATTACATTTGTCAACCATGGGACCCAGAACATTCGAGAGACATCCCGATCCCAACTGTAATTCAAAGGAGTTGAACAAAAATTCCACTCACTATGGCATGGGGAATCACAATACACAAAGCACAAGGCTTAACATTGGATAGAGCAACAATAAACATAGGCAGCAAAGAGAGGCAAGGGTTGAATGTTACAGCTATGTCATGTGTAAAATCAATTGAAAGACTTTGTATTGATCCACCTTTCTCATTTGAGAGATACTCTAGGCTTGTCACCAAAAAATACACTGCTTTTCATCGCAACAAAGAGACGCATCTGGAACAACTGCAACCCTTGCCAAATGCTTCTGGTTGCACCCCATAGGCTGACTTATAAAAAAGGATCCAAGATAATTATTCTTGCATCTGCCTTAGCCTGTGTGCCATCGCCTTCTCAAAAATTTCCTAAGTTGAATCTTTAAAAATCATACCAAGTGATAAATTACGCAAAGTGGGTATAATGCCAAAGATGCACAAAGATACTAAGCACAAATAACTAGAGGATACAACTTGTACAGGCCAATTCCATGTTTTCATGATTCTATTCTATTAATTTGTAGAATTCTTGTTCTAAGATTTTGTTCTATGATGCTTTTACTATATGGCATTCAAAACAATACACTCTTTTGTATATTCCATTTTCCCATATTTTTTTAAGTGTTTTAAAATTCCATGATGTCAATGGTTTATTGGCATACCTAGAATTCTCTTCCAACTGATTTTAACATACAGTGGTGTAAACATATAGTTACAGTTCTTACACATTAATACATATGCAAATACAAACAACTTCAACTATCAAAGATGCATAGAGATTGGAACCAACAATAACTAGAAGCCAAAATTTGTATAAGTCAATAATGTCTTTAAAACATTCCAATATATTAAACTATATATGCACATGCTATAGATGCATTCTCAAAAGAAATTTTCTTCCATTTGACTAATGAGTTTAAAATCCTGCAACCATGTTGTGTTTTCTATTCTCATAGCCTTTATACATTGACTTCTCACATTTCTCCTTTGTGCTTTCCTTCCACAAATTTTAATGTCTTGCGGTTACCTTTTCTATTACCTTTATTTGATTCAAATTGCTACAAATGTTTTGGTTCCATTGTGAAATGATAGACTATTCTAATATAAGGATATCAATTGCTTTGGTTCCATTGTGAAATGATAGACTATGGTGTTTGTTTCATAGAAGACTAGTCAAAGAAACTGCTATGCACCTCCCTTATGTGCCAGTTTAGAGAGCTCCACAGCCTACAACATCTTTGCTCCTATTCTTGTGGTAATCCATTCCGTAATGCATTTTCCCCATTCCATACTTATCTAATTTTAGACATGTATTTTGATATTACAATATGAAATGTTGCTTTGTAGTTGTATCATGTTGCACTCAATGCAAAGATAGATCAACAAGAAAAAATGCAGGCCGTGTATTCAACAATTGGTCCCAGAAAGACGCCTAGAGCTATAAGTGTAAACAAGGTTTTTTTTACATATTTATATTTTCCTAATTTATACATTCAATTTTTTCCTCCCTCAATGGCTAGATACCCTCTATATATTTGTTTCTTTATATAAACATTCATGCATGAATTTTTACATGTACTTGACTACAATAACTATAGTCTGTTGTTCAGATTGGATTTTCCCATGGTCCTATATTTTCCTTTTATGGAAACCCCAATGGAAATTTCACACAAATAGGTGATAGGAAAATGTGAACTGTTGCATCGATTGCTTCTTTTGTATTAATATGTTTCATGATATTTTGTTTCCCTTATGTCTTTGAAGCTCCCTATATTTTTTATTAATATGTTTCATGTTATTCTCTTTCTCTTATGTCTTAAAACCCACATTAAACATATTAATACAAGATAAACAATTTTTGTAAGAGTTGAGCTATGAATTCAAAATTCAAGTTATCCTCTTTTGTAGTCAACCCAAGCGAATAGAGAATTTCTAAAAGAGCTATTAGAATAATACTTCATAGGCAGAAACTACTCTTAATCTACAATTGCTCCTATGTTAATGGATATAGCGCCAAAATTGTATAGAGATACCTACAAACAATAAATGAACGGTGGGAAAAACACTATTCCTGGCCATATTTTTTGACAACAACAAGAACATTTATCCATAATTTCTCCATCCATACAGAGGGATAATCTCTTTTAGCTCTCCAAAATGCTTAAAATGTCAAAGATACAACCATATAACAATGAATAAGAAGCACTAAGAAAAAGAAATGAACAGTAAATGAATCACTTAACACCTCTTATACAATTTCTCTGCTTGTGTTCAATATTTGTTACCAAAGAACATAGCTTCAATCTTGTATTGATATATTCCATGATATTATTTTTTACTTATCTTTTTGAACTGGAGAGCCATCCACAAAGCTTTATTTTGCTTTTGGATAAATGATTAATTAAAATTGTTCATGTCTTACATTCTTTGCTTATCGTTACTTTTCATAGCATGCCACAACGTTTTAACATTGATGTACTATGAAAACATGCCAGAAAGTACATTTATTAAGTTGCATTGTTGAAAGAGCCATTTTGTTGCTGGTTTCATAGCAAACTATTTTACTACTCATGTCTTTTGTTCTTTCTTTATTGTTCCTCATCTTCTCTAGTTGTATTATCAAGAGAGCCAAGTTGAAAAGAACATCATGAAACATATTGATACAAGACATATAACATGTTCCGATGATGGTAAAAAAACCACGACAAAGATTCTAGATTTTTAAAACTAAATAACAAACCTTGTTACAAGAACAATATAATAATCTTTTATAGACAACTTCAAATAGATGAGTGGAAAAAAATATCATGACACTTATGGAAACTCAAATAGATGAGGGGAAAATAATATCATCAACCATATTAATACAAGAGAACCAATGACAATTACTTGACCAGGTTTTTTTGTGCCAATGATGGCCTTGGTAATTACATTGACTGGTCATGGTGGAGATGGTTTCCTCGATACAAGGAACCTGAATGGTAAGTGTTTGCTCACACAAATTGAATGAATGAATGTATATATATATATATTATTGACAAATAGCGAAAGTATAAAAGTGTTATTAAAAATAGATTTAGTATGTAACAGCCACAAAACTAATTTCATATATATACACATGTGTATACGCGCGCGTGTGTGTGTGTGTATGTAAGTATGTATGTATATGTATGTATATGTTTACATGTATATATGTATGCATATGTATACATGTATATCTAAATCTATATATATGTATATATGTATATTGGGTATATTGCATAAATGATTAATTTAGTGTTCATGCCTTTCAATCTCTCCTTATTGTTCCTTTTGATAGCAGGTTGGACGGTTTTAACACTCATGTGCTACAAAATGTGTGAGGAAGTATATTGAATAAATTGCATTGTCGAGAGACCCATTTCGAATAGTATTTTCTTAATGCCATGGGAACAATTATATCATAGCACAATATCTGCAAAATGTGTTTGGTGGCTTTTAAGTGTTATTGTAATAGTTCTTGAATCTATTCAACTTTATATCTTTAGTTGATATGGTGTTTGTTTAAAATTTCTATTTGTTAAGAATAAAGCATTTAATCGTGTAGTATGTGTAAGACATTCATAATGCCAAAATGCCTATTGTGACAATGCAACTCAATAAACCCATTTTCTTGCATATTTTGGAGCACATATTCATAATGCCAGAATGGCTATTCTGACAATGCAACTGAATTATAAATATTTTCTTGCATATTCTGGTGTATACTTTCCTGCACTGCAACATTCTATGCTTTGTGCATCTTTTGAGTTATACACATTTTGTACATTTAGTCCCTTTGTATCCTTCTATTTGATTTAAGTGGAAATCCTTACAAATAGGATGCTGTAGATTGTCAATGGTTAGGTAATTTACTCTTGTGTTTGCATATATACATTTGTACATTCATTGAGCTACTTCTTTGTACCCTACTAACAAATAGAGTAATTTTATATGCTAAGTGCTTGATCACCCAAGGCTTAATGCATTCTATGGTTGTTGTAACATGGTAGTGGATGAAGTTAATGTGGTCAGTCAAATTAAACGCAATATTGAATGTAGCAGTGTGGGAAAGTATATTTTGATTAAGTTGCATTGTCCAAACAACCATTATATATATACATAAGTACATTAAACAACTTACACATTTCGGAGAACAACAATTTTCAATCTAGCATAAAACAATTTGTAAATAGTCTGCTATCAAATCAGCTACCTTGCATAAATAGACCCAAGTAGTTCGTTCCACCGATCTTCAAGCAGGTCAGGCAAAAAAAGATATAATCAAACATACTAATACAAGGTTGAAGGTATGTTCTTTCCTAGTAGATATTGAATATATGTACATACAAACTGTATAAAAGGTGCTATGCAAAAATGGAATGTATAAACTAGACTCTCTTTTTTCAAGTCAAGTCTATGATTCTCTTGCCACAAAGAAAATGGTTTCCTATTCTGGTTCTTGGTTATTATATGTTAACATGATTCACATGCACATATCTTCATATACATCCTACTCATGCAATGCAAATATAAAAACTTGCAAGATAAAATTTATACTAATATATTTGTTTGTTAAATCTATATGATTTATTTTATAATGTTGCACAGATACAATAGACATCCAACAAACTTACTATACTCTAAATTGTCTATTTCAAATTGTTTGATGCTCCAACAACTCAATTTAATGCTCCTTGCGATTGTCAAACATCGCCAACAATACATGTAAGTGCAAAAATTCTCCATTATCAATAAATAGATTCGGTGACCCACTTGTAAATATTATTTGTCATTTCTACTTTCTATTTGTGTTTATTGATTTCAGCTATATATTTACTAATTTTGGATGCTTCCTTCTTCATCTTGTTTCCTCGTCCATTGACATACCTCTCTCTTCTATTTGTAGGTGTTAGGCTAAAGCATACATGACGATTCCAAAAAATGGAACTCCACAAAATTTTCACTAGATGTTTCATATTGCTTTTTCTCGGGGGTTTGGCTAGGGTCCTCGAGGCTCCATGATGCCAATATGGTAGGGTGGATAATGAGCATGGGTTTTCTATTTTGGCTTTCATGCCATATATCTTTTCTCACATAGATACATGTATAGAAAACATAGTTTGTAACAACATGTTTCTTATGTAGTACCAAGTGGTAGCAATGAACTAGACACTTTTATCATCTCACCTTGAAACAACGCCCCTCTGTTATTTATATATTTTGACTCTCCAATTGCACTATGAAATCATTCATTAGAAAGTCAATTTTTTATTCTAAATTGCATTGTAATTCACTACTTTATAACCTTTTAGATTTGTCTCGCCAAAAAACACATGCATATTAAAAATTTAATTTCCAAAACTATGGAGAAATACTAATCATAAAAAGTATTCAATATTGAATGTCTTTCTTTGATAGAAAAAATGTATAATTTTTTTATCCAATTTAAATAATTGCACACATGAGTGATGACCCTTACAAAAAACTTCCATTTACTTCAAAATTAAATAATTAATTGATTGAATAACCTACACAAAAAGCAACAATATACATGTGCATCTGTTGCTAATAAATATAGAACTGAAATATTGTTGCTAGAAGAAACAATTATTTTAAATTTTATATTTATTTTAGTTTTTTAGTTCTCACTTTTAAACAAATTTAAAAATTGATTTCCTATATTTCTAATAGTATTAAAAAAAATTAATAGAAAAGGTTTTTCGTGATTACTTGATTCATACATTCTAATTGATGCATTTCATTCACCATGACCTTTCCATGCAAAAAATAAGCTTCCACCCTCCTCACCGCCAAGATAGCCCATTGCGGAAGACCCCTATCGACTGATTGTTGCATGTCATTGCATGCGACCGCTAGTATATCAAAAATGAATCCAAACTTTTAAAAAATGATTTATAATTATATTAAATGATTAGACGCAAAATTAAATGACACTGAAAATATATATGCAAATTTGCTTGTACTTTCACGTCTTAGACAATGGAGTCCATCATGTATGGTTATTTCTGTCAACTCGTCTATTTTTTCATCTTTAGTTTTTTATCCATATATTGCCTCAGAGTTCCTGCTAGGGTTCGTAATCCAAAGAAATTTCAATGAATAACTGATCAAAAGCTGCGCCAATCAATCACTTCGTTTTACTTTAGCCTATACTCGGGACTCGCATTGGTTCTTACATGTCTAACCTGTACCTCCAAACTGGGTCCCTTTTTCACTATCCACCTCAAACAAGTCATAAATCCTAACTACTCCCATCATCCCACAAATCTCTACCCACTTTACAGAAAAATAAATATCAAACATAAAACGGTATGAGAAACAGAAAATGGTTAACAAAAACTAGTCGATTCTCCCGATCCATTACAATGCAGATTATATCATATATGTTATGCATGGAAGAAAATGGTTATGTCATACATGTCTGTATATAAAGTGAATCAGAAGGTTCCAAAAGTGGGTAATGATGCACAGCCAGCTTACTTTCATAGATTATTCACAGACGTTGGCGAAAAGCATAAGAAAAACTGATGCTTTTTCTTTAAAAAATCCCTGTAAATTCCTTCTATCATTTAAAAGCAACATCTATTGAGACCCTATTATTATATGGAATATTGAACTGAGGCGCATTGTAGAAGTATCGTTCTATTGAAAGAGTAAAGTCAATAATGTTGACAATAACAGGCTAGAACAGCACGGGAAAGTGGGCCTTCTAACCTTCTAATAGGTGTGAAACGCGTTGGATTCTGTTGGTTCACGTTTCCGCAACAACACGACCTATAATAGATATCACAAGGTGCCATACAAGCTAACAATATCGTTGAGATGTATTTACCACGCTAGAACATAGAGCTTGTATTGGACCACGAAAATAGGCTCGAATTATCTCATCTTTACAAGAAATCCAACTGCGAAATGATGGAGGTAGGGTAAAACAGGGTTTTATGGTTTCTGTTTGTCGGCGTGGCCTCATTGTTGTCACACCCATGTTCTAAGGACGAATACAACACAAGTGGAAGATCAATTATTAGAACTGGTCGCCCACTGTATGCAGCTGTACGCTATTTCCATGAAAGGGCTGTATCCTGGTCCCACTATCAAAGCCCAAGCTGGAGACGCTGTTGTGGTCTAATTGGAGAATCAAATTGAAAGAAAAGAATAATAAAAGACACTAACACAATACTGAATAAAAACAAAAAATTCTTAAGAGTTATTCACAACTCTGTTCTTTCATTACATAGCTAAAAACATGATTGCACCAAAATAAATGCGCTGTCGTCTAAGCTATTCTTACAGCGTTCTATGCTGCTGCAGTTATCAAAACTAATCAGCAGTCAACTGCTTTTAACAAAGCACAACAGCAACTGCAATTAGAAACATTAAGGGCAGTTATAGGCAAAGTTTCTGAGAATGAAAATAAAACATGTGTACATGCCAAGAAATAAGGAATGATGAGGAAATATAAGATAGAGCAAAGTCATAAACATATATATACTAAGATTTTAACTGAAATAATTAAATGTTGTCGCGTGGATCAACACTGTCTTCATTCCTCTCTAGATAATCAATCGGGAGTAAGTCCTTTCTCAAAGATGTAAAATGTTCGTGTGTAAAAGTTTTGGTAAAGATATTAGTAATTTCTTGACCATCTTGAACCAAGTTTCGAATGGAATTATGTTGAATCTCAATGTGTTTCGATTTAGCATGAAATGCAGTTTATTTATTATAGCAATGATAATATTGTTGTCATTGTAACAAACTTAAATGAAGTGAGAAATAATTGCCTTACTTCTTACTATTCTAAGATACAACTTCAAATGAATTCACGTGTAAGAGCTTTGGTTAAGGTATTATTAATTTTATCAAATATAGGACAATTTAATTGTAATTTTATTTGGCCATCTTGAACCAATTTTCAAATGAACTTATGTTGAATTTCAACGTGTTTCGATTTAGCATGAAATATAGTTTATTTATCATAGTAATGATGGTATTGTTGTTACAAGAAATAGTAGGTATATGTTCTTCTAACAACTTTAAATGATGTCTCAGCCAAAGGGAACCCAAGTTGGCTGGATGGGGGTGGCATAATCCAAGACCACAGAGGAAAGATGGTTCTTGCTTTTGCAATCAATCTAGGTTTACAAACTTCTAATTTTGCAAAAGTGGTGGCTTCCTATCATGGGGTTCTTATTGCTAAGAATATTGGAGTATCAAATATGGAAATAAAAGGTGATTTGAGAAACACAATCATGATGCTGAGTGGGGAGGTGACTCCTTACTGGACCTTAAAAGACCCTATCCTAATGGCTCGTCATGTCATATCATGATCGTTGGGAATTGTAAATCTTCTCACATGTTCTGAGCTGCTAATATAGTGGAAGACGCTTTGGTAAATCTTGGAGCCTATATGAAGAAGATTGCAATTTGGGATGATCACTCAATGATCTCGGACAACATGTCTGAGCTCTTTATTAATGATGAAAAAGTTCTCTAATTTTTTGTTTAAGTTGAACTTCTCATTAGTTCATGTAGACAACTAGCATGGGTAGGGTATTAATAAATATTTTCACCCTATCCCACCATTTCATAAGTTAGCTTTCTCTTTTTGTGTGCATTGTAACTTATGGTTCTATAGAATTCCTCTATCTAAAGTGTTTGATGTGATGGGTGGTAATACCTTCTAAGATGAACTTGCCTCTTGTGAGGTTTGGAAGAAGGATAATGATGTTTGAATAATATTTTAGTGGGGAAAGCTAGCTAATTATATTGAGGATATGGGGGATGACCCTAACATTTCAATGGAATTTTCTAATTCTTGGAAGGATGGAAATGCCACTGTTAGGGTTAATATTTCTCTATTAACATGGAGCTTATCACTAAGGTGACTTGGCTTTCCTTAGCAGGGACTTATTTCTTCAAGAAGCCTAAAGGCCATTATCAAAAAGGGATGGATAGATTTTTGAAAAAAAGGGAGAAGATTATTCATATGCAAAATGGCTTCAATAGAGATGATCTTTTGGGTGTCTAGAATAGAATGGAAAAACTAGTAATGAGATATTTCATATTATAATGTAGGTTTACATACTTACATTCCCACCTTATTCCCATGCTTAATCACTTTTGTGTAATGTGAAAATGAATTTTGTGTTTTGGATAATGGCATCTCTTGAATAATCTATCAGGGAAGTTCAAGACAAGGTAAAGAACTTATCCCTTCACTAGGGGTTGATTTTCAAATTGTATCATTCAAGGTAGCCCTTCCCCCTCTTTGGCATCTACTAGGAAATGTACCCTCATGGTTAGGGATTTTGTTAAGCCATTGGTGGTCCTCCCTTCTTCATTGAGCCTTGAGTCATTGCCATCTACAAATTTCCAAAGAGCCACTAAAGATAAAGGAAAATCCCCGAGTTCTAAGGTCCTCACCTAGGCTTCTCAAAAAATGTGTCATTTTCTAACCCCATCTAGATCTCTATTTCAGATAATTAAAAATATTTTTGGTACCCATCTAGGCTCTCCTATTGGCTCCCCTATTTGAGAATAATATTTTGAAGCATCCAAGTCACCCATGTCGATCAACCCTTCCATTCCTCTAGATAACCCTAACCTTTGTATTAACAAGGACAATTCCCCTAAAGACCCTTAATTGGATGTTGTTGATTATGCAAGTTGTGTCCCTCTAAAACTAAAGATTAATGATCTAAGTGAGGCTTTGAATGTTCAAAACAATATTTTGAAATGGTTGCTTGCTAAATTAATCATAACTAATTATAAAAAATTGTTTCTAGAAGAGAAGGTTCCCAACTATAAGGATACTTGGTGGGGTGAAGTTGATGATGAGGGCCATTGGGCCCTTATCTCTTCTCTTGCCAAGTCTTTTGACAAGTGGGCCAATTGGAAAACCGAAGTTGAAGAGCTCAATGTCATGCTTAGAACTGTGGACAAGAGGGAAAGGTTGCAAGAAGAGGTGGCTACTATGTGTATAGGCCAAGAAAAATCTATGAAGTGTTTATAGGAAATAGTTAACTATAGCAAGAAAACGGTGAAAAATATAGTGGTCACCATTCAGGTGTTCCAATAGGAATGTGCAATGGTCATGGAAAGAGAAAAATGTATGATTGTAAGGATGTTGGTTAGTCTAAAAAGAAGGGAAAAAGTTGATTATTCAACTATGCCCAATACTTAAGAAGGCCAGTCCATGCAAAACAAACCACTATCTTTTGGAGAAAATTTACAATTTCTAGTAAATAAATGGTAGGGTATTAATGGACTCAAGCTGTTGGGTGACCAGTAGCTAGTTTGGTTCCTTTCTAGTCTGCTCCAATGTTTGATTTCTCTTTTTATTATCATCTTCATTTAGTTTTTTTATTTTCTTTTCGGGTGCCTCATGTCTCATGAGCTCTCATGTTTTGCCTTCATGACTATTTTGTAAGGGTATGATCCCTTCTCAACTTTAATCTAATTAAAACAATGTTAAATGAAATGAGAAATATTTTCCTACTTCTTACTATTGTAAGATATAACTCAAAATGATGTGAAAAATAATAAAAAATATTGATTTCCTATCATCCACTAAAATAATCCATTTAGGATCTATGTAACCACCTAGTTCACACTTCATAGTATAATTGCTACTATAATTTTTACATCACTCACATAGCTCAATTTTTTTTGTAGCACATCAGTATGGCTCATGTAGATCATCCATGAACTAACAATCAACGAGCACAACATACATAATGTTGGGTTTAGTTATAGTGAGATGCATGAGGCTCCCAACTAGACTCTAAAAAATAGCATACACATGTGAACTAGCATTTTCTTTGGTCAAAATTTTACTAATTGTTAAGGAATTTGCAACTAGCATGCATATAATTATTTTTAAAAAAACCAATAAATCATCTACGCACTTGGTTAAAAGAATAAATATACCTTTTAGTTATTGTTTCACTTCTACACCAAGAAAATAATGCATAACTCCTTTATCTAACAATTGAAATTTCTTCTCATTTTTTCCTAAAGGTTTCTATTAGTGTTTTTCTTTTACTTTAAAAAATAAGATCATCAACATAAATATTATAATGTCAAAAATTATATACTCTTGCAATTTCAAATTATGTATTGTGCTCACTTTAATTTCTATATATCAATTATCCTCAATTCAATATTTTAGCAATTCCATGTCATGGTTTTTTGTATTTCTACAATTATCTTAGCTTTGTACACTCTTTAAATTATTTTTTCCTAAAGCTCACCACATAAACATTTGCATGGTGTACTAGTATCCCATGAAAGAATATGATTTTGAGGCCAATTTGAAAACTAATCTTTCCCTACCATCATTGACAATCAAGAAGGTAATGGTTCTACAAACTACTTGAGAAATTATCCAACTCTTGTTTCTCTCTATTCTTGTTGATTTCAAAAAATAATATCCATTCTAGATAGAAAAAATACAAAATTTTCTCTCTAAAGTGAAAACCAACAACCTTCATGGTCATTTTATGAATATTCTATCAATCTATTAGGTATGAGAAATTATTTGACTCTTGATTCTCTCAATTCATACCAATTTGAAAAAATATCCACTTTAGATAGAAAAAATTTGGTAAATTCTATCTCTCTAAAGTGAAAACTAGCACCTTTCATGGTAATTTTGTGAAGCTTCTATCAATGTATTATGTATGTATATAAAAAAAAATATTGTGAATTGATATTTATGGACTTGTGGTAGCAATTTACATTCACAAATAGTATCTTTCTTTATTTCTAGCTCCGAAGGTGACATTTTTCTCTATTTATTGTTCATGTCCTCTTTCATTTAGATTTTTAATTCCTAACTAAAAATAATGCTTGCATTTAGGACTACATTTAGTCTAGATTATATTACTTTTATTTTTCATTTTATTTTAATATAATTTTATCATTTTAATTTTAAAAATACATCCAAAACAAGGCTATTTGTGGAGGTCAAAAGATCAATATGCAGGTTGATTGATGTAAGCCCTTAAATAGCCACCAATAATATTTCTTTACTTTCATTGTAGGTTTGTAGGTGGTAAATTTTTTGCATTGGGTGATATTCCTCTATAAACCCTCCATTTAATCTTAGTTTATTTAATTTTTCTTTCATATATAATAGTAGTTTTATTAGATTTAATCATGTTATTTCTAATATTTAATCACATTGAAATTAATTTTTCATTTATGTGAATGCAAGGATATTTTTCAACCTAAACTATACTTTTTGTTTCTTTTTTTATAGGGCACCCATATATTCCATGAATTTCCTCACATTGTATTAGGGTTCCAAGTTAAAATATTCGATTTTGTACTTTAAGTTCCTTAATATTTGCATTTTCTAGTTTTTTATCATAAAAGTTAATCAATTTCACTATTCTCAAATATTTTCCACTATTTTTTTTCTCTTAAGAATTTTAGCTAATCCGTTTCATTATTTTACTAACATTTGACCTTAGAAAGGATTACTAGAATAATTCTAAACAATAGATTTAGTAAACACAAATACTACTAGATAATACCCATATAATTTTTAGAATTACTCTCAAAGAAAACTAATATTCCTTTTGTAGGAATTAAATTTTATATGTTACAAAGATTAAAAAATTAAAATTTTACTACCAACATGTTCAACATAGAAGGTTGGCTCTAAGTTGCTTCCAAGAAAATCGTTCTTCAAGAACTATCCATCAATCCTTTCATCTCATGCATGAAAGGAATGCTCAACCTATAAAGAGAGTTCCTTAAACTATAAACCAATTATACTTTGGAAAAAAATTCATAACCCATGGGTTATTCCACATAGAATTCCTCAATTATGTATTCATGTCTTGATATATAGGCTACTTATATTGTGCAATGATTTCTAAGATAATCTTAATAGTATCAAGTCTTTGAACTTGGGTAAAGTTTCTCAAATAATTTATTCTAGATGTTATTGAAAATGTCTTGGTATCTAATCTTGTCTTGTTTCCTTTCAAAAAACTATCAATATAAAATATTACCTTATTAACTAATTACCTATATATCTTTTTCTTACTACACTAATTCAGATACATTATTTTTATTAATTTCCTCCATCTCTTCATTTATAGCATCAGTATGTTATTTATATTTCACAACTATTTCATACATAGAGGGTTCAACTTGAAATTTAGTAAGAAAATAAAAGTTCACAAGTTGGTTCATATTAGTACTCCTCTAATAATTTTGATTCAAACATCACACCTTTCTTAAAGAACTTGGTGAACTTAAGCATGAACAAATAATATTTGAGATAATATTATAATTTTCAATATCCACTTGAGCTTGTGGCAAGAAGAGAAAGATTACAATCTTACATGTTTATTATTACTAGCTATTTTTTGGGCTTATTTTTCTATTTCCATTCTCCCCCTTCATTAGAGACAATTGTGGCAATGGAAAAAGTATCCCTTTTCCTTGCTCGTTTGGGCCCTCCTTGTTACCTAAGCTTAATGGTGCCTTGATTTAGTGTTGTAATGTGTTTGAAACATTCACATTAGGTCTTGGGCCCTTGTGAACTAATGAACTTAAAATGGTACCTTGACAAAGTTTTGTGAAATGTTGTAACACACTTTCACACTTTTTTGAGGTTTTATTAATTAACTAAACCTAATAAATCTCTTTTTAACCTTAATCATGCCTTATTTAAGGTGTTATAAAGTGTTGTAACACATTTTTACACTTTTTAGGGTTTTCATTAATAATTGGGCTTCTTTATGCTTTAATTGGCCCTATTTTGCATCCACAAGCCTCATTTAATGCATCTTTTTGAGGACAATCCTAGCACAAATAAACATCCAATCATAATTTAGGTGTTTTCAAGTTGAATGGCCTAGGTTTAGTGATATGGGACTCGTTCACTACCTTGGGAAAATGAGACCCACCTAGGTTTTTGGGTCCCAAACTTGGTTTCACACCTTTCTAATCATTTTTTAAAATGGTTCCATCAATTATGCCCAGTGGGACTCATTTGCCACCTAGGAAAAATGAGTCTCATGTGGCCCAAAATCAAAATTAATTTAAATTATTGGTAGGATTTTATCCTCCTAGATATGACGTTGGCTTGTAGTGTTGTAATTTCGGGAATTCTTGAATAATTAAGTATAAATACAAAGTTATTTCACTCATTTTCACCTAAGAATTTTGTGAGGATTCATAATAGCAAGTTTGAGTTTACAAGATAATTCAAGTGTCTACAAGAGCATTCAAGGGCAGATTATCAAGCATTTTAGAGCATCGTTCAAGTATCAAGCATTATGTCAAAAACATCATGCATCATGTTTGTTTTTGAGCTAATAATTGTGATGTAGGGTTTTATGATTCAAGCTAGCATTTCATTTAAGATCTATCCTATTCAAGCAAGATTCAAGATCTAGATCTATTAGAGCCTTTTCATGCATGTGTGTATCACTTTATTGCAAGGGTTTGGTGAGTTGCAACGTCATATCTTGTTCATTCCTCATTCTCCATTCCAATTTCATTCTATTTAAAGGTTTGACCAAGGCAAACCCCTTTCCACTAACAAAACAATTGTTTCCCTCTCTTTAGTGTGTGATTTGCAGGTTGAGATTGAAAATGCATTGAAGGTTAAGATTGGAGAAAGTTGTAAAAGTTGTCAACAAGCATTAGAGAACATTAGAGAACCCCTGCAGGTTGATTTATAGAGATTCAGATCTGGAAACTTGAAGAAGTAGATTGAGTAGATTCAAACCTTGAAGTTTCAAAAATCCCTAACTAGACTAATTTACCAATTCTAGTGAATGAGTCCTAGTTTAGGCCAAAATTTATAATTTTACAGATTTGGATACCCATTTGCCAGATTCCTATTTCCACACAAAAACCTAGATATAGGACTGATTCTCCTAGCTCAGCATCTGAGTCCTAGTCAAAATTAAATTTAGAATTTTCAACATTTCAAAGCTTCAATCAATCATCTTCAAATTCCTAGGTGCATAGATTTCATCTTGCAAATTTTTGTTCTATTTTTCATACTTTTTTAGGTCATCTAGTGAAACGTTGCATCATATTAAGGTTAAGCATTTCATCTTGCATTGCATTTGTCTTTCAAATCCCTATCTTGGTGGTGAACCCCACATTAGTTTACAATTAGCCCTTAGGATGACCCTATTGCAAGATCTCTTTCTCCTTTGCATTGAAATCTCTAGGGTTATCCTTTAATGAAATAATTGGAAAGTGTATATGTTTTATGTCCTAAACCATCAAATCGCCACCATTTTTTGTTGTTTCATTTTGGTGAGCCTACATTTAGAACATTAAAATTCTAATTTGGAGTGCATCGTCATCCTATATCTTGCTTGTATTAACATTCTATTAGGGTTTGCATTAGTTAGTTGGCATTCTAGGGTTTCTAAATTTTCCATTAGTGAAAGTTCATATAGCTTGCATTTTTTAATCTTATATCATTGAAAAACATCTAAAATTTGCATTTGCAATTATTTTACAGATCATACAACATAAAAATCATAAAAATAAATTAAAAATTTCTAATTTTTTTTTTTAAAAATCCTCACTAAGACTCATACGCACCTCAAGGTGAATCAGTCCTAGTAAAGATTCTGCACTGCATTTTCAAAAATTTAAAGCATTGTTTCTGAGCTTCTATTTGTTGTTTATAGCTTTATGTTTCATTTTACAAATTTTTGGTTATAGTCATTTCATTGTTCTTACCTTATATTGCATTTGCATTCATCTTGCATTAAGTACCCCTTGCATGAGTATTTTATTTCCTATTGCTAATACTATATTGAGATGAATTTTGAGACTCATGTCATCCCATGATAGCACAATCGTCATGAATCTTGGGTTTTCTAGCTCTTTCACTCCTAGTATTGACACTAGTACACTAGGTATGTGAGCCAGAGGGAAACTGTGGGAAATGGGATGGAAAATTCCCACTCCTATTTTCCCTAGGCCTCTCAATAATGTCCTAAGAATCCCAAATGGATTGACTATCAACCCAAAATGTGAGTAAATTCTCAACAAGGAAGACCTAGGAGGGGGTTCTTTTAGCTTTAAGGGGTTCACCACAAGCAAAAGCATTGAAAAGACACTTGAACATTCAACCTGAAAAACCTAGTAATGCAAGCAAGTGAAGGATGCAACATTTGATGAAATTATGCAACAAAAAGTTAGGGTATTTGTACCTATAAAGTTTGGAAATGTGACAAGGATTTTGGAAATACAAAACTGTTGTCAAAAAGAGCTATGGATGACTAAGATTCCCTTACTATTATCTTAGTCCCACAGCTATTTTTGGGGCAGATGTGAAATCTTCGAATGTCGGAACTAGATCTGAAAGAATTTATATAAAATACCTTCAAGAGGAATAAGATGCTCTAGCTAGTGACTTAGTTCCATTCTAAATTTCTAGAATTTATGAATGTGGTCCTAAGGCTCACGATCTGCACTTCCTTCTTCTTGGATCTTAGGTTTTGAATTTTTAAATTTGGCCTGTAGGTGAGTTTTTGTCAAGATGACAACTTTACAATGCAACTTTGCAAATTTTCACTTCAAATGATCTCAAAGTCTTCAACCTAAATCTACAATAAGAAAAACACAACAAAGTAAAAACATGTTGATTGTTAGTAAATGGGGGTTTTCCTTGGTCAAACCCCTTGTTGGTAATTAAACATTGAAATGAAATGGAATAATGAAAGGAAATGATGAATGAACAACATGCAATGCTACAAATCACTAAACCCTTATTACAAAGTCTACAAACTTGTGTGAAATGGCTTGCTTAAATGTAGATATTGAATCAAAGGAATGCTTGACAGATATGGACTTGAATTGCTTGCTTGAATAAAAACCCTACATAAAAAATGCTAGCTCAAAAATACACATGATGCAAGAATATCTTTGATATGATGCTTGAATCTTGATGATGGATCCAAATGCTTGATGAATTACTCTTGAATGCTTGAATACTTGAATGCTTGGATGCTTAGTGTTGATGGCAGTTTTGGCACCACAACAATGCAAGCAAAATATTGCTATTTTGCTTCTCCTGAAAGAGAAAGAAAACACATGGATGCCTTAGTTCCCAAGGTCTTTGTAGTTGGGTCTCAACTGTGCTGATGTTACTCAGTGGTCAATGCAATAGTAATATTCAAGGGGTCTACTGGTGTTGAGCTTCTGGATTGTTCTGAGATCAAACATGAAATAAAACCTACTCTAACGGGGTTTTTAAAATAAATATAAAAAGATAAGTCAGAGTTTTGAAACAAAAAAGAACAATAGTACATCTAACCTTAACCAGACTTGTTAACTTCAAGGAATTATAAACTAAAACTGCAAAACAAGATAAGCTTGTGATTGACACACAACCTCTTTCATTCACAGTACTAATTCGCATAACAGAGTTTTTTTAGCTACCATTTAAATACAACACAAAATATTTCATTCCTTGAAGAATTCACAAATCAAATGATCAATTAAGACAAATATCATTCAGGAACACAACATGAAGTAGATTAAACTCTGAATGCTTCTACTGTAAATAAAATAGATAAGCAATATTTACAAAGCTGGCACAATCACCAGTGTACAGAGAATCTGTGGCTCCAAATTGTTTCCAACTACACTAAGAGAAATTAGAACATACATTACAGTCTGTACTAAAACCTTACAGCTAACCAAGAAGACAAGAGAAGCTCTCATTACTGAGAATTGAGATGCAACTCTACCTCCTTTTGCTAACTCACTAACTCCTAACAGTTCTAACTCTAAAAGTTCTTAATCTAAAAGTTCTTTTGAATCTAGAAGTTCTAATCCCTTACTGTCTAATCTCGAAGTGCTAACACTAAAAGTTCTAACCTTTATAAAGAGGCAAGAATTCCATTTATATAGAGTGTGACAAAAAGAATGCATTGTCCCTTGCACTAGGGTTTACAAAATATCTGAGACTATAGGAGAGTCGGCTCTCATATCTTTCTCAAGAAAGTCAAAACTGCATTCAATGTGAATCCTTGTTGTCCATGCTGATGAAGGATTCCTACTTGTAGGAGAAGTCCTTTTAGATCTTTTGACAACTACAACATTAACATTCTTGTGTGCATGTCCATCTTCTAACTCTGTTGGGGTGCCTTGAATGCTCAAAATATCCTCATCAATGCTAATCTACCTCTTTGCCAGTAGTCGCCACAGCTATCCCTCTGAGTCACAATTTCTTCCTTCCTTCGACCTTTCTTTCTATTTTTGACTTCTCTGTAGGTTGACCATTCTTCTAGAAATGCCATCAGGCCTTCTTTCAGATCTAAACATTTCGCCCGAGCTAAACCATCGCCACCTATTTCTGAGAAAGAGTCCATCTAGTTTGCTTTCTGTTGGCCTTCTTTCCCAGGAACAGTCAATCAGTCAAAGGGACCAATGAATCACCCCTTTGGCTTCTTCTGATTGGTTGGGCATATGCCAAGTGAGCTCCTCAGGCGGTCAAAGGTGGTCCGATCAACATCGCATGTCAGTGAGACACCGTTGGTGTCTCCCCGATATGATCCCATCCTTCAATAGTCATCGGGGTAGCATGGGGCATTCGGTGAGACCTTTCAGTGAGCTGTGGTAGTCATACTGAGCTCCAAAAGAACATCGGCAAGATAGCCACTCATCGGTAAGACATCATAGCGACGATATCCCTCTCTCTGGCTCGAAGTTCTCTTTCATTTCGGCAAGACTTCTTAATTGGCCCAAGGTCATGGCAATCCCCCATGGTTATACCGATATCTATTTTTTCATTTGTGAACCTACTGCTATCGGCAAGACTTTAGCATATCGAGAAGACCACATGGAAAAATCCTCGTTTTCCTTTGGAGTCTCCTTGACATCCTCCTTATCATTGAGACTTATTAGAATCAGGGAGACATTACCCAAAATTTCCCTTTTCTTACCGAGCCCCTCTTTGTTGTCGGCAAGATTTCCAATGTTGGCCAGACCTCCTAGCGCATACCTTTCCTCTCCCCGAAGGGACATCCTATCGGCGTGACCTCCTTCCTTTGCCAAGACCTTTTGGCGAAGGCAGGATCCTCTTGGCAAGCTCCATTTCTTTCGGTGGGACCTTGCCTTATGTTGGCATGACCTTCAATTGTCATCGTGACCTCATAGCGAAGTCCCCTCAGTTGTTGGGAGTCTCTCAAATTCCTTTTGTTGACCTTCTCATGCAAGTTTCTATTTTTTTTTGGCGTGACCTTCTTCCTCTACCAAGACCTTTTGGCGAAGGCATTACCCTCTTGGCGAGCTCCATTTGTTTCGGTCAGATCCTTCCCCTTCGGCGAAACTTTTCACCGAAGGCAATACCTCCTGGCAACCTCGCCCTGCTGTCACCAAGACTTTTGTATTGGTAGGACCTTTCACCAATTTCTTTCACTTTTGCCGAGCTTCCTTCATGTCGCTGAGACTCTCTTCGGTTAGGGAGATGTCCTATAGAGACCTACAGTGAAAGCCTCCACATGTTCTTTCTTTAGTCGCTGAGACTTATTAATTCTCTCACCAAAGACCCTTGATGGAATCCCCTTGTGGCACGTCGGTGTGACTTTATGAATTCGCCGAGACCATATGCTGAGGAAGATGACTCACATTGACGCCGCTTTTGTCATTGTGACATCACCTCTTTGGCCATACATTATGCTGAAGGTTTTAACCTTTACCGAATGCAACTCCCTTCGACAAGACTTTGAGATTTTGTAGAGACATCTCTTCGAAGAAAAACTTATGCTGAAGTATTAGACTCCTCTTGTTAGTCAGGGAGACTTTGCGAACTCACCAAGACTTCTTGGTGAAGAGAAAACCTTTCACCAATGTATGAATCTTTTTGACGGCGGTCGGCGAGACATGGAGATTTCGCCAAGACCACTCCCCGAAGATAAATGTATGCTGATAGGAAACTCCCAATCACCGAGACAATGAATGATGTCTTGGTGATAGATGCCTGTATGTGATTTCTGATCGCCATGGCATCGGTAGGGTCTATGCCAAAATGTGACACAGATGCATGTTGAGCAGAAAGCACTAGTAGTCAGCCAGACATATGCACGGTCTTGCCAACTTTCTTCTTAGCTGATTTTTATGGAAAACTGGATTGAGGGGTGCATTTCGCCTGAGCTCCCTTGACAAATACCATCATGTATGTGATTTAATCCTGCATTCAGTGAAGAAAACTACAATAAAGATCACATAAATAGAAGTGATGTAATCAAAACATCATTAAAATGATTCCTATGTCAGCAAGGTACCATTAAATTTTCAAACAGAATGATCATAGGACAGTTCGGGTTTCAGGCCGACTCGCGGAATCCAAGCCAGGGAGGCATTTCAAAGAATTTTGAGTTAGGTGGATTCCAGCGGAAAAATCATGAAAACACCCATTAGCAACTTAATCCGATCATTAAGGAACAACATGTGAGATCTCAAATTAACATCAATCATTTATATAATGCATCATCATTTATTAGCTAATCTTGTTACTACAAACTTCTTCACACTTCCTCAGATTCTAGGGAAATCTGCGTGGAACAGATTTTCGCAAAAAAGAAAACATTCCCGTGAATCCAAAAAAACCAGGGGACAATGGATTTCAAGAAAATCCAGTCCACGGGGAATTTCGCGAGGACCAAAAATCTCCAAAATCAAAGCACTTAGCTGGAGTTCAAGCGGGATCTAGGAAAATCCAGATGGGGTGGAAAATCCCGAACCTAGGAGAAAACCTAAATTCCAACTGAGGTAGAACCAAAAACCAAAGGAAAATAAAGGAAAAGAAAGGGGGACCCATTTTGTTCCAAATCAAAATGGGGTGGTTATATAAGGCATAACAATTGGCAACTCGACCGAGAAAATGGTTTAACCATTTTTAAGAATCTAAAGGATTTAGCTACCCAGAACTCTGGTTCATAAGCATCACAACTCCAGTTGGGTTAGTTTTAGAAGCAAGGTTGAGCTAAGATCTCAAATGTAATTCAATAAATGGCTACCCCCTGAATCAATATGTGTGTTTGATTGTGCATCACATCTCTTATAAAGTTTTCCTCATCTTTTGGACAACAATATGTAAGATTTGAGCTACATGAGTTGATCTCTTTCAGCTGTCATGCAATGATATCCTGGACATTGCTGCGCTGCCAGTCAGGCATTCATAGCCCCAACGGAGATACCTCTAGTTTTCTCACAACATTGCTCTACTGCCAGTCAGGGGTCCATAGCCCGATAGAGATACAGGAATCACCCATTCATATTGAGCCTCTTTTCTTGTAGGTAATTCTTTCTTTTCATTTTTTTTCTTTTTCTCATAGAGTTTCAAATATTTCATTCATTTATTTTTCAATATGTCAAATGCTTAACATCCAATTAGGGTTGAAAACTACCATGGACATCATAACAACAATTGGGAGATCGGATTTTTCACTCAAATCTTACAACACTATCATCCTAGGACAAATATATCATTTCAAGAGGGGATGATCTTAATGATTTGTGAAAGATTCAGAGGGAGCTAATGAAGGTTACTTACTTTATACCTTGTTCTCAAGACCTTCCACAACCTTTATTGACAACGAGCATGAAACAAAGAATTGAGGATACAATCACCCGATCAGAAAATGTGAAAATATCTAAACCACTTCTCTCCTCATGACCAAAGTATGCTTTAGATAACAACCCACAATTTCAGGTAGAAAGAAACAAACCAAACCCCCAAAGAACATAACAAATAGAAAACAAAAAGAGATAGGGACAAGCGTACAAATAGGAAGCTATTTACAGACAAGAGCCACATTATTTACACAAAGAGCAACAAATTATTTACATAAAGGAAAGAGTTATTTACAAACAGGAGACAAAATAAATTATTTACATAAAGAATAAAGAATTACTTATATACAGAACCGAAATTAGCAAGCTTCAAGATTCAAAATAGTGCTTAAGGAACTACCCATTAACAGGCAAAGGAACGGGTTCTCTAGTTAGGCTACTCAGTCTGAAACCATTTTCCCCTAGGATCTCAACAATCTGATAAGGACCTAACCAGAGTTTGTCAAATTTATGGTGACTTCCCTTCTTTTCACTGGCCTTATCCCATAACAGCACTAGGTCAAATATCCTAAAAGCCTTTATCTTGGCTCTTTTGTCAAACCATCGTTTGACAACAACCTGATGCCTAAAGAATTGTTGTAAGGCCACATCTCTCTGCTCTTCTAATTTCAGCAAAGCAACTAACCTAATCACTATCCTATTGTCACTGGAGTAGAATTTTTGCATGAACTCCAGGATAGGTATTTGCAAATGGATAGGAAAGATAGGCTCTTGGCCATATACCAGCTTGAATGGTGAGGTGTTTAAGGCAACCTTAATCCTTGTCCTATCTTCCCACAACGTGAATCTTAGCTGGGTATGCTAGTCTCTAGGGTTATGTTCTAATAGTTTCTTAATCACCCCTAAGAGATTCTTATTGGTAGACTCTACAACTCCATTACCTTGTGGATAATAGTTTGAAGAATACTTCAAGACAATCTTGTGATCATATGCCCAGGAAATAAACTCAGCAGAAGAAAAAGCGGAACCAATATCACATACCAAAGTGAAAGGTACCCCAAACCTTGTAGTGATGCATTTGGTGAGGAACTTGATCACTACCTCTGTGGTGTTGTTCTTGCAGGGTATGTCCTCTGTCCACCTCGTGCAGTAGTCAGTGGCAGTCAAGATGAATTTATGTCCTGCAGAAGAGTTTCGGTTAATCACTCCAATAAAATCCAATGCCCACTGGGTAAATGGCCTCACCTCGTAGACGAGATGCAATGGCATGGCTGCATGGCGTTCCCTTGGTGCAAAAATCTAATAGATGTGACATGTCCTCACATGCTGATGGGCATCTTTGAATACACATGACAAGTAATAACCAGATCAGAGGATTTGGTGTGCCAAAGAATCTACATACCCATGATCTATGCCATGTTTCCCATGAAACTCAGAGATCACATGTTTAACCTCTTGATGATCAAGGCATCTTAGGTATACTCCTTCAAAATTCTTCCTATATAGCAAACCTCCTTTGAGCATGTAGTGAGAAATCTTCAGTCTCAAGGCTCTACTTTGAGTTGCATTCATCTCTTCTGGACAACGATTATGGAGCATTAAGAAAATGATGTCAGCATACCAGGGGTCATTAGAAAAAGACTGGGTCGTGTATTGCTAATAGATGATATTGTTGCCAGCGTTCACCATGGATTGAGACAAGCCTGTACCCCTGACTAGCTTAATAGGGTGTATCTCCAGGTCGAATTCTTGTAGGATGGCCATCCATTTGCCTCTCCTTTCTCCAGCTCGCTTTGTATGAGTAGGGACTTCACAGTTGCATCCAAAACTATAATGATGACTTAGCTTCGAAGAATGTAATGGGTATGTACAGGATCATGATGGGCCAAAAAGTGGCAATATAATGGGTATGTGGCTGATGACTATTTTTTTACCCAAAATTGATGAAATGAAAAGGGTATTTAAAGGAGATTCTCAGCTTTCCATCGATATAAATTATGCTTTACTTTGAATTTAATAAGTAATTATTATTCATTTTCTATTCAAATTATGACTAAAGTCCTAATTGATAGGCTGATTGAAAAACATCTATAGATTTCAAATGGTATCACATTTTTTGAATCCAAAACATGCATCACATTCTATGCTTTGCATACTATAGGATTAAAAAAAGAAAATTGAATTTCATAAATTTTGACCAAGTTAAGGTGGTCCACATATGGGTTTTATATTTTAAAAAATTCATAATTAATTATTTCCTTAAAAAAAATTTAAAAAAATATGCATCACATTGGGGCATGAGTCCTCTACTTATGTCTAAAATCTTATAATTTTTTTTTATCTTTTATTGTGGTTAGGGTGGTCAGACAGACACCTACTTATTTTTTCCTTGAAGTTTAAGTACAACTACATTGAAATTTCAAATTTTCACCAAATAGATATTTTTTTTTAAAACAAACCTAGTAGTTTAGAAACTACATTCAATTTGCTACATATTCTATTTTTACATATTTTTGAAATAATAGAGATAACTTATTCAAATTTTTACGTCAAGTTTCTTAAGTCTAATTTTTTTGAATTTTTTGCCACTTAAGGGCCTTTTTTTTCCATGATGATCCTACACATGTCCTAATGCTGAAACTTCTTGATAGCCCACACTAGCACGAAAGCTTGCTTCTCAAGAAATAGGTATTTGATTTCCACATTTTTTAATAGAGAGCTCATGAAAGCGATTGGTCTCTCCTCTGCCTCTCCTTTTCATTGAGTTAGGATAGTCACGCATGAATGTTCAGAGGAAAAAGAGTAAATGTAGAATGGCCTAAGATAGTGCTGGTTAGTTAGGACCAGTGCTTTTAAGATGGATCGTTTGACTTATGAAAATGTGGCCTTTCCTTCATCTGTCCACTCTATCTTGGCGTTCTTCTTCATCATTTCATTCAGAGGCTTTACAATCTCTACAAAGCCCGTGATGAACTTCTTCATGAAGTTGATTTTCCTGAAGAAAGATTTCATTTCTTTCTTACTTCCTGGCCTGGTGATCTTTAGGATGGACTCGACTCGATTTGGGTTGATTGAAATCCCTCTTTCAGAAATTATGTGCCCAAGAGCTTCCCTTCAAAAACTCTAAACAAGCATTTGTTGGGATTCAAGGAGACGCCATATTGGATGCATTGTTTGAGAACCTTGGCCAAGTCAGCAACATGATTCAATTGATCTTTGGAGAATACCATCAGGTCGCCTATGTAAACAATCATGCACTTACCGATTAGGTCCTTGAAAGCTATATCCATGGCGCGTTGGAAAGTTGCTCCAGTATTTATCAAACCAAATGGCATCCTTCTGTATGCAAAAGTTCCCCATTTCGTAGTGAGGGTTGTCTTCATTTTGTCTTCACAGTTGACCATTACTTGATTGTATCCAAAGTAACCATCCAGAAAGGATATCATCTAAGATCCATTGACTATCTGTAGCACTTCATCCATAGAAGGGAGCAGGTAGTTATCCTTTTTTGAGGCTCTATTGAGATTTATGAAGTTGACACACAGTCTTATCTCCCCGTTTTTCTTATGAACTGGTACTAAGTTAGCCACCCAGGTTGAATGGCACACAGGGAAGATTATCCTGGTAGAGAGTAATTTCTAGACTTCTTTATAGATTAATGGCTCAATTAGGGTATTGACAGGGCATTGCTTCTGTTGAAAGGGCTTAACCTCAAGCTTCAAGGGGATAGTGTGAGTCATAATAGAAGCATCAAATGTCTGGAGGTCTTCATACCCCTAAGCAATCACATCAATATCCTTTTGAAGCGCCCTTAGTATGTCTTCTCTAATTGCTTAAGGGCAAGCCTTCCCTATGTATACATTGCTTTCAGGGCCAACATTGAACAAGTTGACTATTTCATATTCGCCTCCCTTTTCTTCAGCTGATATTTTCTCTCGAGCCCTTGGATTTGAGTCAAAAATTATTTCTAAAGCAACCATTCCCTTGGGAATGTTATTAGTTTTTAGATTAAGAACTCCCTCTATATCACATTCCTCAGGGCTCCAATCCCCTTGGTCTCTGTTGGACTCATCAATAATTTTCCCCTCAAAGACATCTAAGCTTGCTAAGAAGTCCAGAATATGTTGATCATCATCAAAGACCTGGAAATTCTTGATATTGTCAAGAACAACTGGGGTGGACATCAGTTCCATTGAGAATCTTTCGAACTTGGAGCCTTGCATAGGTTCTAAGGTGCTTGCAGCAACAGCCATTGAATCAGCTACCTGATTTTCTTCTCTAGAAATTAAGCTAGTCCCAAAAGCATCAAAGTCTTCAATTAAGTTCCATACCTAATTTCTATAAGCTGTGAGCCTTCTGTTGTGACATGTGTATTGGCTGCGCACTTTCCTAATAACTATTTCTGAATCTCCCTTGACCATCAAGGCAGTGACCTTCTTCTTGTGTGCAAACATCAGTCCCTGTGCTAGAGCTTCATATTCTGCTACATTGTTTGTGCATCCAAATTGCAACCTGTAAGAAGCAAAGAAGGTTTTCCCTTTTGGGTTGGTTAGTACAATTCCAACACCACTGCCTAGCTTAGACTTGGACCCATCGAATGTAAGGGTCCACAACTGATCATGAGTAGGGGTTAATCCTTTTGAAGCTTTTGTAGGTATTTGGATAGGATTAACTAGAGGTGGGGCTCCTTGATATTTTGTATCAAGTATAAGGGACGAGTATTCAATCAGTTCCTTTGGTATAATTTCCAATACCTGCATAAATATATTATGTGACCCACGGTTATCCTCTGGACATTTGCTTGTCCCTTTGGTTGGTTCCTTGGGTTTCATTTCATTCGTGAGTGCAGGGGTGTCCACCAGACCTTGGGGTTGCTCTTTATCAATATGCTGATCTAGGAGTATATCTGGGGTAGGCTTAACTTGAGAAGGAACTCCCTTTAAAGGCATATTGTCCCTGGTTAACATTATTGCTTCCTTGGCCTCAAATGAGAAGCAGTCTGCAATGGTCTCAGGGCGACTTGTGCTAGCTTCCTCCACTTGGGAGACTTGACTCAAAATGTCAATGCAAGGTTGACAAGTTAATTTAGAATGGCTTTGATAGTGCACCTTGCACCAGTTAGGTAGAAGAAGATTCTATAGATTGGTATCTTCCCCTAAGACCAGTTGGTCTTGTCGTAGCTTTTTAATCAAGGCCTGTTGATTTTCATTAATTATAGAATCAGGGAATGGTGAAGTTGGCAGCTCTTTAGGATCAAGAACAAAAAGGGTTAAGATTTCATCCATTTTGTAAACCCCCATCTCAGTTTCGAAATAGGCTCCCTCATTGGGGCAATCATATTCCATGATGATATGCTTGAGGTGAGGCTCACTTTCAATCCTAATCTGATTAGGAATCACTTTCGATGATAGCCACATATGTGAAAAGTCAAGGGAAAGATATCCCCCTAGATTTTTCATCAAATTTTGGCTTAGCAGCATACCATAGGTCTCTGGAATGTCTACCACTTGAATGTCTATGTTGGTTAGGATCCTAGGCTCCGATTCTACTTGTACATGTATGTTTCTTAATTTCCCTACCACATTGACCTCTGTCTTGTCAAGTTGAATGACCTTTTTATTTGTCTGAATGGGGTTCAATCCCAATGTCTTACATATGGAAAATGGCATGACATTTCCTGAAGCTCCTGAATCCAACAGACAGTTGTGTATGTTCTTTCCAGAAATTCTTAAACTTAAAAGGAAAGGTGGAGTACCTACCTTATTTCTATATAACGTTGCATTCACGTCCCCAGCAGGTGCCACCTTGCTCTTTCCTTTTGACTTATCAGCTTGTTCTAGAGCTTTCAACACTATCTCCCTTTGAGCATGGCACCACTTTAAAATGTCAAAATATGACAAAGAAGTTTTATGTTTCTGCATCTCAAAAACAATATCAAATTCTAGATTAGAACCGACAGTATCTTTATAAACACCAAAGGACTTACCCTTGCTATGGAAATCAGGTGGGCCCATTGGTGGGGGAGGATTGTTATCCGCACTTTGATTTGGAGGCACCATGTGATCAGGAGCTACTAAGGTAGTGAATGGCCCCTTACTTTTATTTCTCAGGAAGTGTCCCCCTTTCATCTAGAAGGCTTGGGCATCATATGAATCTCCCTCTGGTTCATTCTCACTTTGCATTGGGAATGAGGGCTCTTCTTCAAAGATATCATGTGTCATTGTGGTATCTACTGAGCTGCCTCCATTATGAGGGTTCCCTTGGAATGTTTGGGCATCTTCCTATGCCATCTTGATCATCTTCTCCACTTCAGGGTAGTTCACCTCAGAATGGGTTGCAGTCTCATGTAACCTGCACCAATTGGTCATAAAGTTGAGGTTGGCCACATTTGCAGTAATGTGACCTCTCCTGGTTTGCTTGATAGTCATGAGAAACTCCCCCATTATTAGGTCATGTATTCCATTACCTGTTATTGTTGGGCTTTTGATTATACCCTCTATTCTGGCTTTGATAACCTCTCTGGTTGTAGTTGTGGTTATTTTGATAAGTACCTTGGTTGCTGATATTTTAATTGGGGTAGTTCCCTTGGTTTTGGGAAGGGTTCAACCTAAGTTGAGCCATGTCGTTTGTAACTTGAGACAATGTTTTCTTTAAGGTTTCTACCTCATTTGTAAGCTAGACTGTCTTCTCACTCTCCACATTCTTATCAGCAGGTAGCCGACCACCATGACTTGGTGTTCCAACTTGGTTATGATGACCCTAGGAACTTTGAGGAAGCTATGATTGCTAAAAGGGATCAGAAGTTCCAGTAGCAAAGAATGGGATAGGTGGTTGAGTTTGCAATTCAGATATAGGCCCATAGTGGGAAGGAGACATTCCCAGGACAGTATTGAATATAGGAGTTGGGCTATGCATCTAGTATCCTATCGAAGGGAAACCTCCTCCTAGGCCTCCTTGTTGAGAACTAACTTGTTGTTGCAACTTGATAGCTAAATGATAAACTTTGGATAGAGAATCAATTTTAGCGGGTTGGTAAGTTCTTTGCAAGAACAAGCCAAGCAGGGGGTCTATAACTCTAAAGTAAACTAGAATGGCACTGTCCTCAGTGACTAGATAGGGATCTTGCAATCTCCTATACATTCGCTGAAATCTGGTATTGAACAAGGGCAATGATTCACCTTGTTCTTTTCAAATAGTGGCAAACTGGTGGTATAAAAGAGCTGGATCCACATAGACCCTAAATTGGTTAATGAAAGCATTTTCCAAATGTGTCCAAGTCAGAATGGGACCTTGAGGAAGATTAAGGTACCAATTATATGCCATATCCCCTAAGGAGTAAGGGAATAACCTACAGACTACATCATGATGAGCTACATAAGCCCTAGTACAAGCATCCTTGAAAACTTATATGTGCTCCTCAGCACTCCGTGATTCACCACAAAAATACTTAGGGAAAAATTTCTCAAGGTTCTTGGGAATGTCATGAAAACCTCTAGGAATAGTCCCTAATGGAGAGGGATTATTCTGAAAGAATTCCATTAGTGGCGGTGGTGGTTGAGCATGCTATTGTATGGGTTGAATCAGTTGTAATGACAATTGGGATGGACAGGATGGTGGATTGATAGGTATCCATTGGGGTATTGGTGAAAATCCTAGTGGAGTGAGTGGAGCTAATAAAGGTGGTATGATGGTTGCCCTAGTCTTATGATTCTTGTGTCTTGTTGGGGTCTTGAGTTCTATGAAAGGTGATGGATTTTTTGTTGATCAAAGAACTCTATGGGGCTTCTTTGATAAGAAAGACCGAATGTTCTCCAATTTTCCTTTCTAGGCCCTCCTTCTAGCACCAGTTCCTATTGATGGTGGTTTTGGCAACACAACAATGCAAGCAAAATATTGCTATATTGCTTCTCCTAAAAGAGAAAGGCAACACATGGATGCCTTAGCTGCCAAGGTCTTTGTAGTTGGGTCTCAACTATGTTGATGTTACTCAGTGGTCAATGTAACAGTAATATTCAAGGGGCCTACTGGTGTTGAGCTTCTGGATTGTTCTAAGATCAAACATTAAATAAAACCTACTCTAACAGGGTTTTTTAAATAAATATAAAAGGATAAGTCAAAGTTTTGAAACAAAAAAGAACAATAGTTCATCCAACCATAACCAGACTTCTTAACTTCAAGGAATTATAAACTAAAACTACATAACAAGATAAGCTTGTGATTGACACACAACCTCTTTCATTCATAGTACTAATTTGCATAAAAGAGTTTTTTAAGCTACCATTTAAATAAAACACAAAATATTTCATTCCTTGAAGACTTCATAAATCAAATGATCAATTAAGACAAATATTATTCAGGAACACAACATGAAGTAGATTAAACTCTGGTTGCTTCTACTATCAATAAAATAGATAAGCAATATTTACAAAGCTGCCACAATCAACAGTGTACAGAGAATCTGTGGCTCCAGATTATTTCCAACTACACTAAGAAAACTTAGAAGATACATTACAATCTGTATTGAAACCTTACTGCTAACCAAGAAGACAAGAGAAGTTCTCATTACTGAGAATTGAGATGCAACTCTACCTCCTTCTGTTAACTCACTAACTCCTAACAGTTCTAACTCTGAAAGTTCTTAATCTAAAAGTTCTTTTGAATCTAGAAGTTCTAATCCCTTACTGTCTAATCTCGAAGTGCTAACACTAAAAGTTCTAACCCTTACAAAGAGGCAAGAATGCTATTTATACAGAGTGTGATAAAAAAGAATGCACTGTCCCCTACGCTAGGGTTTACAAAATATCTAAGACTGTAGGAGAGTCGGCTCTCAGATCTTTCTCAGGAAAGTCAAAACTGCATTCAATGTGAATCCTTGTTGTCCATGTTGATGAAGGATTCCTACTCGTAGGAGGTCCTTTTAGATATTTTGACATCTGCAACATTAACTTTCATGTGTGCATGTCCATCTTCGAACTCTGTTGGGGTGCCTTGAATGCTCAGAATATCCTCATCAATGTTGATCTACCTCTTTGCTAGTAGTCGCCATAGCTATCCCTCTGAGTCACAATTTCTTCCTTCCTTCAGCGTTTCTTTCTGTTTTGGACTTCTCTGTAGGTTGACCATTCTTCTGGAAACACTATCGGGCCTTCTTGCAGATCTAAACATTTCTCCCAAGCTAAACCATTACCACCTATTTCTTAGAAAGAGTCCACCTGGTTTTCTTTTTGTTGGACTTCTTTCCCAGGAATAGTCAATCGGTCAAAGGGACTAATGAATAACCCCTTTGGCTTCTTCTGATTGGTCAGGTATACGCTAAGCAAGATCCTTAGGCAGTCAAAGGTGGTCTGATCAACATCGCATGTTGGTGAGACACCATCGGTGTCTCCCTGATATGATCCCATCCTTCAGTAGTCATCGAGGTAGCATGGGGCATTCGGTGAGACCTTTCGGCGAGCTATGGGAGTCATACCGAGCTCCAAAAGAACATCGTCAAGATAGCCGCTCATCGGTAGGACATCACAGTGATGATAGCCGTCTCTCTAGCTCAGAGTTCTCTTTCCTTTCTGTAAGACTTCTTAATCGGCCCAAGGTCATGGCGACTCCCCATGGTTATACCGATATCCATTTTTTCATTTGTGAACCTACCGCTATCTACAAGACTTCAGCATATCGATAAGACCACATGGCGAAGTTCTCATTTTCCTTTGGAGTCTTCCCAACATCCTCCTTATCACTGAGACTTATTAGAATTGGGGAGACATTACCCTGAATTTCCCTTCTCTTACCGAGCCCCTCTTTGTTGTTGGCAAGACTTCCAATGTCAGCTAGACCTCTTGGCGCATACCTTTCCTCTCCCCGAAGGGACATCCTTTCGACGTGACCTCCTTCCTTCGCCAAGACCTTCTGGTGAAGGTAGGATCCTCTCGGTGAGCTCCATTTCTTTTGGTGGGACCTCGCCTTATGTTGGCATGACCTTCGATTGTCGTCATGACCTCATAGCCAAGTCCCCTCAGTTGTTGGGATTCTCTCTTAATTCCTTTTGTTGACCTTCTCATGCCAGTTTTTGTTTTAGTTTTCGTGTGACCTTCCTTCGCCAAGACCTTTTGGCGAAGGCATTACCCTCTTGGTGAGCTCCATCTATTTCGGTAAGACCCTTCCCCTTTGGTGAAACTTTTTGTCGAAGGAAACACCCCCTGGCGACCTTGCCCTGCTATCACCAAGAATTTTGTATTCACAGGACCTTTTGCCAATTTCTTTCACTTTCATCAAGCTTCCTCCATGTCACTAAGACTCTCTTCAGTTAGGGAGATGTCCTATAGAAACCTTATGTCTCGACGAAAGCCTCTGCATTTTCTTTCTTTGGTCACCGAGACTTATTAATTCTTTCACCAAAGACCCTTGATAGAATCCCCTTGTGGCATGTTAGTGTGACGTTATGAATTCACTGAGACCATATGCCGAGGAAGATGACTCCCGCCGATGTTGCTTTTGTCACTATGACCTCACCTATTCGGCCAGACATTATGTCGAAGGTTTTATCCTTTGCCAAATGCAACTCCCTTCGGCAAGACTTTCAGATTTTGCTGAGACATCTCTCCAAAGAAAAACTTATGCCAAAGTATTAGACTCCTCTTGTTAGTTGGGGAGACTTCGTGAACTCGCCAAGAATTCTTGGCGAAGAGAAAACCTTTCACCGATGTATGAATCTTTTTGATGCCAGTCGGCGAGACATGGAGATTTCACCAAGACCACTCCCTGAAGATAAACCTATGCCGATAGGAAAATCCCAGTCACTGAGATAATGAATGATGTCTTGGTGATAGATGCCTGTTTGTGATTTCTGATCACTATGGAATCTCTAGGGTCTATGCCAAAATGTAACATAGACGCATGTTGAGCAGAAAGCACTAGTAGTCGGCCAGACATATGCAAGGTCTTGCTGACTTTCTTCTTAGATGATTTTTATGGCAAACTAGATTGAGGGATGCAATCCGTTTGAGCTCCCTTGACAAATACCATCCTGTATGTGATTTAATCCTACATTCAATGAAGAAAACCACAATAAAGATCACATAAACAGAAGTTAAATAATCAAAACATCATTAAAATGACTCCTATGTCAGCAAGGTACTGTTAAATTTTCAAACAAAATGATCATAGGATAGTTCGGGTTTCAGGCCTACCCACGGAATCCAAGCCAGGGAGGCATTTCAGAGAATTCTGAGTCAGGCGGATTCCAGTGGAAAAAGCATGAAAACACCTATTAGCAACTTAATCCGATCATTAAGGAACAACATGTGAGATCTCAAAATAGCATCAATCATTCATATAATGCATCATCATTTATTAGCTAATTCTGTTACTGCAAACTTTTTCACACTTCCTCATATTTTGGGGAAATCCACGAGGGACGGATTTCTGTGAAAGAGAAAACATTCCCGCGAATTTAGAAAGACTCGGGGACAATGGATTTTTGGAAAATCTAGTCCACGAGGAATTCCGCGAGGACCAAAAATCCTTGAAATCAAATCACTTAGCCGGAGTTCGAGTGGGATCCAGGAAAATTTGGATGGGGTGGAAAATCCCGAACCTAGGAAAAAACTCGAATTCCAACTGAGGCAATACCAAAAACCAAAGGCAAAGAAAGGAAAAGAAAGGGGGACCCATTTTTTTCCAAATCAAAATGGGATGGTTATGCACGACATAACACTTAGATTGCTTGTTATATTGCTAGGTGAAAATATGAGAGAAGGAACCCTGTATTTATACTTATCTATGTTTAATATCCCAAAATTACACCATAACAAGCTGAAATATGAATTCATTAATTAAAGGAGGCTAAATATCGCTAAAATTTAAAATTAAACCCCAAAAATACCTTAAGGGGGACTGAGATTCCCTAGGTGGCATCTTAGTCTAGAGGCATGGAATGTAGGGCACAGACTCCAAAAATGGGCCACTTTAAGGTGCACTTGAAATTAGGGTCCCAAGACCTTTGGAGGACAAAGACGCCCTAGGTGGTGTCTTAGTCCCAACCCAAAAATTAGAAACACACAACCAAGATCATTAAATTATCATTTTCCCTTTGAGGTTTGTCGAGATTAGCCATAAAAAGATATAATTCATTGAGCTTTTGGATGCAAGATAGGACTAATTAAGACATAAATAAGCATAAATAAATCAAGGTGGGCCCAAACAAGTGTGAAAATGCAAAGGTATGCATTTTCATACGCTACATTTTTCCCACATTTTAGTGAGAGGATGAACTTGCTTCAAACTCACACTAAAGTATCCAATCTCACAATCAAGAGGGGTTCAAATGTACAAATGATAGTAAGATTGGATGACAATAACTAAGAGGGTGTCCAAGCCCCCAGTAAATAGATCCTATGGAAAACTAACATAGGGACAAAGGAACATACATGCAGATGATATATGAAGCCTTAACCAAATTGTAAACATACACCATCAAAGATAGAAAAAGAAAAAAAAAGAAAAAGAAAGAGAAAAAGAAAAGAAAAATGCAACGGATCAAGCTTCGACTGGCTGCTCAACACACTATGGACTAGATCTAGGTTGTTTTTCTAGAAGAGGTTTACAAGTGGAAGGCACTGTCCACTATGAAAACAAAGTGCATGCTCACGGCTAGTGAAGCTAGGTGTCCACTAGGTTAGCCCCAAGAGGTCCATATCAAATTCGTACCCCCATGACTATGATAAGGATACAAGAAAAATGCATGCTCACAAGGGCTAGTGAAGCTAATAGTTCACTAGGTGATCCCCTAGGTACCATATCAAAGCAATACCTTGATGAATTTAATAAGGCACGAAAAGAAAATGCAACAATAAATAAAGATGTTCAAAGGTATTTTACTTAGTTGGTGCAATGTCTTAATCTTAGGGGACATCATCCTTCATGTCTCCAAGAGAGGATAAATACAAGATCTCATCCTAGGGAAAATTGTACTTAATGTTTCCAAGAGAGGACAAGTCTAGGGTCTCATCTAGGGGAACATTGTACTTAATGTTTCTAAGAGAGGACAAGTCTAAGGTCTCATCCTAGGGAACATTGTATTTATTGTTTCCAAGAAAGGACAACAAAATATCACCCTCTTGGAGGAAAACAAACCCAATGACACCACCAAGAAAATGATGCATCACAAGAAGGAAGAAAATCACAAAAGGAACATGAAATCAAATGCAAATGAAATCATGCCAAAATAATGCCAATGTATGCCCCCACTTTAAAGAAATTGCTAGCACCATGATGTGAGCAATTATTTTAAAGTATCCAAAACATGAAAGAGAAAAAGGAAAAGAGGGTTGCCCCCTAGAAACACATTTTAAGGGATCTATAGATTTGGGATAAGTATCTCTCTTTGTTGCAATGATATTAGAGAGATTGAAACTGTCATCATTTCCCAAATACATATACATATAGAAATTCAATGACACAAAGAGAGAAAAACAAAAGAAAAAACTTTTGGATCAACATGGAAGAGACATAGGGTGTCTTGACACCTTGCGTCATCCCCAAAAGGAAAACACAAAACAAAAATGAAAGGAAAAGAAAAGATAATGAAAAATGTTTTGGCTCAACGTGGAAGAGACATTGGGTGTCTTGACATCTTGGATCATCCCCAAAAGGTAAAAAAAATATATAAATGAAATGAAAAATGAAAATGAAAGGTAAACACCAAAGAAAAGGAAAAAAGCTTATGACATATAGAAGAATGAATGTACAAATAGAGGAATGCACATATAGAGGAAACATCAAACAAAACATCATGGCAGATCACATTACGCACATGTAATCAAACAAAAAGAAAGCAAAAAGGAAAGAAAAATACTAGTAAAGTAGATGTGATTCAACCATACAACAGGTCATCTGCATCCCAATCTTGTTCAGTATATGTGGAGCGTAGATAACTAGCAAGAGGGAAAATGTCAAGTGTTGTACTAGGAGAATCACCAAGTTCAACATGTGGTGAATCACTTGCTTTAGGAGGATCATCATGTTTGTTATTGTTTAAGCTCATGGAAGATGAAAATAACAAATTCAACTCATTATGCACTTGCTCATAAATTTTAGTGGTTTCTTCATCATCATCCAAGTTAACCACAATAGGAGAATGAATGATAATATCCATGGAAGTTGTCAGTCCTTGTGTTGGAGATGTAGGATCTATCGATTCTGACAAAGGAGGAGACTCATCATTCATTGCTTCTATTAAGTTTTAAGTTTTATTTTCAATTTTTATCTTGCCATTCTTCTTTTGAGAAATAGCATGACGTCTATGCCTACACTCTCTAGTATTTCTATTTGTTTTATTATGGTTTTTAGGTTATGTTTGTGTAGGAGTAGGTTTGTCAACCATAGGGTCATTTTCTTCTTATGAGGGAAGAGCTGAAGAAACCATGGAAGGTTGTTCAACCACTTTCTCTTTAGCTTTAAAAATTTTCTTAGCAGACAGACTAGGACTTGTTTGGTTTTCTCTTTTCCTTTTGTAGGAAATAGGCAAGGGATTTTTTATGGATGGGTCTTGGTTTGTTGGAAGGGCTTTAGGTTCATTTTTTTCTTCAAGGGGTGGAGGTTCTGACATAGGTGGAGGAAAATTCTCAAGGGATAACTTTTCTTTACCATTTTCTTTGAAATTTTGGTAGGATAGGAAAAATAATTCTTCACGAGGTCTTATAGGCTCCATGGACTCAGACCAAAAATAGTCTAAGGAAAAATTTCCACAGGAAGATAGTGTTGGTGTTTTTTCTTGCAACCCCCAATCCTAAGGAAAAGAAAAATGCCTAAACCAAGGGGTCAAGAGGTTAAGATAAAGTTCTTGCACTATCAACACATCAGGGACAAGAAAGGCCAACGAACAATGCTATAATTAGTCTTCTACACTTTGAGCTCCACAAAACTTAGGAGGGTGTTCCTATTCAAAGATCTACACATTTAATGGAACTTGCACTAAATAACACATTGCATATTGCTAACATGTGGATGGTTCTCAGATAAATGTATAAAGGATGTTATACATTTCATTACATTTAGATATAATCCATTTGCACCTTCAATCAACACTGAGAATAGATAAATTAAGAGACATCTTCACTTTGAAAACACAAAGAAGTTACAAAAGAATCATTCTCAATCATAGCCCCTATGTTCTTTAATCTCCATGAAGATACAAAAAACCTAATAAATTAGACTTGAAAATGGAAAAGATTCATTAAGATTTTAAATGGTGATTCCCTCCAAGGTTTGCACAAAAGAAAACACTAGACCACTATCTTACAGTCCATAACAGAGTCAAAATGAAATACGGTCCATCTAGTAATAGCCCAAACACAAAACTAGTGACCATTAAGCCATTACTACCTTACAATAATGAGGCCTCTTTAGGACATATCTGCAACATTCTTATTGATCTTGAATGCAATACAATATATTCAATATTTAATTGAGATCACATTTAACCCATTCTTTGAATAGAAGCCAACAATCTAAACACCTATTACAACAAATGTGCAATAAAAATCATCATAATCTTTGATTAATTTGATTGAAGATCTATAATGCATACATTCTAGAGACATTACAGATATGAAATTGTTCATCACAATCTACAAACTAATTTGTTGGCTATTAACAAAAATGGATTTCACCATTGGAACTTTGAAATTTAAAGAAATCCTGCCTAGAGATAACCGTGTACAGAAATTACAATATCTTTTCAACCTGGAGAAACTGGAACCCCCTTACAATGAAAATAGAGATTACTTTCTTAGAGAAAAGAGAAGAGAAGATAAAAACCCTAAAAAGAATCCACCATGGACACATGGCATCTTCAACTCCCTTGATTTTGCAATAGAATGACATTTAGAAAATGCCTCTTCACTCTTCATTTGCAAATCCCATGCATCTTTTTACCCTGCTTGTAAAATGTAATTTACTAACTCCATTTTAACTTGCAAGTGTAAAATATCACTCCTAGGTAAAAACCCACTTACTAGTAGTTGAAAATTTCATTTAACTTGCATTTTAAATTGAGCATAGAGTCTTCATTTTCAACCTTTGTTCCCTTGCAACTAAGCTAGCATTTAAAACATGATTTGAATCCTACTCTTCAACCTTCAGATCTCTCATTTCATACTGCACCTTATTTGACATTTTTTCAAACAATTGCTTCGTAATCTATTTTACATATAATCTTATTTGCAATGATCCTGTTCACCTTTATTTGCATTTGAGTAGCCTTCCAAAATTCTCATAACAATATTTAAAATATTGCAGAGGTATTTAGAAATATTTCTTGTTCGTGATAATGAATTGTTGGCCTTTTTTCCCTCATAGGAAACCAAAAAATGTATAAAAATTTTCCCAAACAATTTCCTGGACATGAGAAATGGATTGGAAAAACTTCCAGATGAAGAAACAATCATAATGAACCTGCAAACATTCCAAAATTTTGCCCCAAATGCAAAAAGCGTGATTGATCTTTAACTTCATCAAATAAGAGGAACTTTTCAAATCATTCTCAATGATGCAAGGGAAATTATTTGATTGTTAGGAATTCAAAGGAGTGGGAGGGAATTTTCCTTGCTAATAAGCATGCAAAAATGCTTCAAACAACAATAAGAAAATTGTAGGGGCGTGAAAGGAGTTATAGTTAAATTTGGGAGGGTGAAATCAGCAAATATCACCCATTTGAAAACCTCAAAATCCCTCCCTAACCATTCAAATGTGGATGGGAGACCTATTTAACCAATAAACAAGCTTTGGGCAGCCTCCAAAGAGCCATAAAATGGATTCCCTGCTAGCCAGCGCCCCTCTCAAATCCCTTCCTTTTGCTCTAGCGAGCTAGTGGGGAAAGGCTTTGTGAGAAATATTTTCAACCTATATTTCATTATTAAACGTTTAAAATGCATTTCAAGTCCCCCCTAACATTAAAAACATTAAAAATGCTCCAAATTTTGTAAAATTTGGAAGTTGCAAAGGGGCAAAAATAATTTATTTTTTGGCAAAATGGTGAAAATTTGCTGCTCACAAATGGGAACACTTAGAGCTGTGATTTTTTTGAGCAATTCTAATCAATTATTTAAAATATGGGTTTTAAATTAGACTTTTCCCAACCATCCAAAATTTAGTACCTCCTTTGTAAATTGGTCTATCATGAGCGTTTGCCACACTTGAAACACATTAAAATAATGTATCAAATGGTCTCATTTTTTATGAAAATGGAGTTGGAGAAGTTTTAGACCAAAACAAGAAATGGGTTTTTGTTAGAAATGCAAAATTTGAAACTTTTTAGAATGCAAATTTTATCTCGATCGTGATCAGAAAATAATTAAATAACCCATCAAAACTCATCCCAGGGGCTTGAAACTGAGCATGTGTGTTACCATAGGTACCAAAAAGCATTTTACCAAAGTAATTTGCAATGTGACCTCTGAGTTGAAAAATATTAATCAGAAAAGAGGGCCTCTAGGGCATATTCACTAGGATGTAGACCTATGCTCTGTTCATGCATTGAAGAGATATAGGCACTACAAAATTTTACAAATTTGAAGGTTCCATCAAATGGAGGTCTAAAGCCATTATGGTTCATAGTGAATATTTCATTGCTGACAAGAAACTTTAAGCACTTATGGACAACATATGGGACTACATTCATGGAGTGAAGCCATTTGTAGCCTAACTTCACACAAAATTGGTTCGAATTAGAGATGATAGAGAATGATACATTTAATTTCTTCGTTCCTAATTATAAAGGGAGTATGATTGAGCCCATTTTAGCACAAGAAAAACCATCATGTTTTTTAATCCATGCTTTTGGTTTATCATATCTATCTTGAGTAAGTTCATGCACATATAAGAGTTCTTTTGTGATCACATTCTCTCCACAAACGGGATAAATTAAAATCCCAAGAGTGGACCTGTTATTGATTCTATTGGCTATGTCAAGAGGACCATCAAGTAAATGTTTAATTATTTCTTCTGAGGAGAAGGCAATGTCCATAGGCATTATGGTTAGTTGTTTACGAGCCTCAATGTCAATCACTCCTATCATTGTACTAATAGGACATTGGTCATTGGTATCCATAGGACTCTGATCATCATCACCCATAGGATTTTGTTCATTATTGCTCATATTCCCATCATCTGTGTCAATGCTCATCACATTGGGCTTAGTTTCACTAGCCTTAACAAATGAAATATTATGGTTAGGTATGGGATTGGAAAATATTTGTAGGTTTTGGTTAGGAGGAGCTACAAACTTATTCCCTTCGTCATTCACACCTCTAATTTGGATATGATTAGAATCAATGAGGTCTTGCACAAGATGTTTAAGGTGCTTGCAATGCTCCATATCATGTCCTTTTTGTTGGTGATAAGCACAATAGGCATTGTGTTTGAAGCTCAGAGGTAACGGATTGCTAGGGTCAATAGGTTGAATGAGAGGTAAGGTAAGCATGTTCTTGTTTATTAGTTGGGTCATGATATTGTGAAGTGTGTCAAGTAAGGGGGTAAATTGTCTTTGTGGATACTAAAATATATAAGGATTACTCTTATTTACAACATCTACTTGGGTATCAACTTGTTGGGTAGGTTGGGAGGTGGAGTTTAGTTGAAGGAAATTTTTATTTTTTCTTCTAAAGGGCTGATAGGTGTTTTGGTTTGAGAAGTCAAACTTTTCAAGATGGGTAGAGGTGGTTTTCGATTCACCACTACCTATGAAATTTCGATAATCTCGAAGGGCAATGCATAAGTGCATGAAGGAATCTTTTGAAGGTGAAATTCAAGAATCTTCAACTAATTTGAGAATAAAGCGATTGGTAACATGAAATAAAGTCAGTGAATTTTTCACCCTCATTTTGCTTGTATGTCATTAAATCAGCTAATGTCATTTCAAGAACCATATGCACTTTGAAATGGTTAATAAAGGCTTCAAAAAGTTCTTTAAATGAACAAATTAAGTTATTTGGTAATGCAGAAAACCAATCCAAGGAAACATCTTTCAAGGATTGGGGAAAAAGTTTAGCCAAAAGTTTTTCCTCAAGGATAAAGTCACTACACAAAGCATTAAAGGAAATAACATGATTATCAAGATCTTACTTTCCTCCATATGCACTTGGAAATGGCTAATAAAGGCTTCAAAAAGTTCATTAAATGAATGAATTGAGTTATTCAGTAATGCAGAAAACCAGTCTAAGGCAACGTCTTTCAAGGATCAGGGAAAAAGCTTAGCTAGAAGTTTTTGCTCAAGGATAAAGTCACTACACAAAGTTGTAAATGCATTAACATGATTATCATGATCTCCCTAGGTGACATCTTAGTCCCAACCCAAAAATCAGGAACACATAGCCAAGATCATTAAATTATCATTTCCCCTTTGAAGTTTGTTGGGATTAGCCTTAAAAAGATATAATTCATTGAGCTTGTGGATGCAAAATAGGACCAATTAAGACATAAATAAGGATAAATAAAGCACGATAGGCACAAACAAGTTTTAAAATGCAAGGTTATATATTTTCCTACACTACAGTATAGACCATACCCTTAAGAACTCTTTGCATTAAAGTAGTGTGATGCATGTTGAAACAAGGACTGATAATATTTTGCAAGAAAACATAATTTAAATTCATGAATACATAGCAAGCCTACAACATCAAGTACAAAATGACAACATTTCAACTACTTCCATCCCTACTATAGATAACATTCATCACATGCTTGAAAGTGAAGATGGACTTGACCTTGTGAAAAAAATAGTTCAAATCTTTGAAAAATATCTCACCCCAACCACTAGTTTTCCTTTACCTACGAACAATGTCACAAGCCATGGAGGAAGCCAAATTCCTCCTCTCACAAAAATTTCCTCAATTCCTACCTATACCAACCCTCAAGTCACAACAACAATGCAACCAACTAGTAATGTGATTACTTCCCTAGGTATTTCTGCTAGAACATCCCTACTACCTTTGTGGCATCACACATCATATCTCCTACCACTTTATTACCTATAAGCATTCCATTCACTTGTTCCTCGAACAAGTACACTCCTCCTTTCTTGTATTTTTCTTATAACACAAGCAATGACCCCCTCATAAATCAACTATTCCAAACCGTTTCTTCCCTTCAAAAACAAATTTCCACCATCAACTAAAATCAAAATGGCTAACTTACATATTATGTCAAAAGTAGCCCATTTTCCTTGGAGATATTGCAAACACAGATGCCACAAGGTGTAGAGGTACCTAGATTCAAGAAATATGTGGGAAAGGGAGATCCTTTTAACCATGTTAATGAGCTTATACCACCATATGTAGTGACTTTTCCATTGATGATAAACTCTTGGCTAAGCTTTTCCCTAGGTCCTTGAAAGATACTGCCTTTGAATGGTCCTCCTTGTTATATTGAATAATTCAATTCATTCATTCAATAAACTTGTTGAGGCATTTTTCAACCATTTCCAAGTTCATATGACTACTAAGACGACCTTGGAGGATTTGATGAGATGCAAGCAAAAACAATAAGAAAAGATAATTGACTTTATCTCATGATACCAATCACTTTATTTCCAAATCGATGTCAGGGTTCCTAATCCTCACCTTTAAAAGATGTTCATAGAAAATTTGCAAAGATACAATACAAGCATACCATGATGAAATTTTCCTCATTCATGCACATTTTTACCGCCTTCCAGGTATGTGTAGGATCATTATGGGCCAAAAAGTGGCGATATGATGGGTATGTGTAGGGTATGAGGCTGATGACTTTTTTTTTACCCAAAATTAATGAAATGAAAAGGGTTTTAAAGGAGATTCTCAGCTTTCCACCAATATAAATTATGCTTTAATTTGAATTTAATAAATAATTATTATTCATTTTCTATTTGAATTATGACTAAAGTCGTGATTGATAGGCTGATTGAAAAACATCTATAGCTTTCAAACGATATAACATATTTTGAATCCAAAACACGCATCACATTCTATGCTTTGCATACTATAGGATTTAAAAAATAAAAAATTGAATTTCATGAAGTTTTGACTAAGTTAAGGTGGTTAGACATACGAGTTTTTATATTTTTTTTAAAGTTGTAATAAAAAAATCCTAATTAATTATTTACTTGAAAAAAAATTACAAAAAAATATGTATCACATCCAGACATGAGTCCTCTACTTATATCTAAAATCTTATAAAAAAATATTATCGTTTTATTGTGGTTAGGGTGGTTAGACAAACACCTATTTATTTTTTCCCTGAAATTTAAGTACTACTGCACTTAAATTTCAAATTTTCACCAAATATTTTTTTTTCTTTTTTAAATAAACCTAGTAGTTTAGAAAATACATTCAATTTTCTATATATTATATTCTTACATATTTTTAAAATAATATAGATAACTTATTCAAATTTTTACGTCAAGTTTCCTAACTTTGATTTTTCTGATTTTTTTGCCACTTAAGGGCCTATTTTTTCCATGATGATCCTACACATACCCTTCCATGATTATCAAAACTCGGTTAGTAGTCAAGATAGAAAATCCACTTCTAGCTTAACTGAGGAGTCCGAGTCTACAAAGCAAAATAATTCTCAACCTTTTAGAAAATAGAATAAAGGTTTCCTTCAATTCAATCCCCCTCAACAAACAACTCAAAATGTTAATAACCAAGTAGCCACTATTAAGGCCTCGATATAGTCCTTTAGCTATGGGTACCCTAAAAGACAATGCACTCCCTTACTCAATACCCTTCATAACACAATGACACAACTCCTAGAACAAAATATGATTTCTGTGCCCCCTATTAAACAACCTAATCCTAATAAACCATTTCCCACAAGCTATAGACCAAATTCTTACTACCATTAGGGTGCTACCACAATAGTGGTTTACACTTTCTAAGAGATCTTGATTTTTGTTGAAATCAAATATTTTAGAAAATATTATGATTTAAGCCTTGAAAAGTTCCATTTAAAGGATTCCAATTGAATAGGGTTTGATCAAGTCACCTTAGACCAAGCCTCCTTGGATAGAACCCCACTTTAAACCATACCTATAATGGAGTCTCATTTTGGGGGACCAATCAAACTCATTTAAATTTTATTTTTTGTATGTAGTCCTTATTATAAGCTTCCAAAAAAGTATAATTTAGTTAAATTTAATTTTATTATTATTTTTTTTTTATTTCTTGTGAATGTAGGTTTTTCACTGAAAATAAAGCTCTCTATTTTGCACATGTGGAACAATAGAAGATTATAAAAAAATTTTGAAAAATATGAGTGCACAAGATATTTAAGTCCTTGATCCAACAAAAATAATTAAATTCAATTTCAATACATACAAAAAAATTATGTTATATGATTTGCCTATGTCTGAATTGTAATTGGCTTGACTTCGAAACTTGATTAAGGAAAAACTATCTAATAAAACACTATGAAAAAAATTGAAAGCACTATATATTGTAGTTAAAAATCTAAATTAAAAAAAAAAAATTATACTTCATGGAAAAAAAGTTGTGTTATATGGTGAGCATCACTCCTTAAAAATGGTTTTTACTGAAAAAAAAACTAGTTTTCGAAGGAGATGGAGAAAGAAGTGCAATACGATTCCAAAATTTTTGAAAAAAATATATTTAGAATCTACAGACAAAATGTCACAAATCACTAATTTACATCATCAAATTCCTCACGGTTTAGCCACTATATGTGTTTGAAAGTGAAGATTTAGTTAGAAAAAATCAGTTCAGTGTCCAATTTGGCCAAAAATTATAAACTTGTATTATGGGATCACCCATTATCACTGACAAAATGGACATGATATAGAACATTGAAAACATCTTAAACATCTTGTGCAATACCTCATTGATTTCGGTCATCTTTCTGTTGGAGGTGTTATTGATGAAGAAAATAAATCTATTTCCCCTCCTAACCAAAACTTGCAAATTTTTACCAACCCTATGCCTAATCATAACATTTCATTTGTCAAAGCCAACAAAACTACAAAGAATGATGTGATGAATGTTGATACACATGATGATAACAATGAGACTATTCAACATGATCATATGGATGATATGGTAGGAATGATAGACAACATTCCTCATAAGGGTTGAACTACAAAGCCTCTTGATATTGCTTGCTCCTCACAATATATACTTAAACATGCACCTGATGGTCCTCTTTACATAACCAGCCAAATCTATGACAAGCCCACTAATGGGATATTAATAGATCCCATCAATGGAGAGAATATGATCACCGTGGAATTCTTACTTTTGCATGAGATCTATCAAGATATATATGATAAATTGAATTCATGGATCAAGACGCATAAATTTTTTTCTTTCCCTACGATGGGATCAATCACCCTTCCTTTACAAATATGACCAAAAGCATTAGATATCTCATTCTCCATCAACCTGCAGTCATACCAATTTTATGTGAAGCTAGGCTATCCATGGCTTCACTCCATGAATGCAGTCCCTTCAGTTGTGCATAAATTCTTAGAGTTTCCCTTTGACAATGAAATCATTACCATCCATCATAGTGGCTTTAACCCTTTGTCCTCCCATGGAAACTTCTCCTTAGATTTATTTTGGCTCGAGCCTATAGAACCTATAAAACCATGATAAGAATTATTATTTTGTCCTATCAAAAGTTCAAGGCAAAGAAAATAGAAGAATTATCCCTCTGAAACATGCCTCAACCTACAAATGAGCCTACCATCCTTGACGAAACCATGATTGAGCCTAAATAAATTCCAAACAACCAAAACCAACCTAAGACAAAAACTTCACCTACTTCCTAGAAAATACCAAGAGATAATGGAAACAATCTTGTCACACCTAGAATATTTTTTTTTATAAATTCAAAGAGAAAGTTGTTGAACAACCTCTCATGGTTCCTTTTGTTCCTCCCCTTAGGGAAGAAAAGAAATGTAAGTTGACCAACCTACTCCTACACAAACACAAATTGAAAATAGAACTAAAAGAAATATAGGTGCTAGAGACTGTAGACATAGATGTCGTGCCCTTGCTCATAGGTCACATGAAGAAATAAACAAAGAAAATAAAAATCCAAACTTGAGTGAAGCAATGCATGACAAGCTTCTCCCTTTGCTGAAACAAAAATATCCTACAATGCAATCACAACAAGAGCCAAACCCTTCTTTAGACATTATCATTTGACCTCATGTTGTGATTAACTTAGATGACAATGAGGAAGTTGCTAAAATTGATGAAGAGGTGCATAATGAATTGAATACATTGTTTTCCTCTTTCATGAGCTTAAATGACAATTCTCTTAAGAAGAGTGTTGAACCTGGTGATGACCCTAGTTCAACGCTTTTTATTGTCCCTTTGGCTAGTTTTTTTCCTTCTATATACAATGAAAATGATTAGGATTCATATGACTTGATTTAGGTTGACTTGCATGTTCCTTTTTAGTTTTTTGCATTTTCTTTTTTGTGATCGCATGTGCATATTTTGATCCCCCATGATGTTTTGTTTGATGTTCTCTCTATTTGTGACATTCCTCTATTTTTACTTTCATTCTTCTATATGTCATAAAACTTGTATCTTTCATTTGTCTTGTGTTTTCCTTTTGGGGATGACACAAGGCATCAAGAAATTCATGCCTCTTTTATGTTGACCCAAAATATTTTTCTTTATCTTTTTCATTTTTCTTGTATTTTCCTTTTAGGGATGATGCAAGGTATTGAGACATTCGTTGTCTCTTCCATGTTGACCCAAAATATTTTTCTTTATGTTTTTCATTTGTCTTATGTTTTCCTTTTGGTGATGATGCAAGGCTTCGAGACATTCATGTTTCTTCCATGTTGACCCAAAAAAAAAATCTTTGTTTTCGCTTTCTTTGTGTCATTCTTCTAGTTCTATGTGTATTTGGGGAATGATGATAGTTTTGAGCTCTCTAAAAACATTGTAACAAGAACATACTGACCCCAAATCCATAAATCCCTTATGTGTTTAGTGTTTTCATTTTTCGGGGCAACCCATTTTCTCTTTTCTTTTGCATGACATAGCTTTACTTGTAAACATATGACTTGGAATAGGGATTTCCAATTTAGCTCTCATGTCCTTTTTATTCTTAGCAATTATCATTTTCTACTTTAAAGTAATTGCTCATAGTAATGGTGCTTAGCAATTTCTTTAATGTGGGGGCATACATTGGCATTATTCTTTGCATTTTCTTTTTCCTTTTCATGGTTCATGGTGTAGTCTTCTTATTTCATATGATGTATTTTTTACTTTGTGGTGACATTGGGTGTGATGTCCTACAAGAGCATGATCTTTCTTAGCATATTACATTACTCTTAGTAGCTTGATGCAACAAACTGCATCCCCTAAGTTGTGAATATTTTATTCTTCTATTGGTCCTCTCTTGGAGACATTAGGCATAATGTTCCCTAAGTTACAGACCTCACATGAACTAAGAAAGAATCCTTTGAACTTTCTCTACATTTTGCATTTGCATTATATGGCCAACTTGCATGACACAACTTGAATGCCTATAGCTTAGCCATCTTGTTTGTTCATGAGCTCAAAGGATACGAACTTGTGCTTGTCTCATAAAGCTCGAAGTTCATTTTTGTGTGGTGCCTTACTAAAGTTATCAAGAGGTATAACTTTAGTATGGTTTGATGGGAAGCCAAACGAGGGAATGACTTTACCTTAGCAACTTATGTGTGTGTGTGAGTATATACCCGTCATGTGTGTATCTATCTCACCTTCTTGGATTTCTCACCTAGTGGACAACCTAGAGTTTTGTTGCCTTAGAGTGAGAATGCATGTTTTGGAAAAACAACCTAGATCTAATCCACATCGTGATGGAAAAACGGTCGAAGCTAAATTCACCCTTTTTCTTTTCCATTTTTTTTCATTTTCTTTATGTATTTGATAGTGCATGCTTGTGATTTTTTGTGGCTCTTATATCATTTTCATGTGTGTTCTTTTATGTTTATTTTGGATTTCCATATGATCTTGATCCTTGGGGCTTGATCACCTCTCTTGATCATTGTCATTCTATCTTACCAGCATTAGCATGCTTGGACCCCGCTTGATGTGTGTTTTTCTACTTTAGTGTGAGTTTGAAGCAAGTTCATCCTCTCCCTAAAGTGGGGGCTATATGTGGCAACGAAAAAAGTATCCCTTTTCCTTACTTGTTTTCGCCCTCTTTGTTAACTAAGTTTAATGTTGCCTTGATTTAGTATTGTAATGTGTCTAACACATTCACATAGGGTCTTGGGCCCTTGTGAACTAATGGACTTAAAAAGGTACCTTGACAAAGTGTTGTGAAATTTTGTAACACACTTTCACACTTTTCTAAGGTTTTGTTAATTAATTGAACCTAATAAATATCCTTTTAACCTTAATCATGCCTTATTTAAGGTATTCAAAAGTGTTGTAACAAACTTTCACACCTTTCTAGATGGTTTTCATTAATAATTGGGCTTCTTTATTCTCTAATTGGCCTTATTTTACATCCACAAGCCCCATTTACCACATATTTTTGAGGATAATCCCAACAAAAATCAACAACCAATCATAATTCAAGTGTTTTCAAGTTTAATGGCCCACATTTAGTGATTTGGGACTCATTCACCACCTTGGGCGAATGAGTCTCACCTAGTATTTTGGGTTCCAAAACTTTACACATTTCTAAACATTTATAAAAATGGTCCCATAAATTATGCCTAATGGTACTCATTCGCCACTTTGGGAGAATAAGTCTCGTGTGGCCCAAAATCAAAAGTAATTCAAATTTTTGGTAGGATTTTATCCTTCTAGATTTGATTTCATCTTGTAGTGTTGTAATTTGAAGAATTCTTACATAATTAAGTATAAATACAAGTTTCTTTCACTCATTTTCACCTAAGAATTTTGTGAGAACATTCATAATAGAAATTTTGAGTTTACAAGAGCATTCAAGTTTCTACAAGAGCATTCAAGTGCATACTATCAAGCATTTTAGAGCATCATTCAAGTATCAAGCATCATGTCAAAGAATTCATGCATCATGTTTTATTTTGAGCTTACAATTGTCATATAGGGTTTTATGATCTGAGCTAGCATTTCATTCAAGATATATCCTATTCAAGGAAGATTCAGGATCCACATCCATTAGAGCCATTTCATGCATGTTTGTAGCACTTTATTGTAAGGTTTTGGTGAGTTACAACATCATATATTGTTCATTGATAACTCTCTATTCCCATTTCATTATATTTCAAGGTTTAATTACCAAAACGGGTTTGACCAAGGAAAACCCCCTTCCACTAACAAAACAACATTTTTCCCTCTCTTTAGTGTGTGATTTACATGTTTAGATGGAAGATGCATTAAAGGGTAAGATTGGAGAAAATTTTCAAAGTTCTTAAAGGTGTCAAACTTGTCATCAAGCATTGGAGAACATTAGAGAACCCCTACAAGTTGATTTATAGAGATTCAGATCCGAAAAACCTAAAGAAGCATATTGAGTAGACTGAGAAGAGTAGATCCAAAACTTGAAGTTTTTGAAAACCCTAACTGGACTAATTTTCCAGTTATGGTGAATGAGTCCTAGTTTAGGTCAAAATTCATATTTTTATAGATTTAGATACCCATTTGCCAAATTCCTATTTCCACACAGAAACCTAGATCTAGGATTGATTCGCCCAACTTGGCATATGAGTCCTAGTTAGTATTAAAGTCAGAATTTCTATCATTTAAAATATTCAATCAATCATCTTCAAATTCTTAGATGTACACATTTCATCTTGCAAATTTTTGTTTTGTTTTAAATACTTTTTAATGTCATCTAGTGAAACATTGCATCATCTTAGAGTTAAGCATTTCATCTTGCACTACATTTATCTTTCCAAGTCCTAGCTTGGTTTTCAACCCTTGATTAGTTTACAATCAACCCTTAGGATAGTTCTATTGCAAGTTCTCCTTCTCCTTCACATTGAGATCTCTAGGGTTATCCTTTAATGAAATAATTGGAAAGTGGGTATGCTCTATGTCCTAAGCCATATGATAGAATTCCAACCCCATTTTTCATTGTTTCAACATCCTAACTAACTATTTATTGCTTTATCTCATGATTATAAATATATACTCTTTAGATTTGTCAAAATATCTCACAAAGATGGAACCAAATAAATGAGCTAGCTAAAGTTTGTGACCAAATAAATGAGCCAACTAAAGTTTTTGACCACTCAAATCTTTATTTGATGTTCTATATTAATTTTTTTGGGATTTGATTTAATACATATATTTTTATTGCAAGTGCTTTAGTCTAGTAAAAATTAAGAGTTCATTTTACTACAACATACTTCATGCCATTTTTATAAAGGGGTATGTGTAGGATCATGGATGGCCAAAAAGTGGTGATATAATGGCTATGTGTAGAGTATGTGATTGATGACTTTTTTTTACCAAAAATCGATGAAACAAAAAGAGTTTTTAAAGGAGATTCTCAACTTTCCACCAATATAAATTATGCTTTATTTTCAATTTAATAATTTTTTTTTTCATTTTCTATTTGAATTATGACTAAATTCTTGATTGATAGGTTGATTGAAAAACATCTATAGCTTTCAAATGGTATCACATTTTTTGAATCCAAAACATGCATCACATTCTATGCTTCACATACTATAGGATTAAAAAAAAATGAATTTCATGAACTTTTGACCAAGTTAAGGTGGTTAGACATACAAGTTTTTCTATTTTTTAAAAGTTGTAATAAAAAATTCATAATTAACTATTTACTTGGAAAAAAATTACAAAAAATATGCATCACATCAGGAAATGAGTCCTCTACTTATATCTAAAATATTATAAAAAATATTATCATTTTATTGTGGTTAGGGTGGTTAGATAGACAACTACTTCTTATTTTTTCCCTAAAATTTAAGTGCTACTGCATTGAAATTTCAAATTTAACCAAATAGATTTTTTTTTTTAATAAACTAGTAGTTTAGAAACTACATTCAATTTGCTACAGATTCTATTCTTTCATATTTTTGAAATAATATAGATGACTTATTCAATTTTTTTATGTCGAGTTGCCTAACTCTGATTTTTCTGAATTTTATCGCCACTTAAGGGCCCATTTTTTCCATTATGATTCTACACATACCCAATGACATGAATCATTCTTACCATAATAAAACTTTTTTTTATGAGGTATACATTGTAGTAATTTGTAGTTTCAATATCATAATTGTTACAAAACATAGAAAAATAATTTGAATTCAATTCTCCCCATCTATTTATTTTGGGTATTTTAAAGAATACCCACTTTTATTTTTAGCCATAGCCTTAAATTTCTTGAAGCATTTAAAGGATTAAAATTTCTACTCAAGAAAATATACACATATGCAAAATAAAAATCATTTATAAAAGTTAAAAATTAAATGTGAACTTTCCTTAGGTTTATCATAGTTTATTTACCATAACAATATCATATTTTTTCCTCCTAAACATACACTATAAACTAACTTCATATTTTATCTTCAATTAGCCAAAGTTCATCTATCTATTTTTTTCTATGAAACAAACCCAATCCCTAAAAATGAAAATGTCTAAATATGCACAATACCTACAATGGATGATTTTGTTATCCATTAGCTTCTTCCTCTTCCTCTTCCTCTAAAACATCCTCATGTAGTAGAAGGACCCCCTTGATATTTATTTTACTTGACAAAGATGAGTAATAGATTTTCCTTTCATTCTTATACTAGAATAGAAAGTTTACACTAGGATCTCCATACAACAATGCATGTAAATTTCTTATGAGATTAAAACTAACCTACCAACTTTTCCACTCTGAGTTTGAAGAGATATTTTATTTATTCAATAGCTATTACCACTAAACCATACTTTTGAAGAAGATATATAAAAATATTTTATATGACTTTTTTTCTATTTGCAACTTCCACTTGAGTCCTAAGATAGTTCACATTACCTTATCCCTTGTGATAAAATATTGAATGGACTTATCTTCTTTTCTACTCAATTTTTAATCTCTCCTCTAATTTTTTGAAATCTTACCAATCTAACTTTTTCAAATCCCTTGTACATTGTATTTAAAACTTGTCCAATACATTATTTTTTCATCCCAAAAATATGAGGAGAAATTAAAGTATATGATGTAAATTAAACGATCTATTTGGTTCTCCCTATTTCTATAATATTTCAGCCAAGTTCATTGGTTTTGTGTCAAAGCATTGAAAGCATTATGATATTTAGGTTCACAATATCCTACATATACTAATTCCAAAAGATCTTGTAATAATACCATGATCTTTATTTTGATGCTTCAATATTCATAGTTTTCTCCTATAATTAGTAGAATGTGGAACCATATGCTACTACCATTAGGAATTCTAATTATGATTTGGAGAGAAAATATAACCTATATCTTTTACTGTAATGGAGTGAATTTGCACCCTTTATGCAAATTCCCCTTTCATACACCATCACCTTAGAAAATCAAATCCGAAGGAGAAATTCCACATCACCCAACTACATTCCATCCATTTGGCTTCTACCCCTTGTGTCGGTGAGAGAATATTTATTGGGGATGCACACACAATTCATGGACATCCATGCAACACACTACAGTCCCTGATGGATTCTAATTTCTGAGGTTGATAGAGGCATTACACACCCAATTGGGGTTCGATTTGTAACATCCCTCTTCAACCAACCAACCCCAGAAGCGACAGATTCTTATTCATTTTCCTTCAAATTCATTCATTCTTTACTCAATCCATCCCTTTTTCACATTTCCTAGCAATTCAATCTCCCTCTCTGGAATTCACTTCACTCTCAAGCAACATTTCAACACTCCATTTCAGCAGCAACATTCTATGAACTCCACATTGCAAGTGTGAAGAAAGCCACAAAAGCGTGGGCTTGGAGTTTTGCGAGACCTCTCTTCATCACAGTTATGGCTGTGGTGACCTTGCCAAGTCCATGTATTCTCCTCCATTAGCTAGTGAGATCTTGGGTGGAGGTGGTAACATTTTGCTTCTCTCCTTTGTGATTTGATAGAAGTAGCATAATACTATTTTTAGTGATTTTATTCTCTCTTCTTTCCTTTATTGCATATTTCTACTTTGTTGCTTTCTGGCTGTTCATGGAGGTGGAAACACCAAAATGAGGGTCTGACTGAGGAAGACCCCTATACAGCCCCAAAATTTTTCCCTCTTGCTTGTGTGTAGGTGAACGTTCATGTGGAACTAGCTAGCGAAGAGGTGCCTTTGTGAGATTATCTTCATCACCTTAGCTTTCATTTACTTTATTTATCATCTTTGTCTCTATTTTTCATACTTTATCATTTTTTTTACTACCAAAACCAACTATCTAGGATGTCAATTAGTTTTTAGGTAGTTTATATTATGTTTACTATTTTTTGACCATATGGATTCCTACGCACTTGAGAGATGCCAACACATTGTGTTGTCATCCCAGATCTGCGATGTCATCCTCAAATAGAGAGCTATCTAAGACACAAGATCAACTCCAAAAACCACCTTTCCTGGCCCAAACCTAAGTTCAATACCTGTAGAGTGATAAAAGTACATTATAGTGCTCGTTATTATCAATCCTTATCCCAAGGAATATTTTAGAGTGAGGTAAGTTAGGGTAGCCCTTCACTCTTAGCTCTCTATGACCTGGAGCTTTGATGCATAGTTGGTCTCCCTCTCTTACATTTTTTGGTGAACCTGACGTGAACCATTTTGGTTTTATTTGGTGGTGTTAAAGGCTCCTTTCCTCATCTTCTAGAAGTGTTGTAGGTGTGAGTGTTGTGATATTTTTTTCCTTACAACCTAGCCTATGACCCCTAGTAGGCATAGTTGGAAGGTTCCATAGGTGTTGCGGAATGAAGCCTTAACTGGGTCATTGTCCTATCTTACAACCTTTGGGAAGCTTTGTGAGATTATCATTTAGTGTACATGATGGCCTCTTTTTTGCATATACCTATCCCCTCTCTACAACCTGCAAGTAGTAGTACACGTATAACCTTCACTTCGTAGGACCAACTGATGGGATTTAATAGAGAACCATCCCCTCTTTATATCCCTACACGAATCAATGATAACACTATAGCAGGTGTTCTTATTGACCCGACATCTTAGGTAAACATTATAGCCAAGGAGTTCATGTTAATTAACTTCCTACATAAAGATGGGTATGACACACTAGTGAGCACCATCCCTACACATAACAGACTTTCCATACCCCCCCTTGGTAGTATCATTTTGTTAGTCATTGTCGGACCTAAATCCATAAACCTGTTGTTTGACATAATCTTGGGGACTGAACTCTTCAAAGTGAAATTGGGTATCCCATGGTTAGTAGCTATGAATGTAGTAGCCTCGATTGTGCACAAATGCCTAAAATTTATTCATGAGGGTTTCGTGCATGTGATCCATGACACCGGTTAGAGACCACCAATTAGGCATGATAGTTATTCTTTAGATCACTTTTGGCTTGTACCCATTGGTCCTCTCCTACCTAGTAATCGCCTTTTGTACTAGACATATCAAAAGTACAAGAAAGGGTGCTTAACACCTAAATTGAGGTACCCTCCATCACATTATGTTGTTTCACATAAGGCATGCCTAAAATCTTATAGTGATGCTACCAAGGCCTGTAGAAGAGAAGAAGAAAATCCTTCTTAGGGTCCCTCTTCTTCCTCTTCTATTGTTTATCCTGATGCTTCCTCTCACCCTATTGTGGCACCATTAGATTCTATTCCACATTTGTGAGAGAATCTTATGATACTTGCTTGGTGAAAGCCCAAGCATCCTGCGTTCGAGCTTCCTATTCTACCCACAAAGCCTAGGCCCATTTGATATGGCAAAAGAAAGGGTCATCAAGGAAATCCTCTATGTCTTGGCCTCCACGGCCTCCCACCACTTCTACTCCCAAAGCAGTAAATGGGAAGAGGCCCACTGTTGAGGCACTAGAGCCAACTTCCCCATTATTTCTCAATCTTCTCTTTCTGCTCTCATTTAGGAGCCTAACCCATGAAAAATGGTTGTGATGGAAACCCCTATGGCTAAGCAGGAGCCATCCATCTCTTTGCATCTAGCAGCCTCTATATCGAAGAGTTGTAGAAACTATCTTGCATGTGAGCACAAGCATCGAAAAATGTATCTAGCAGTTGAGCAAGCTGCTTTGTAAAAGAGGAGATGATTGCCCCTACTTCAAGGCCTCTTGTTGTTTCCTCCTCCCTCATCCCCTCTACTTCTATTCAATCTAGTTTAGTCTCTCTTCCAATGCCGACTATGAGTGAGTGAAGCCACAATAGTGGTTTACAATTGAAGTGAGGAAGGAAAACTCACAAAAAATGAATGCATGGCAAAAAACTTGATTTTAGGGGTTCGTACGAACCTATTGGTTTGACTGAACCAATTAGGGGTTCGGTAGAACCTAGGTTTGGCTGAACCCTCTTAATACTTTCCCACCAAAAAAGACATCAAAACCCCTTCGGAGGTTGGTTTGAGGATGAAAATGGAGGAATATTCACAAACCCAACTGGAATCAGGTAGTCCTCAAAATGATCTATCCAATGAATATAATTTTAATATGTTTTGGTTTTATTATGTATTTGATATTTGAGTTTTATTAAACATCGGTTTTTCATCAAAAATGAAGGTCTTTGTTCTGCACATGTGAAAAAATAGCAAATTATCAAAAAAAATTTTAAAAATATGAGTGCACCAAATATTGAATTCCTTGATCCAATAGGAATTTTTTTTTGAATTTTGATATATATATATATAAAAAGTTATGCATTATACAGTCGCGCTATGTCTGAATTGTAATTGGTTTGACTTTGAAACTTGATTAAAGAAAAAATATTCAATTAAAAAATATCTAACCAAGTGAAAGCACTAGATATCAGAGTTACGAATCTAAATTCGAAAGAATTAGAATTTTATCCTTCATGGAAAAAAAGTTATGCGTTAACGGTGTGCGTCACTTTTTAAAAATGTTGTTTTTTGAAAAAAACCAATTTTTTGTGGGAGATGGAAAAAGAAGTGGAATCTGATTCCAAAAATTTAAAAAAATATATTTTTAGAATCTACAAACAAAATGTGACGAGACTCTAGTTTGCATCATCTTCAAATTCTTCATGATTTAGTCGCTATAGGTGCCCGAATGTCAAGATTTAGTTTAAAAAAATAATTTTAGTGTCCAGTCTGCCCAAAAATTGTAAACCACTATTGTGGGATCACCCGAGTGTGAATGCACCTAACCCAAAAAAGGTGTAGGAATTTATCGCTTCTTCAGTTAAGCCACCCCTATTGATGTCCCTTTGAACATCTTGTTGTTCCCTAAACCCATGGATATGCCAAATACTTTGGTGGTATCTACCATGATTTTCTCCTACTCCTCTTCCTCCATGCCTTCCACCTTGTCTATAGGGAGTTCACATCCACGAATGAAGTAGAAGGTTGAGATGGCCCTTCCAACAATGGAGGGCATAACAAGAGCCCATCTTCTTCAAAGGGTGGTCCTACACTAGCTTATTTTGTCTTAGTGACAAAACAAGTCTCAACTTCCCCTCAGTTTGTCACCCCTCACGAGTTGATCGATGAGCCAAGCGATGAATCTTAGGTGAAACCCTCTCCATCCATTGAGGTACGACATGACACTCCATTAAAGTGCATGTTTAACTCTTTGGATGAAGTTACAACCTTGTCAACAATCTTCACAAATTCATTGACCATAGCTCCACAAGAGCCTAATGGAGAAGACCTTGCAGGGCCTTCTTCCTTAGTCCTTATTGCAGGAGAGTCAAAAGATCCTCCCCTTCATATTCCACCACTACAAGCTCATCCTCCTTCCCCTTATAATCATCTAGATTAGGAAGCAGATGATCTTGTGGTCGATGAATGTTAGGGGGAGTTCTCTTCTTTATCTTTAGATAAGATGTGTGAGTTTTGTGATGTGTTCCCCAGTGATTGTGCTATGTGTTCTTGGATGACCCTTTTCATCCTTTTCGGTGCTTGGATATAGGAGTGATTTTGTGTCATGAACCTTCTTCTATTTGTATCATCATTTTTCCATGTTTGTGTTTGATTTTTGGAAAATTGGGGATAATGCAAAGTGTTGGGGGAATTTAGGCTTTCCTTCCATGTTGACCCAATTTTTTTATTTTTTATTTTTCTTCCAGGAATTCATCCTAATCTGGTGGGGATTGATGATCTTTCACCTTACACAATGGTTACCTATTATTTATATAAGCATGAGCAGATCTTACCCCATGAAATTAGATCCCCCTATGTCCTCTATTTGTGATTATTTATCTTTAGATCTTTTCTTATCTTTCTCTCTTCTTTGCTTGAGTTGTCCCTCGCATGTGTGACAACACCATTTCTATAATAATTTTATTTTTAGAAAACACATTCATTGCCAACGAATCTTTTCTCAAAGATCTCAATAAGATTTCTAAAAAATTGCTTTGTTGACTTAGACCCCTAACATAATGTGTTTCCTTCATCATGGGTTTGGAAAGAAAGAACTTGAGAACTTTCCTCCAAGATGGAAAGAACCTTGACCCTTCCCCTCGCGAGGGGGAATTTTATTCCTTTTGAATTCCTTGATGAAGTCAACATATTTCAAAAGGATTCCTTGGTGATGAATTGATTTAAGAAAAAAATGTCTCTATCACACTTTCAAACAACAAATCCATTGAGTGGACCCCTCTTCGCATTGGGTTTCTAACCGACCCCTTTGAAAACCTTCCAAATTTTCTATGCTCTACATGACTATCTGCTTATTTTCCTATGTTGCCACTTTATTTTTAGAAATGTTGTATCTACAGATCCACATGTTGCTTTGCAGGTGCACCTATGAAGCCACTATCCGACTATGTGGAGTCCCCTTATTTGGGTTTCCTCCATGTGAGAGATGCTGGGGGATCTTCTTATGGGTTTGCAGAATTGTGAGGTGCTTACTTATTTGGGTTTCCTCCATTTGAGAGATATTGGGGGATGCCTCCTTGCAGGTCTGTAGACCTATAAGTCGCTTACTTCACGAGGCTTACTTCATGTAAGAGATATTTGGGGTTGCCTCCTTGCAGGTCTGTGGGTCTATGACATGCTTTCATCCTATAGGATTTGTCCATTGTTGGTCTAAGGGCCTTCAGTGTACTTTATGCAACTTCATAGTTCTACGGGGCTATGAAATATTTTGTCTAAAACTCCTCAGAGAGTGTACTTGTGGATTCCTTTTCCCGTCCTAAACTTTCAAGCTCCCTAGATCATGGTTTTCTTCCTCAACAGTTTAGGTATAAATTTCTAACCCTACTAACTCTTTGATCTACTTTACCAAAGCACTCATCAGTACTTGTGCTTACTAAAGTGGGGGAAAAATGTATAGGAGAAAATTTGCACCCTTTACACAAATTCCCCTTTCATAGACCCTCACCTTAGAAAATTAAATCCAAAGGAAAAATTCCACATCACCCAACTTCCTTCCATCCATTTGGCATCTATCCCTTGTGTCGGTGAGAGAATATTTTTCAAGGATGTACGCATAGCACATAGACATTCATGTAGCATATTCTCATCCCTAGCGGATTCCCACCTCTGAAGTTGGCAGAGGCATTACACACCCAATTAGGGTTGATTTGTAACATCCCTCTTTGACCATCTGACCACAAAAATGGTAGATTATTCTTCATTCTCCTTCAAATTCATTCATTCTTCATTTCAATTCATCCATTTTTTACATCCCCTAGCAATTCAATCTCACTCTCTAGCATTCACTTCACTCTCAAGTAACATTTTAGCACTCCATTCCAGTAGCAATAGTCCATCAAATCCACATTACAAGTGTGAATCAAGCCACAGAAGCATGGGATTATTGTCTTGCAAGACCTCCCTTCATCACAGTTGAGACTGTGGTGACCTTGTCAAGCCCATATTCTCCTCCATTAGCTAGTAAGCTTTTGGGTGGAGGTGGTAACAATTCACTCCTCTCCTTTGTGATTTGATAGAAGTAGCATAGTATTGTTTGTAGTGTATTTTTTCTCTCTTCTTTCCTTTATCACATATTTCTACATTTTTTCTTTATGGCTATCTATGGAGTTAGAAACAACAAAACGAGGGTTTGACTAAGGTAGGCCCCTATACAACCCCAACAATTTTCCCTCTTGCTTTTGTGTAGGTGAATGTACGTGTGGAGCTAGCTGGTGAATAGGCACCTTTGTGACATTATCTTCATCACCTTACCTTTCATTTACTTGATTTATCATCTTCATCTCTATTTCTCATACTTTATCATTCTATTTTTCCCATCAATACCAACTAGCTAGGTTGTGAGTTAGCTTTTAGGAAGTTTGTATTGTGTTTACTTTTTTCTAACCATACAGATGGTAGTGTGCCCAAGAGATGCTAGTGCATCGTACTATCATCCCAGAACCACACTATCATCCTTGGACAGAGTGTTATCTAAGACATAGTATCGACTCCAAAAACCAACTCCCCTAGCCCAAACCTATATTTAGGACCTATAGAGTGTTAGAAGTACATTATAGTGCTCATCATTCTTGATCCTTATCCTAAGGAATCTTTTAGAGTGAGGGAAGTTAGGGAATCCCTCCGCTCTCAGCTCTCTGTGACCTAGAGCCTTGATGTGGTTGGTCCCCCTCTCTCACATTTACATACTAAATAACAAATTCCTAACCTACCTGGTTAACAATTGAAATAAAAGGACATCAAAACAAGATGAACACTATACTGAATGAGAAAAGGAAAATAGTTAGCTATTTATAAATCTATTTATCCTTTATGTAATCAAATAATGACTACACCAAAATATATGTACTTTAATATAATATTTCTTATAGTGTTCCCAACTACTACAACCGCCTAAACTAATAGAAAATGAAATACATTTTAAAAAGAAAAATAATAAGTAACTTGTTAGAAACATGAAAAGTGGATGCAACCAAATACTCAAAGGATTGAAATTGACACATATAATTGGATGGAAAGAAAATAACAGTGCATGAAAAAATATTGGGAATGATAAGAAAATAGAAAATAGAAAAATAAATAAATATGGACATACTTAATAAAAAAATTTAACTAAGAAAACTATTTTGTGTCATGTGGATCAATAATATTTATGTTTTCCTACTTTATTATCAATAGGGGATGACAACTAACCTTTTTAATTATTATCCTAATAAATCATGAAATATGATTTAAACTATTAATGAAAATGAAGCTTACAAAATTTTATATTATTATTATTTTTTAATCTCATGAAATATAAAAATATAATATTGACTATAATGGTATTGTAATATGATGATTTGAAATTTTTATCATAATTCTTTAATATTTTGATTAATGGAGAGATTGTCATGTATGCAACCAAAAATATCTTTTAACATGTTCACAATGAATTTTTTTATAGTATTCAATTAAAGTTGGAAAAACACAAGGGAAAGTAGCAGCTTCATTTTCAAAGGTCAAAATTACACTTTTGTGCATTTTGTAAGATAGATTTGCATGTTAACTTTTTATACTTTGTTAGTTCATTTTTTTGTATTTTATCAATTTCAAGATATAGATTCATGGCTAATTTACATGAGCCTCAATGTCCTATTTTTTCTTCAAAAAATACATATATGGTCATCATGATCATTCCAATACCAAATTTAATGTGGTTAATATTCTTGCATATATAGTTGAATGAAAACAATTTCTTTTATAAAATGGAAAATCTTTGATTTTAAAATTAATGGTTGCCTCTCCTAAACCAACTATATAGTCTAATATTTTATTAAATAATGTCTATTGTTGGGGTTTTTTTAAGAGACATGTCCTCAAGTTAATAAGAGATAGATAAATTTGATGACTAGAGGATTGGGCATATGAAAAAATTATAATATAGGGTCACATGGAGATTATCTTGGTTTTCAATAAGTTTTATTTATTCATTTAATAATATCCATTATTGTGCTCAAATTTTGGAAGGTCCTTATTTCTTGAAGTATATTGGTCCTTATCCCAAATATGAAGGTACCTTTCCAAGTTTCAATTTGTATCCATTATTTTCTCTACAACCAATATGTTTGAAATTTGAATGCCAATTTTTTTTGGGTGATTCATTGGGTTACTATTTTGGTACAATTCATATATTACTAGTGACAAAAGTATATTTGTGCTTGAATTTATCTTGAACTAGATTTAAATTGTATATTTCGTAATTATTTCAATATTTAGGTGAGATATCTTATTTGAAATAAAAAAAATAGATTAAAATTGATTTCTCTTAGATGTAGGGAATGCCATCATTATAGATATCACTTTTGGGACTATCCATTGCTTAAATCAAATGATTCTATTAAAAAATTACCATAACAGGAAAAATAGGGTAAACAAAAAAATCAATAGGATAATCAAGGGTCTATTGTTGGTCCTTCTAACTCTTATGGATACATAATGACTCATAAGAAAGGTAAATCTTTACCTCTTATGAATCCTTTGATAACCCAAATAAAAGTAGGTTTTCTATTTTTGGTGAATTACCTACCATATTTCAAGATGATTGAAATGAGAAATGGGAAGTATTTACATAATATACAATCAAGAAATTCATTGTAAAATATAGCATGCTAGTCTTTTCAATTAAAAGAAGATAATATGAAACAATTTTTTCCACCTTCTAGGGAGTTCCTAGATGTGTTTGATCCCATTTTTAGTCTCCATCTTTCTCCTTTGTTGCTAGGAAAGTCTATTGTTTCTAAAAAAATACCATATTTTTACTCATAATAACTCTCAAAATATTGAAGTTTAAGATACTCTTATTAACTTTCACAAGATTTAACATATTCCTATACCCCTCCTTGTGGAATTTGATAAAATAAAATAAATATATATATATTTCATCTGAAAGATAACTTAAAATTAGAGTGTTTCAAAGAAAATAAGAAAAAATATCCATCATCTTGGGGTTTGAACATTTAAAAACAGGGGGAGAGATAAGAAGCAATCAAAACATGTTTTAATACTTATCATGTTAAATCTAGATAATTTGTTGTAAACCTTGTAGCTTAAGTAATTATCAATCTGGTACAGTTGTCTTCCCCTCACCTAATCCAATCAGGATTATTTCCCAGAATATAGGAGGACTCAATAGTATACCTAAATATAATGATTTAATAAGACTTGTTAGAAATATTAACCTTTTTATATTGTTAATGAAACATAGGAAAAATAGAGGGGGATCTATCTTTTAGGAGATGGAACAAGGGGATAAGGGCCTCCTATTTCACTTAGTTTCACTCAAGGAAATCCCAGAGATCTCAATCCAAAGATAGAATAAGGGAAAGATATCTACTAAAGGTTGTACTATGGTGTGATTAAAGACTAAAGAGGGGTTCACCACTAAGCTAGGGATTTGAAAGACTAGTAACACGCAAAACCTAATGATATGCAAAGCTTAAATAAATGACCAAGAAATGAATGAAAATCAGAATAGTAAATTGAGAAAACATAGAGGTGCACCTAGAAACTTGAATGGGCTTGAATGAAGATCTAGAATCCTGAAAAATGTTGAATTTAATGCACACTGGGACTCATATGATAGGTTGGGAAATTTAGTCCTAGATTAGAGATTCTGACAAACACTGGAATTTGGAAATGCTAAATCAGGATCTGTTGAAAATTTCTAAATTTAGGTATACTAGGACTCATACGCCACAAGTGGTGATTTAGTCCCAGTATCAGGGTTTCTCTGAAACACTGATATCCTCTGATGACATCTTGTATCTTTCTTCCTACCAAATCTCTGAGTCTGAATCACTAAAATACAACCTATAGGTGAGTTTCTATGTTCTTGTAAGTAAGATAACAACTTTGACAACTTTGCAATTTGAAAATTTTTCTTCAATATTTCTCTTTAATGGATCTTCAAACTAGATCTATAATCAAACATGAAAGATAGGGAAAAATGTTGTTTTACTAGTGGGTATGTGCAGGATCATGATGGGCCAAAAAGTGGCAATATGATGGGTATGTGTAGGGTATGTGGCTGACGACATTTTTTTTACCCAAACTTGATGAAATGAAAAGGGTTTTTAAAGGATATTCTCAGCTTTCCACCAATATAAATTATTCTTTACTTTAAATTTAATAAATAATTATTATTCATTTTCTATTTGAATTGTGACTAATGTCCTGATTGATAGGCTGATTGAAAAACATCTATAGCTTTCAAACAATATCACATTATTTGAATCTGAAACATGTGTCACATTCTATGCTTCACATACTATAGGATTAAAAAAAGAAATTGAATTTCATGAAGTTTTTACCAAGTTAAGGTGGTCATACATATGAGTTTTTATATTTTTTAAAAGTTGTAATTAAAAATTCATAATTAATTATTTACTTGGAAAAAATTACAAAAGAATATGCATCACATCGGGACATGAGTCCTCTACTTATATCAAAAATATTATAAAAAAATATTATCATTTTATTGTTGTTATGGTGGTCAGGAAGACACGTACTTTTGATTTTTCCCTTGAAATTTAAGTACTACTGAATTGAAATTTCAAATTTTCACCAAATAGATTTAGAAAAAAAACTAGATAAACCTAGTATTTCAGAAACTACATTCAATTTTCTATATATTCTATTCTTACATATTTTTGAAATAATATAGATAACTTGTTCAAATTTTTACTTCAAGTTGCCTAACTCTATTTTTTCTAAATTTTTTTTTACTTAAGGGCTTGTTTCTTCCATGATGATCCTGCACATACTCTAGTGGATATGGGTTTTCCTTTGTCAAACCCTATTTTGGTAACCAAACCTTGAAATGAAATGAAATAGAAAGGAGGAATGATCAATGATCAAATATTGCAACTCGCCAAACCCTTGAACAAGATGTTGCAAACATGTATGAAATGGCTAGCATGAATGTGGATCTTGAATCTTTCTTGAATGTTGTAGATCTTGACTTGAATGCTTGCTTGAATCACAAAACCCTACCTCACAAATGTTAGCTTAAATACAAACATGATGTATGATGAATTTGACATGATACTTGATACTGATACTTGAATAATGCTCCAAAATGTTTGATAATCACTCTTGAATGCTCTTGAATGCTGCTGAATTCTCTTGAATACTATTGTGAACTAAAATTTTCTATAAGGATGCTTATTCAACTTGCTAGGTGTAAAATGAGTGAAATAACCTTGTATTTATACTTTTTTATACCAATTTTTTTGAAATTACAACACTACAAGCTAACATCAAATATAGGAGAATAAAATCACACCAAGAATTTCAATTTACTTTAGGTCTAAGCTAAGTGGGACTCATATGCCAATTGAGGCATGTATGAGTCCCATTAGGCTAAGCTTGGGACACATTTTTCAAGAAATTCTTAGTTTTATGTGAAATCCAAATTAAGGCCCTAAAACCTAGGGGGACCCATACACCAAAGGTAGCGTATGAGTCTTAGATCACTAAATATAGGCCATACAATCCAAAAACATTGAATTATGATTGATCGATTGATGTATGTCAGGATTATCCTTGAAAAGATGCATGAATTAAAGCTTGTGGATGCAAAATAAGGCCAATCAATGCATAAAGAATCCCAATTAATTAATAAAACCCTAGATTAGTGTGAAAGTGTAAGAAAACACTTTCCAACACCCTAAATAAGGAAAGATTAAGTCCATTTAGTTCACAAAGGTCCCAAACAAGTGTGAAAATGTAAAGGGATACATTTTTGTACACTACAGTTAATTCAAAGAGAGAAGCTTCTAAAAAATCTATAGAAATATTTTTATTATAATCCTAGTAGATATTGAGAAATTATTCCTATTTATATTCTTAGTCTATCTAGTGGTATTTTATGTGATTGGAATTCCAAATATTTTTCTCCAACAAAATACTATTTTTAATGGTTGTTTCTTAAGAAGGGATTATCACATCTAGTAGTCTCAATGTCACAATCACTAACTTTTATTCTCACCATGATCTTATATTTCAGGTTAAATTATTGGATAGTCTACATGTTCAAAAAAAAATCTATTGAAGATGATTACACAATTTTTCGAGGTGAATTTAATGCTATTTTATTTCATAATAAAAAAATTGTGGACTTCCTATTCTCCCTCAATCTATTCATATTCTTCTTGAAAAACTATTTAGCTTCAATTAATGGATATTCCCTCTAGAAATGATTCTTTTTCTTAAAATAATCAAGGAATTGGGCATACTTTTATTGAGAAAATTGGATAGTTTATTGGGGAATTATTTTTGGATTTCTTAGAAATGATTCTTTTTCTTAAAATAATCAAGGAATTGGGCATACTTTTATTGAGAAAATTGGATAGTTTATTGGGGAATTATTTTTGGATTTCTTAGCTTCTTGAATTGCTTCTTCTATTATAAGTACTGTAAATTTCTATCATTGTCTCATATATTTAAAAAAGAAAGGATATTTAAGCCTCAAAATGTCCCTTTTAGACTTTAGATCATGTGGTTAAAAAATGATGACATGGAATGGATTATAGGAAATTGTATATTTTTACACATAAATTTTATTTGATTATAATAGCCTCTCCTTCTATCATTTTTACTCTAAAATGGCGATAAATAAGTTTGATCCCCTCTCTACATATCTATTTCTCATTCTAGTACAACGACTTGCTATGGTTTTTCAATACCTTAAGCTATTTTACTCTATTTTGATGCATGTTATGTAGAATAGGGATTTGTTTTCCCATATTTAATTTAAGGATGGAACTTGTTAAATGGTGTGAGATGAGGATTATTAGTTTGGGTCGATTACGCTTGATTCATGATGAATCAAAGCACAATTTTTCTAATTAAACTTGTATCTACCAAACAAGATCATTCAAATTCAAAAATTAAACTAAGCATTTAATTAAAATTGAAAGTTACAAACTACAAGAAGAGTTAAATTCCTAATTTAACCCATTTGAAACTTATCCCATTTTGGAATTAGTGTCGTGTTGATGTGAAACGACGACCCTTTCCCAACTTTGTGATTAGTGAGCATGTTTTAGTTGATTCTATGGAAGAGAATTGATGAAACCATTGTGATTGATGTATGAAAACATAGTTTATGCTAAAAATGAACATGATACAAGCTAAGTTACCATGATTTTATGCTAAAAATAAACTAATTATACTATTTCTAAGCTCAATTTAAGCTAATTTTAAGCTAAAATATGAAAACCCTAATTCATATACAAACTAAGATGGATGCATGTAAGCCATTAATGGATGCTCTAAGCTATTGTGCAATTAAAATTAACTAAAACAAGCTAAAAGTGAGTGAAAGATGAGTGTGAGTGCATACGATATTCAATAGGATAAGTTTGCAATTGAAAGATAGATGAGATTCAAAAACATGACTTTGTTCCAAAAAAGATGGATCCATTTGTCTCCAAATAGTGCTTTATTTATATGAGAGCAAATGAGAAATGGAGGGTTGAGATCAAAAAGATCAATCAATGGTCAAAGATGAAAGGAAGAAGAGGCATGGATCATGGATTCTCATCAATGGATGAGAATGCATGATGGGATTTAATCAATGGCTCACATTTGCTTCAAAAAAACACACTTTTGACCTTCTCACATAGGTCAAAGGTGACTTGTTCAAAAGGTTAAAGGTTAAAACTTGCATTAGAAGCTAAGTGAAAACATCCCTTTTTAAAATGACAAAGGAATAATAATATTCCTTGGAATATTCATTTGGGTGAGGGTAAAAGGCATTTTACAAATTAACATAAAGTTTTAATTGTGCAAAAAAGGGGATAAGAAATATTCCATGGGAATATTCCTATTGTAGAGGAAAGTTAATTTAATTTCTAATTGAACAACATTTAATCATGCAATTAGGGGATTTGGAGGAATAAATTGATATTAATTCAATTAAATAATTTAATAAATGGGGGAGAGAGATGAAATGATATTTAATTAAATAACATAGGGTTATTTAATTAAATAAGATCACTTAGGAAATTAAATTAAATATTTTGATGTATTTAATTTAATAGGATGAAACATTACCATGAAGGGAGATGAAATAATTTGATTTTGATGAATTAGGTTAATGAAAGAAAATAATGCAATTAATTAAATAGATAGGCTAATTTAATCAATTAAGCGAAAAGAAGATGGGTTTGAGGATAAAATAATGTTAGTTAGCCAATGTGATCCATCAAGACATTTTTAAGTGTCTATGTAATGCCCCACCAAGAAACCCCAAAGGACAACACTACACTAGATGAAAATAACAGAATATATATATTTTTTTAAAAACAACAAATAACATTAGAATGCATAGGTCATAACATAATAATCTAAACCTAGGTCCTCTAAGGTTCCTCAACTGTGCTACTCAAAAACTAACAATCAATATTACTAGAAGCATCTCATCAACAATGAAAGATACAAGAACAATCTAACATGCTAGGTCCATTTTAAGACATTGCTTAAAAGATTTACATTACTTTCCTTCCATCATATGGAAAATGATAATCAACATCAAAGATCATTTTCTAACTAGCTATCATATGAAGATGCATTACTTAATAATACGTTTACAAGGTAAAATCATTAATAATTGTTACATCAATACAATATTTACAACATTGCCCCCTCAAGTACATATAAGAAGATTACATCAGATTACCTTAGGAGATACAACGAATATACAATCCAATACACAAATGCATGATAGGATGCCTTCATAACTAAATCAGGGACTAGAGTCCATAGTGCAATACTCAATCACCATGCTCACAAACATTCAGTAAGAGTACCCAATGGAGAAATAACACCAACCACCCGACCATGTGGAACCCTAAGGTCCACCCCCCATGCTAGGATCCCACAATTGACAGGAAATCAAGAGATCAACATACTAACACAATCCAGGGCTAGAGATATAATACCCAACTCTCTATATGTAAGATCAAGCTAAGGACAAGACACAATTTGTAAATTTCTTCAACAACACAAGCCCCACATACAAATAAAATTTTTCTCAACAAGCATCGGGATCTCACAACAGTTTAGAAAATACATAGAATAGTAAACAAAGGACTTGAACCAACATTATTTTGGTTGATATTAATGTATATCACCAATACTTGAATCACAAGAAAATATAATAAGAGAAAATAATACATTATCATCAATACACCCATAGGTCCTCCTAATATTTCTGAAACAAGGATGATATAGACAACACTCATATAAAATCTAGTATTACCCCATACAAGTTCAATTGACCTAGTCTTAATGGAGTATTTTATACCAATAATTTCACACAAGGTATTATCACTTACACACAATTATATGGGTTTCACAAGAAGTACTCAACAAGGAGAAGATACACCAACTCTCCTATTGATTTCATTTGAGTTCAACAGAAACAAGGGGACATAGATTTTGAAGAAAAGACAAACAACACTCTAGCAAACATGACCTACATAATGCTATACCATTTACTCATTATTTTGCATCAAGTATTTTCTCATTAGACATAATTGTAGAATAGATAAAGGGGTACAAAATTCTACAACCATTCTATTATGCACAATAATTATTTAGATACATTTTTCTCAATAGAATACACTCAAAAATCATACATTAACTACAAGTTCAAGAGATAGAGTATGAATCAATACTTTTATCTCAAATTTAAATGATAAATGCTCACTAATCCTTTTTATGGTTTTCTATTCACTATTTACTGAATTTTTGAGGTGCATATGTTTGAGTTTGTCACATCTCGAACTTTGATACTTCTTGTTTTTGGCTTGTGTGGATTTGGCATATGATTGGATGTGCGTGGTAGAATACATAATGAAGACTGGTATTTTTAGAGTGATGAAATATGAAATGTTTCTTTAATTTAAGAAAAGTTGAATGTTTAGAATGTAATTTAATTTGAATATGATGAAAAATGGAAATGTTATTTAAATTCATAAGTGCTAATGTTTTGATTTATATCTTTATGTGAATACTAATCTATTGATGTGTGTTCCTAAGGGTATTGAGATGCAAGTCATCGAAGACTAAGGGTGTGGATAAGGAGAGGTGATTCGCTTCTTGGAAGGGTGCCATAGGAATGGATCTCTCGCACACACACACATGCACATAGTGTCATTTAAATGCATGTAGTTTTAATTTAATTTGATGCATTATTATGTGTTTTCCTGAATGTTTATTTAATTTTATGAAGTGAAAATATAAAAAACATAGTTAAATAGAAGAGTTAATTTTAATCATAATTTAATTATATTTATCTATTTCATAATAAAAAAAATTATGTTTGGATAATTAAATAATTATTTTATTTTTTTCAAAATTAAATGTCATTACCTTGGGCTAAATCATTATTTTATATTTAAATACTTATTTACTCCTCATTAAGAGAAAACATTTATTTTTACTTTACAAAATTGAAATTGTACTACCTAACTCTTTGAAGATGACAAATACCTAGATTGAAATGGAATTGTGTTATTTTTCAATTAACAAGAAAATAGTATGCAAGAAATAAATTTAATTTTATTTATTGAATTCAAGATTAGGTTTGGGGAAATTAGAAAAGAAACTTAAAAAAGATAAAAGATTAACGAAAATGGACAATGGTTCTTGAAAACATTTTCTTGGTTTTATGCTCTGCACAAATATCAAAATGGCTGCAAAATATATTACTTTCTAGATTTTAGTGGACTCAAAATTAGTGGGATTAAGAAAATAATGCAGTGAAAAGAAAAGAAGGAGAAGAAGTCTTATAGAGAGCAAGCTCCAGGGAAAGGAAGAAAAAGTATGGGAGTTTTGGTTTCAATTGGAGGAAAATATTTTCCATGATTTTAACTCCTTCCGTTGCATTTAAATTCCCAAGATGAGTAAAGAATTTCTTGTATTGTTAAAAAAAAAAAAAACCATTGCACAAAACCTCTATATTTTGAAATGTTTGTTGTGTAAAACTTGTTAGTGAAAACTATAAAATCTTTAGAATATTCTTTATATAGCTATATATATATATTGTTTTCATAATTTCTCTATAGAGTGTATATGCCCAGAATTAGGATTCTTTTGTGTGAAATTTTCTTTGAGAAAGTCTTGTTTTAGATTATATATATATATACATGCATACACTTACCTGTCTACGCATGTAAATATATTTATACATATATTTAGGGACATACCAAATTTAAATTTTACACAACACTCTGAATGCAACCTACTTATATTTTAAAGGACTAGTTTTTATTTATTTTATGACAACTATGTGAAGGGATCGGTGGGGACTACCCCAACCATGCCCTCCCCACATGGGGAAGGGTTGCACTATGGGGACAATGCCCTCCATAGTCCACGGCCTGTGGAGAGAGTGTTGCCCTCCCATGTAGTGCTTCCTCCCATGTGTAGGAGGCGTCGACAGTAGTAGCCATGGAAACTCTTTTATAAAATGTGTTTTGAACTCAAAAGAATTTGTTATGATATATCTAAAATTTATTTAATAGCCTATCAGTTGTGTTGCATGATACCGATGCCTATGTTCATATGACAATATATATATATACATATATATATTTATATATATGTATGTATATATATATACAAATCGTATGCATGTATAGTTGTATATACATTTTGGAGTAAAATTATTTATGAGCCAATTTTTATACCTCATCGAATCTGGGTTTATACCTAAAGAATATTTGTATAATTTTAGGTGATTGTCCTATTGAGACCATACTTGATCTTTCTTTTGGTATTGTAAATTTTTGGATATATATATATATATTTCCAAATACATATTTAGTTATGAGTAGTTGTTCTCATTTGAGAATAAACCAAACTGAGATTAGAAATGAATAGATTTATTTAGCTAGAAATAGTTTACTTTTCTATTGCATGCTGAAGAAAATTGCATGTAGATATTGACTTAGTCTCCAAATTCAGAGAATTGTATTCTTGTTGATTATTTTTTATATGTGGGTGTGTTTACTAGAATAATAATATGAGTGAAAAATATAATTTCTAAAAATGTATTCTTTATTTCAATTTCACTAAGTAACCATGCCTTTTAGAATGATTTATTTCTGAATTCCATTACTAAGAACATATATATTTAGATACACAAGTGTCCAATTACCATAATTTTTTTACCATCTCACAATTGCTTATATTCTTGTAATATTTATTCTATAATTGAAATTGTCTATTTAACCCACAACTGTAAATATTTGATTGTTAATTTAGTAAACGAAGTAACTCTCATTTTCTCGTAATAAATAATTACTCCTACAAGTATGTTTTATTGAATGACAATTTTATTTTTCTTTAAATAAGCTTGTTTTTCTACAGAAAGTAATTTACTTTCAAAATGCATGAAATTATTGTTATGAAAACCATATTGTAGTAAAACTATGAATAATGTGATGTTTCTACTATGTGAAATGGTAAACTTTGGAAAGTTACAAGCTTGTGTAAGACATGAGTATTTTATGGGAATTTAATTTTTGAACAAGAAAATATGGGAATTTTGGAATGTTTTATGTTACTACAAATGTTGCATAGACAATCCTTAAATTTATGCATTTATGTGATTTATATGAATTTATGCATTTATGTGAGTTATATGAATTTATGCACTATGAATAGACTTCTGGGATAGGATGTCGAAGGTGGACCCATAGAGATGATAGTTTTACCTTTTCTAAAACTATCATTTAATTTTTGTTTATACTTGGCCAAGCCATGTACCATTGAAATAGATGGAATAAGAGCCTAGAATTAAATGTTATGTAGGTCTCTGCCACCTCTTGTTGCAAGAAATATGTTATCCTTATTATAGGAATCCATATAGGCATCAGGCTTGCATCAAGATTTCCCTCCTGCTGTATTGTTCCAGGTTGCTAGGCTCCTCAAGCAAGGTCAGGGATTTCTTTGAGATAGAAAGAAACCTGGGGAAGTCATGTGCTTCGTGGTTCAGTGGAAAAGGCACCTTAACCGCACTCTTGGCCCTCAGTGCAAGAAGACTAGTGGAATCAAGGCGGATGAGGATCAAAGCTTTACTTTTTCATGGATATATCTCTTATACTACTTCTTTATGGATTGCATAGCCCATTTGTACATTGAAACTTTATTTCATGAATATAACATTTATGTAGTTTATTGTATCATTGAAATAGATGACTTGTAACACCCTTATTGGTGTATGTACATTGATAATGTTATATGAAATCTCCTTGATCATTTGTGGATAATTCATAGAGTACATGTTATGGATATATATTTCATGTTATGGATGTACCTCTATCTCCTCACTTGAAAAGAATGTTACTCATTTACGACATTTTGTATGGAATGGAAATCTTTCGGTCCTTACAGAGTTGCTATTTTAAGAATGAATTCTCAATAATATAATTAAACATATTATCTAGCCTTAAGAATAAAAATATATTGTTTCTTTCCCCTTTTGAACCTATGGTAATAAAATTTTCTAATAAGGAAGATAAACAACATATTGCAAGACGATGAAAATTATGCCAAAAGACCTTGAGATACTAAGATATCATAATCCTACAAATGATAGTAAAGCTACAAAGCATGTCTTCCCCAATCTAAGATTAAAAAAACAATATTAACATTGCTAAAGGTTGACTTGTATTCTATGTCGAATGAACAAATTGATGCAGGCCAAGCATTAGTCAAAATCTAAAGTGAATTTAATTCAATTCCCAAGTAATCATCATCTCATGGATAACTATGGTTGCAGGATGTGTACATTGTGGTTTGATTAAAGGCTTAGAAAATTTCAAGTTCTGCAATTGGTGGGTATAAGGATAAACTCCCTAGCCATATTCAAAATCCTCCCTGCTTGTGCCAAAATGGGAGCCTTAGGGAAAAAGTGAAGGTAGCAGTTCTTGAGGAATAGTTGACTGGAATAGCTCTTGTTTCAATTGGCCACCCCTCATGAAATCTCATTCATATTATAATCTTGTACGCTTTCATCATGGCGAAGGTGATTTGACATCATTGGCTACTTTTGCATGGTGTCAGTCAAGGAAATCCAAAGGCCACAAAATTTTGTTGCCATCCTTTGGGCTAGGATAGGTTCAATTAACGCAAGGAGATCTTAAGAGTTCACTCTCAAATTTTGATAGGGTTTAGGGGGGCGCACATGGATTTGTTGAAAGTTCTTTTAGAAACTTTCATGCAAATGCGATTAGAAAATGTAAATCTTATTTTCACAACCTCCATTAGCATATGGAAACTTTGAAACAATGAAGAGATATCTATCAGAACATAAAGGATAGAGAAATTCTTGTAAGAAGTTGTAGTTGCAAACTTGCGACAATTTTGGAAGACATGCATGCAAAATGTGAAAGCATACATAAAGATGTGAACTGCATAAAATAATGTCTCAAATAAATTTCATCTCGTGAAATGCCACAATTGCAGAAAAATAAAAATAAATAAAAGCATCAGTTGAACTATTAAATAAAATGCCTTGTAGAAATGTAGTCTCCTACAATACTGCGGCTACTAGTTATGCACAAAATGAGTTTGTTGAAAATGCTTTAGAAACTTCCAAGTGAATACAATTCGCAGGTGTAAAGTCAAATTCCACAACCTTTCCCAACGTCCTCTTGGCTTCTCTTAACTTGAAAGATTGAATAAATACTCGTACAAATTAAAACAACAAAGAAACATTTCAACATTATATTTATATAAAGGCATACATCTTTGAATGCTTAGAAAGAGATTTTACAAGCTAAGTCAACATAATCATTGATTGTTAATGGAAAAGAGGATTTTTGATAGATATTATAGTTTCAAAAGCTCTGATAGACATGTATCCAAAAATGTGGAAGAATAGGAAATACACATGAATTGTTTGATAGAATAACTATAAAGGAAATCATCATATAGTACACCATGATTGCAGGACATGCATAACATGGATCTATTAAAAATCTATTGAAACATTGAAGCAAAATTTGATTGGCTGGGGTCAAGATAAAAGGACAGTGATGCCTACAAAAGAACATTAACTATAACTCTATCATAAAATTAGTCATCATTTATTCATAAAATTGTGACCTCTATACTACAAATAGAATAATAGGAGGAAGAGTCTCTTACCTATTCAGATCTTCCTTCCAATGATAGCATATTCCAATGCTGTAAAATCTTCAACAATCCATTCCCTAGTCTCAATCCCAAAATTTCCCTAAAAGTGCACCAAATTTCCCAAATCACTAGGCAAAATCAACAATGTATGTATTTTTTTTCCCAAAATCTCATGTACACCAAAAGTGAAACCCCCCTCATGATCAACAATCAATCAAAAATTACTTTTAGTAGGAAAATTTCCTCTCCCCTTCCTTGAAATAAATAATAATTGAATAATCCCCCCAAAATGCCAATGCCCCATTAAAAAAATAAACCCAAAATGTAACTATAAACTAACTAAATTCAAAAAAGAAAGAAAAGAAAAGGATAGTAACTTTCTTTCATTTTCCCCAAAAGACTCCCCTTTTTTCCAAAATAAAACAATAAAATAAAATCCTCATTAAATAAAATATTAAATTATTAAATTAAAGCACCCATCTGTAATTAAAAGCGTTATATTTAAAAAAAATAAAATCATAACAATGAAATATAATAGATATTTAATTTTTACCCAAGTCAGTAAAATCATTTACCCAAACTTACCTACATATTATAATTAATTATATCATTCAACCTTATACATTTACTTATTTATCATATTATTATTAATTATTAATTATATCATTACATTAAAACTTTATTTTATTACCAACCATAATTATATATTTATTTATCAAAGGCATATTTTCAGACAAATTAAACCAAATGTCAAAACCATTCTCTCACCACTATCTAGGGCCAACATGCAAAACCCCAAACAACACTGACTGACCAAACTGACAAAACTGATAAGATAACAAACCAAGTACTCATCCTCTTTGAGGATGATGGCCAAGGTAGGGGATGAAGTGTTATCTTTGGTCAACTAATCCATTGGGTTTCAAGGCATGCTCCAACCTAGCAGTTTAGGTGGAGTCGATACCTAATACCTATTCACTCAAACATACAAGTTAGAGCACATATTCATAATAGCCAAAGCACTTGGAAAGGGTCTCTAGCAATCATAACCAATTCCTATATGTCCCCCATACATCCAATGTCATGATGCCACCCTTTCCACCTATCCTAACCACATACTACAATATCACCTTACTATCCAATTAAATCTCTGCATCATAATAATAACATAACAATGTGCATCATACACACAAAAGTATTGTCAAGAGCTCTTGTTCGATCTTCCTCTTCAGGTTTCCATAGCCAAACTACTTGCACATCCATGGTGAGAATGGAGGGAACTATAGTCTATATTTTTTCCCTCTTTGAAGCAATGCACTCGTTGTATTGGACCAAAGCATACACAATAGTCAACAATGTATTCCAAACAACCTTCTCACACACAACTAAGCAAGTATGCACCAAGATTATTTTACAAGACTAACCACAAGTACAACAAAATGAAAGATAATGATCAATTCCCCATTCCTTTCTCTCTAAATCATTTTGATAGGCATCATCGAGAGGTCCTTGGAATGGGTCATTAAGATAAATCATAAGAAAATATCTAAGAGAAACAATCAATGTTATCTATATCTCATACCTAGTTTAAGTTTAGCTAAGGTGATATCTATTACTGATGTCCATCGCAGGAAGGATATATCCTAGGACATGTTCCTCAATGGTTGTTTGATGTTAGGATGATGATGCTAAGTTGAGTCATTGATACAAGCTTCACTGACACATTTACCTATGATTTAGACTTTGTATTTTGACTTTTGGGTTTGCACTTTACAACTTGCTATACTTGGTTTCTATTTGTTTTGCCAAACATTGAAGGTGATGACCGATTTATTATGGGTGAAAGTTTATTGTGGGTGAAAGCAAGATGGGATGGGTGGTTCTTGAATTTCTAGAATATTTTAATTTTTTTGGTATTTTGAAATGTTTTGAGGTTGTTTTTGATCTTTTAGAAAGTTTATACAAATTTTTAGGATTTTCTAATTTTCTAACCTGATCTTTAGGGTTTTCTGAGATATTTTGAGGCTTTATAGGTCTTTTGAATATTTTTATTGTTATTGTGTTTTCCATTTTTGAATGTTTTTATGTTTTCAAAATATTTGGATGTTTAGGGATTTTGAAGATTTTACCAATGTTTATGGGTTTTCTAAGAATTTCTAAGTTTTGACGAAGAAATTAACCTAAATACCTATCCTAGGCACCTCGGGGGATGATCAAAGATAAGATTTTCCTATGTTATACACACAGAGACCATGTAGTTTGACTGACTCAACCTATTTACAAGATGAAGATATGAATAGATGAAAGACACCAGTTTATTATGTTGAACTCCTAAAGAACTGACCTAGGGTGTCTCGGGGGCACATCAATGATGGCCTTGCCTATGTTAAATCTTAGAGATGACGTAGTTCGATAAGGGGTATCGATTTTTTGGATTTTTTATGTTTTGACCTATTTAGGGTTTTTGATGTTTTTTGGATGTTTTGGATTTTTCCTTTACAATTTTTTGAATGTTTTTGGATTTTAATTGTACAAGATTTTGCAATTTTTTTTGGATTTTACGATGAACGTTTTATGAATGTTTTTGGGATTTTTGATGAGATAAGATTTTATGAATGTTTTTAGATTTTCTGATGAAATAAAATTTTATAAATGTTTTTAGAATTTTTGATGAGATTTTGAGGTAAATGATACCTAGATCACAATGTCGATGTCACATTGTTAGGAAAAATACATGGATCAAGAGTTGTTTGAAATCAAGAGTGTAATAACCTACCCCCAGTGTTTAGCAATTGTTCATAATGCAATGAACAAACCCAATATAGGTAATGTATATGCAAAGAGTTTAACAAAGTTTTATCATGCTAGATATGGGCTATGGGACTTCATGAGATAAAGTGGGAAATATCCTATCAAAATTTTTGCCTTGAGCAGAGTTGAAGTATACGTTGAATCATTGTCAAGATCAAAATAAAGGGAAATATATGGATAAAGCTAGATTGGATGGATGGAGGGAATATTGGATTTATCATCACAAGGATGAGATGGTTCTATCTGAGAAGGATCATATAGATGCTTGATTCTACTCATGATGCCTGTTTACTAAGTTTTCATCATAGTAATTTCCCAAATCACCATCGTAGTGGGTTTCACTAGAGGATGATTTTTAGTTTTACTATTTTCTTGATTTTTTCATTTTTTTGATGTTTTGGAAGTTTTACCCTCATGTTTAACCAGCTAGTGGAATTGATGTAGAGGCCATTATCATAACATGCCAATGGTATCCTTCTTGAAGAAGTTGTTTTGCTAATATATGAGAACTTGAATGCAACCTTGAAGAACTCTGATCTGCCTTGTGGATACCAAAATTAACCTTGTCTATGTGCTTACATCGCAATAGAGTGCCTTCAAAATCCTTATGATGAACAGTAGCTCCCAAAACACGGTCAATGCGAGAATTAGATTATGATGAATGGAGTGGATGGTGACTTGTATGAAGGAATATGCAATGTATTGGTTGATGGTTTGGAACCTTTGACTCTCCAAACTTGGGAAGATGAGTGATGGTGGGTGGGAATGGAGGTTTTCATGGAATTAGGACCAACCATTGGATATACTTTGTTCCTTGCTTGAGAAGCCTACTTCTATATTTGAGGACTCTTTTGATGGATACAATTCCATTTTTAATTTTTCCTCATAGTTTCTTTGACTAATGGATTTTTGGAGGGATGATTTTCTTCATTTTTCTTTGCTATCCATTTGTATTTGCTTTGTCCTTTTTTCTTGACTGCTTCATTTGTTTTGATGATTTTTGCCTTGCTTAGATAAGAATTATTCTTTTTATGTTGGCCCCAATTTTTGTATGAGATGATGGGTGAATGCCAACTCATGATATGGCTAGTTGTAGTGTTGACAACATTTTCATCATAAGCATTCTTTGTGCCCCATATGTTGATGTTTGTTGTAGACAAGATTTCCCCTGGCGTTGTGAAGGTATTATCAATACCTAATCCTTTTCCCTGATAATGCATCCTCTGATCCAAAGCCACTGAATATGACTTGTCATGAACACTTGATATTGCTATGGTTTCTTGCTATTTAGGAATATGAAAAAATTTATCTAGTTCTATGACATTGTTCTCTACTGATATTGCTTCACAAGATGTTGATGTTGGCTCTAAAGATGTCGATGATGCACAATCATTGTAAGAATCAAGAATCTTTACCACTAATTTCTCATGAACTATTTTATTTGAATCTTTGACATTGTTATCTATTGATACTATTTCAAAAGATGCCGGTACTGATTCAAAAGATGTTGATGATACACAATCACTGTAATAATCAATAATATCGACTATTGCTTTCTCTTATGTAGGAATATGAAGAGTGGGAGACTCATGTTTTGGATGAAGTATGTTTATATGTCCATCTAAAAGAAACATCTCGAGAGTGATATCGGGGACATCTTTGGAGTTTAAAATGGCTTAGAAGATGTCCCTTAGTTCTTTGTGAAACTCTAGGGATAGGGGTTCTTGATCTTGACTTGACTTGAAATAAATTCCATTATCCTCAAGAGCCTCCTCTTGACATGATCCTTGGGTGGATGATATATCATTGGTAAAAGACTCTTCACAACATTTTGTGGGTATGGGTGCAATAAGGGATATTTCTAGCTCATTTGCAACTTCTTCAACATTCCCAATCATTGAGTCATATGTGGGAGAGATATCACAATATGATATCCACTTGATGTCATTACAATATAAAATAGTGCTAAACACTATTGATGGGTTTGGAATTTATTTTAAAATAGTATCTTGATACATATATGATTCCTCATAAACAGTGTAAACATGTCCTAATGTGGTATCCTAGGTATTGTTTGAAGTTGATTCCTTTGTCAAATCTTTTTTTTCCATGATCAGGCATAGGGTTCATGTAAATTTTCATATTTTCATTCCCATATTTCTGATCAACCTCAATGTCTCTTTGTTCAATAAGATACTCTATTAGATGTTTGAGCCTAAAATATTTTTCTATGCTATGACCTTTGTACCAATGAAATTCATAAAATTGATCTTCTCTATGCTACGAGGTTTGATTTGTGTCTCTTGATAGTTTGAGAAATCTAGGAGTGTGATAAGGTTAGACTGTATCAACCTCTTCAAAATGTCTTCCATAGGTTCCCCTAAGGGAGTGAATTGTCACTTAGGAGAATGGTTTGTTCTCTATTGTCTATGTTAGGTGTTTACAACATTGATTGTTTGATAGTTTGACGATGACGTGTATGGTTGTTTTGTATTAATGGTTAGGGTGCTTTATTGTCTAGGAGTAGTTAATACCACTGTTGTATCAACAACACCATCACTAGTAACATTCTTGTTCTTGGCCCAATAGTGGGGCTTGTCATTAAAACTAGTGGATGGGTGGTTGTCTTTATACACTTGTGTGTTTCCATGTGAGATTAGGGATCTCTCAATGTTAAGGGCTCTAGGGACAAGCTCATCATAAGATGTGATGCACTACATTTTCAAGTGGAAGGATAGATCTGGATCTAGATTTTCTATGATAATTCCCACTTGTTGTTCATTGGGAAGTGGCCACTTGCTTTTACTAGCTCTTTGTCTCCACTATTGCAAATAATTGGAAAAATATTATCCCTTGTTCTATCTAAGAGTTTACAACTCTTCTAGGCTTATTTCCATGTCAAGATTAAAGGAGAAGTGATTCATAAATTTGTTAATGATTTCTTGGAAATTTTTAATACATAGAGGCAATTGAGAAAACCAATCCATGGTAGGACCTATTAAACTTCATGGAAAGAGGCGCATTAAGTATGAATCATTGTAGGAAACCTCCATACACATGGCATTGAATTATTTGATGTGGTCTATAGGATTTAAAGCTACTAAGGATGCTTGTTGGATTTGTTGTTGTTGAATAGCTTGTTGATAGGCCTATTATGTTTGTTGTAAAGCTAAGGAATATTCTTGCAATGTAGAATTAATTAGTGGTTTTGACATCTATGATAGGTTTTGGGTGTTAATGTTTTGTGTGGTTTGTGGATTGTTGATGAGAGGCTAGAGGTTTGCTTGGTTTAATATTCCTTGAAAGATGGTGGATTGAGGTGGAGTAATGTAAGTTTGAGGTCTCATTTGATTTTGCATGGTGAGAGGAATTGTGGGGAAATATGATGATGCCATTAGACGTTTTGATGGTAATGACATAATAGGACCTTGATTCCATTGATTAAAAAGGTTCCCTTGTCATATTAGAGGTGTGACCAAGGTATTACCTTGGTTGATGGGATTCGTAACCAAGGTATTTTTTTGATTGGGGTTGATGATAGATGGGTTTGATGTGGATGTTGGATTGACTTGAGTAGCTTGGGTTAGAAATTTTTTCGATGTGTCAACGGGGGTTGTTGGAACCACTCATCAAGGGTTGACTTTGTGTGAGAGTGTTACCTTTCCCTTATTTTCCTACTTGAGGTACTTGATCCACAATACCTTGAGTAACATTAGGCGTACTTGGGGTATTTGTGATGATTCATGAAGATGGTTGTGCTCAAAATATCAAGATTATTGTGGCATCATGGAATGTAAGTGGTCTTCCAAAGGTTGGTGGTTAATGGAATGGTCATTTTTTAAATACCCCAAGTTGTGTTTGTTCCTGGACATGAAGTGAGACCAAGGTTGGTTTCTAGCCGAGTTACAAGACTAGATGTTAAGGGTTGACTTGGCACAAGGGATGGATTTGATTGAATCATAGATGAAGTCAAGCCTTGTGTCAATGACTGCAAAAAAGATGAGGAAATTGGAGCCACATTTTCTAAGGCTTGATGTTCCATGATTTGTTCTCTAGTAAGTCAAAATGGGTTGTTCATGATGTCTTCTATCTCATATGGTCCTGATGGAGACAAGGGTTTTTTTGATGGGGTAACATGACTTCTTGGATCAAATTCTTGATGATTTCGATCACTTGAGGTGAATGTGACTTTGGTTTTCTCCATGATTCTCTTATGTTTTGATCTTGTTGTAACCATAGATTATGGGTCACCTATGGGCAAGTTGTGTTGAGATTTGTTATGTTTCAACTCTCTCATTGACTCAAATCTAGGTAAAAGGGACACTCAAAGTCTTTTTGGAACATTGATGATAATGGGGGATGAAAAGATGGATGATGTGGGAAGTGGTCTTTGTAAAAAATTTGGGACAACAATTTTGACTTAAGTTTTGATATTTTGATGTTACGATAAAGGATGCTAATGAACTTGCAAATATTTAGGGTAAACTCATGATCTTCAAGATAAAATAGTTCAAATATGATAACTAACTTAACAAAATGCATGGAAAAGGATTCATTTCACATACAAAATAGTCAAGTTAGGGTTTGGTTTGATAGATGTTTTAAGTCAAATGGTGTTGGTGTATTCAAAATTTTTGCAAATTTTGGTGAAGTGAAGGATAAAATTTGATGAAGGGGAGGATGAAATGTTTGACCCAATGTTTGACTCAATGTTTTCTCTTTCTATTCCTCTTTGTTTTCAGACCCGAAACCCTGATTTTGAGTTTGTAGGTGACTTTTTGGCACGAAGGTTACAACCTTGAAAATGGGGAGACAACTTGAAAATTTTTCTCTAACCTTGTAACCCAATTTACAATGATCTTCAACTCTTCAAAGTACCTATATCTGTAATCACTCAAAGAGAGAGAAAAAGTGTTGATTGTTAGGGAATAGGGGTTTTCCTTGGTCAAAACCCTTGTGGGTAATTAAACCAAATGATGAGACAACTAAATGAAGGCATGAAACATGAATCATGGAAAATCATACCTTGAATGATTCCTTCTAAATGATGTCTTGTAAATCTACAAGTCAACATGAAATGGCCATGAAGGATGTAGATCTTGATTCTCGACAATAGGTGTACAATAATGCTTGATATTGGATCTTCAATGCTACATTACAACACTAGCTCAATAAAATGCTTGATGCTTGGTATCCTTGACAGGATGATGTATCTTGAATTTTTGCAACAATTGATGAAGAATTATTCCCTTGAATGCCTTAAAAATAATCTTGAACTCTCTCTAGATGATCTTGTGAAGTCTTGGAATTCTTAATCTCATGAATGCTTGACTTGATAACATGTAGGCTTGTATGAAATAGTAATTTGAGACCTCATTTATATAGGCAATCTAACTAATATCCCATGTATTAGATCCCAAAGGATGACATACACAAAATTTGAACTTAAAACTTAATTTTTCTTGCTCAAAACCTTGAAAATAAGCCAAATGGGACTCATTTACCAAGGTAGGTGAATGGGTCCCACCTGGAAGGGACTCATTCACCCAAAGTGGTGAATGGGTCCCACAGGGTCTCTTTTGCTAGTTGGGATGTTAGGGAGTGAACAAATTAGGTTTATATGTTAATTTTGTGAGGTCGTTGATCAAAATAAGCCCCAAGATGCACAATATAGGGTTATAGGGGCCTATTAATGATGATGTAAAGGTTATAAATGTAATAGAGCCAAAAATACGATGTCAAAGTGTAAATAAATATACTTTAGAACACTAAATCAAGGAAAAATTGGATCTATTTAGCTTAGAAGGGCCCTAAATCTAATGTGAATGTGTAAAACACATTACAACACTAGATTATGCCCACCTTAGTTTACAAGCCTCCTAAATTTAATGTGAAGATGTGAATAAATACACTTTACAACATTAAATTAGGGTATAGTTAGGTTTATTTAGCTTAAATGGGCCCTAGACCTAATGTGGATATGTAAAACACATCACAACACTAAATTAAGGTGACCTTAAGTTTATTTCAACATTAATTATTCTCAATTTGAGTGTGAAAATGTACACAACTACATTTTTTGACACTACAAACATAAATGTCAATTTGTTCAATGCTCAAAATAGGTGCTCTCAATCTAGAGATATTATTTGTATTAGAATAATTTTAAATTTAATATTTGTGTCCTATTTGATCAATCTTATCCAATATGATCTATCTTATCCAATGCAATAACAACTTAATGTAAGTAAATGACTTGCAATCCATGAGACTTTAAAATTGTTTTTTTGATAACCTAGTGTTTCCCTTCAGCTCAACCCAACTTCATTGAGTGGTCTATCCCAAGATCAACTCAAAGGTGCACTCTTAGAATTGGGCAAGATGAGGTGAGACTAATGCTTGCTGATGCACCATAAAACCCATCGACCTAGATGCATCAAGTAAAGATCAAGCCTCAAAGTAAAAAAAAGACCTTGGGGAGCAAACCCAAGACTCAAGATAACTCTGCTACCTATGTGGGCATGATACTTTAAAATTGTTGATAATGGATAAATGCAACATATTTTTATATGATCTTTTCTCTTCATTGAATATTAAGGACTAATAATATTGAATAATAGATTAGAAAATTGCTTTATTTCAAGGGCCAAGTTATTTGTGTTTAATTCCCTTGGTTATGCTATATTTTTTCACATAAAAATGATTGATGAGAACACCCTACAATAATTCAATTGCCATAGAATAATTTAATGCAAAATTGTGTTCATTTTAGAGTTGAAAAGAAATTTTTTGATAGATTGAATTTACTTTTGGTGCATATAATATGTGAGTGATAATCAATAATGATTATATGTAAAATGATGCAACATTGAATGCTCTTGAATTACAAGGCATACCAATAAATCACTCAAAGACATAGCTAGTGGAATAAATATGAATCAACAAAGATTTCAAATTTAAAAATTTGGATCAATTTTATGTAAGTGGGATCAGTCTTCTATAAGAATAACTTTAGAGAAGACATCACTAGTATTGAGTTGGGGAGAAAATCTTTAAACATAAAGAGTGACAATAGACATACTTATGACAAATATATTGAAATGAACATAAATATAAATAAAATAAAATCGAATTTAAAAAATAAATGTAAATAAAATAAAATTAAAAAATTAAACAATGAATCCAACTTTTAGAAAAATACATCATTTATTAATGTATAATTATATTAAATGATTAGACCCAAAATCAAATGACATTGAAAATAGGTCTATAAATTGCCACTAGCTATCTAGCCATCAAGATGCACCATGTGCATCGAATGGTCGTACCCCACATGCTACCACTAACTGTCTAATATTAACTTATTAGTTTGTTAGAGATTTAATTTTTGTCAAAAATTATGGTGAAAAGTTTTAACTCAGACAATATTTTAATTTAAAAGGCTACAAAATTCTTGTCTCTAGGTCAATATTTTCATAGCTTTGAGAGCCCGATATTTCTAGTTCCACCTTCTGCAACATATGTAAAGTGGTTGGTTTTGGTTCATCTCATTTTAATTCATATTATATGATATATTATATATTGTAATATTATATTATATTAGGCTCTAGGAAAATTCACCGCCGACAATTCACCACCAACAATTCATCACTATGGATCATTCATCGCATATACAATTAGAAAGTTTTGATTTATGATTAAAAATAAAAAAAAATAAAAAATAAAAAACATTTTCCAATATATTTTACTTTATTCTAGTAAACCAATTATACAACAATATTAGTCATGTTGGTTTTGTTGTTCTCTCGTCTGACTTGTTGGTTGTTCTCTTTCCGGTTAAGAAGCCCTTTTCCATGCTTTTGTAATAAAAAATGATATTAGTCAACTCTATTAAAAAATATTAATGTGACAAATTATTGATGATGGTGAATTGCTAGTGGTGAATTTACCTAAAGCCATTATATTATTGTTGTTATAATATTAGTTTATATTATATTATAAATTTATATTCCCTCCTATATAATATTATATATAATATCATTATATATTATAATATATTATTAAAATATATAATAATATAATAATATATCAAACATGAATCCAACTTTCAAAAAATGATGTATAATTATATTAAATGATTAAAGGCAAAATTAAATGACAGTGAAAATATATGTGCAGATTTGCTTGTACTTTCACGTCTTAGACAATGGAATCCATCATGTATGGTTATTTCTGTCAACTCGTCTGTTCTTTCATCTTTATTTTTTATCCATATATTGCCTCAGAGTTCCTGCTAGGGTTCCTAATCCAAAGACATTTCAATGAATAACTGATTAAAAGCTGCGCCAATCAATCACATCACTTTACTTTAGCCCATACTCGGGACTCGCATTGGTTCTTGCATTTCTAACCTGTACCTCCAACCTGTGCCCCTTTTTCACTATCCACATCAAACAAGTCATAAATCCTATCTATTCACATTATCTCACAAATCTCTACCAACTCTACAGAAAAATAAATATTAAACATAAAACGGTGTGAGAAAAAGAAAATGATTAACTAAAACAAGTCGATTCTCCCGATCCATCACCGTGCAGATTATATCTGATATGTTATGCATGGAAGAAAATGGTTTATGTCATACATGTCTGTATATAAACTGAATCAGAAGGTTCGAAAAGTGGGTAATGATGAACAGCCAGCTTACTTGCATAGAGTATTCTCAGACGTTGGATAAAAGCCAAAGAAAAACTGATGCTTTTTCTTTAAAAACTCCCTGTGAATTCCTTCTATCATTTAAAAGCAACATCTATACAGACCCTATTATTATATGGAATATTGAACTGAGGCGCATTTTAGAAGTATCCTTCTTTTGAAAGAGTGAAGTTAATAATGTTGATAATAACAGGCTAGACCAGTACGGGGCAGTGGACCTTCAAACCTTCTAATAGGTGTGAAACGCGTTAGATTCTGTTGGTTCACGTTTCCGCAACAAAACGACCTATAATAGATATCACAAGGTGACATACAAGCTAACAATACCCTTGAGATGCATTTACCACGCTAGAACATAGAGCTTGTATTGGGCCACGAAAATAGGCTCGAATCTTCTCATCTGTGCAAGAAATCCAACTGCGAAATGATGGAGGTGGGGCAAAACAGGGTTTTGTGGTTTCTGTTTGTCGGCGTGGCCTCATTGTTGTCACACCCATGTTCTAAGGACGAATACAACACAAGTGGAAGATCAATTATCAGAACTGGTCGCCCACTGTATGCAGCTGTACGTTATTTCCATCAAAGGGCTGTATCCTGGTCCCACTATGAAAGCCCAAGCTGGAGACGCTGTTGTGGTCTAATTGGAGAATCAAATTGAAAGAAAAGAATAATAAAAGAGCACTAACACAATACTGAATAAAAACAGAAAATTGTTAAGAGTTATTCACAACCCTGTTCCCTGTTCTTTCATCACATAGCTAAAAACATGATTGCAGCAAAATAAATGCGCTTTAGTATAAGCTTTCTTACAGCGTTCTATGTTGCTGCAGTTATCAAAACTAATCAGCAATAAACTGCTTTTAACAAAGCACAACAACAACTGCAATTAGAAACATTAAGATCAGTTATAGGCAAAGTTTCTGAGAATGAAAATTCACACATGAAACAGGATAGGAAGAAAACACATGTACATGCCAAGAAATAAGGAATGATGAGGAAATATAAGATAGAGCAAAGTCATTAAACAGAGATATACTAAGTAAAGATTTTAACTGAAATAATTAAATGTTGTCGCGTGGATCAATACTATCTTCATTCCCCTCTATTTAATCAATAGGGAGTGGGTCCTTTCTCAATGATGTAAACTGTTCATGTCTAAAAGCTTTGGTGAAGATATTAGTAATTTCTTGACCATCTTGAGCCAAGTTTCGAATGAAATTATGTTGAATCTCAATGCGTTTCGATTTAGCATGAAATGCAGTTTATTTATTATAGCAACGATAATATTGTTGTCATTGTAACAAATTTAAATGAAGTGAGAAATAATTGCCTACTTCTTACTGTTCTAAGATACAACTTAAAATGAATTCACGTGTAAATGTTTTGGTGAAGATATTATTAATTACATTTTAATTGTAATTTTATTTGGCCATCTTGAATCAATTTTCAAACGAAATTATGTTGAATTTCAACGCGTTTCGATTTAGCATGAAACATAGTTTATTTATCATAGTAATGGTGATATTGTTGTTACAAGAAATAGTAGTTATAGGTTCTTCTAACAACTTTAAATGATGTCTCAGCCAAAGGGAATGCAGGTTGGGTGGGTGGGGGTGGCATAATCCGAGAACACAGAGGAAAGATGGTTTTTGCTTATGCATTCAATCTAGGTTTACAAACTTCTAATTTTGCAAAAGTGGTGGCTGCGTATCATGGGATTCTTATTGCTAAGAATACTGGAGTGTCAAATATGGAAATAAAGGGTGATTTGAGAAACACGATCATTTTGCTGAGTGGGAAGGTGACTTTGTACTGGACCTTACAAGAACCTATCCTAATGGCTCGTCATGTCATAATGATCCTTGGGAATTGTAGATCTTCTCACATGTTCTAAGCTGGTAATATAGTGGCAGACGCTTTGGTAAATCTTGGAGCCTATACGAAGAAGATTACCACTTGGGATGATCACTCAATGATATCAGATATCATGTATGATCTCTTAATTAATGATCAAAAATTATTCTAATTTTGTGTTTAAGCTGAACTTCTCATTAGTTCAAGCTGACAACTAGCATTCGTTGTGTATTAAGCAATATTTTCACCCCATCCCACCATTTCATAAGTTAGCTTTGTCTTTTTGTGTGCATTGTAACTTGTCGTTCTATAGAATTCTTCTATCTAAAGTGTTTGATGTGATGCGTGGTGATATCGTCTAAGATGAGCTTGCCTCCTGTGAGGTTTGGAAGAAGGATAATGATGTTTGGACAATAATTTAGTGGGGAAAGCTAGCTAACTATATTAAGGGTATGGAGCATGGCCCTAGCATCTCCATGGAATTTTCTAACTGCTGGAAGGATGGTAATGTTGCTGTTAGGGGTTAATATTTCTCTATTAACATGGAGCTTATCACTGAGGTGACTGGGCTCTCCTTAGAAGGGACTTATTTCCTCAAGAATCCTAAAGGCCATTATCAAAAAGAGATGGACATATTTTTGAAAAAAAGGGAGAAGATTAGTCATATGCAAAATGGCTTCAACAAAGATGAACTTATGGGTGTCTAGAATAGAATGGAAAAACTAGTAATGAGATGTCACATTAGAAAATAGGTTGAAGTGCTTACATGCCCACCTTATTCCCATGCTTAATCACTTTTGTGTAATGTGAAAATGAATATTGTGTTTTGGATAATGGCATCTCTTGAATAATCTATCAAGGCAGTTCAAGACAAGGGAAAGAACTTATCCCTTCAGTAGGGGTTGATTTTCAAATTGTATCATTTCAAGGTAGCCCTTCCCCCTCTTTGGCTTCTACTAGGAAAAGTACCCTCATGGTTAGGGATTTTGTTAAGCCATTGGTGGTCCTCCCTTCTTCCCTAAGCCTTAAGTCATTGCCATCTACAAATTTCTAAAGAGCTACTAAAGATAAAGGAAAATCCCTAAGTTCTAAGGTCCTCACCTAAGCTTCTCAAAAAATGTTTCATTTTCAAACCCCATCGAGATAGATCTATTTCAAATAATTCAAACTATTTCAGGTACCCATCTAGGCTCTCCTAGTGGCTCCCCTATTTGAGAAGACTTTGTTGAAGCCTCCAAGCCTCTCATGTCGATCAACCCTTCAAGCCCTCTAGATTCCCCTACCCTTTGTATTAACCTGGAAAATACCCTTGAAGACCATTATTTGGATGTTCTTGATTTTTCAAGTTGTGCCCCTCTAAAACTGAAGATTAATGATCTAAGTAATGTTGTGAATGAAACAATATTTTGAAATGATTGGTCACTAAATTAATCATAACTAATTATAAAAATTTGTATCTAGAAGAGAGGGTTCTCAACCATAAGGATACTTGGTGGTGTGAAGTTGAGGATGAGGGTCATTGGGCCCTTATGCCTTCTCTTGCCAAGTCTTTTGATAAGTGGTCCAATTGGAAAACCGAAGTTGAAGAGCTCAAGGTCATGGTCAGAACTGTGGAGGAGAGGTAAAGGATGCAAGAAGAGGTGGCTACTATGTGTATCAACCAAGAAAAATCTATAAAGTGTTTATAGGAAATAGTTAACTATAGCAAGAAAATGGTCAAAAATATAGTGGTCACCATTCAGGTGTTCCAATAGGAGATGTGCAATGGTCATGGAAAGAGGAAAATGTATGAATGTAAGGATGTTGGTTAGTCTAAAAAGAAGGGAAAAAAGAGTTGATTATTCAACTATTTCCAATACCTAAGAAGGCCAGTCCATGCAAAACAAAACACTATCTTTTAAAAAAAATATACAATTTCTAGTAAATAAATGGTAGGGAATTAATGGCCTCAAGTTGTTGGGTGACTAGTAGCTGGTTTGGTTCCTTGCTAGTCTTCTCCAATATTTTATTTCTCGTCTTTTGATCATCTTTGTTTTGTTTCTTTTATTTTCTTTTCAGGTGCCTCATGTCTTGTGAGCTCTCATGTTTTTCCTTCATGACTGTTTTTTAAGGGTATGATCCCTTCACAACTTTAATCTAATAAAAAAACTATAAATGAAGTGGGAAATAGTTTCCTACTTCTTACTATTGTAAGATATAACTCAAAATGATGTATGGAAATATAAACATCTATTGATTTCCTATCATCCACTAAAATAGTCCATTTAGGATATATGTAAGAAACTAGTTTACACTTCACAGTATAATTGCTACTATAATTTTTATATCACTCACATAGCTCAATTTTTTTGTAGCACATCAGTATCGCTCATGTAGACCATCCATGAACTAACAATCAATGTGCACAACATACATAATGTTGGGTTTAGTTATAGTGAGTTGCATGAGGCTCCCAACTAGACTCTAAAATATAGCATACACATGGGAACTAGCATTTTCTTTAGTCAAAATTTTACTAATTGCTAAGGAATTTACAACTAACATCCATATAATTATTTCAAAAAAAATCAATAAATTGTCTACGTACTTGGTTAAAAAAATAAATATACCTTTTAGTTATTGTTGGACTTGTGCACCAAGAAAATAATGCATAAGTCCTTTATCTAAAAATTCAAATTTCTTCTCATTTTTTCATAAAGGTTTCTATTAGTTTTTTTCTTTCACTTGAATAAATAAGATCATCAACATAAATATTATAATGCCAAAAAATATATGCTCTTGCAATTTCAAATTATGTATTGTGCTCACTTTAATTTCTATATATAAATTATCCTAAATTCAATATTTTGGTACTTCCATATCATGTTTTATTTTCATTTTCTATAGGACAACCATATATTGCATGAATTTCCTCACATTGTATTAGGGTCCCAAGTTAAAATATTCAATTTTGTACTTTAAGTTCCTTAATATTTGCATTTTCTAATTTTTTATCATAAAAGCTAATCAATTTCTCTATTCTCAATTATTTTCCACTATTTTGTTTCTCTTAAGCATTTTATCTAATCAATTTCATTTTTCTATTAAAATTTGAGCGTAGAAAGGATTACTAGAATAATTCTAAACAATAGATTTAGTAAATATAAATACTACTGGATAATACCCATATAATTACTCTCAAAGAAAAATAATATTCCTTTTTTAGGAATTAAATTTTATATGTTACAAAGACAAAAAATGAAAATTTTACTACCAACATGTTCAACATACAAGGTTGGCTCTAAGTTGCTTCCAACAAAAGCCTTCTTCAAAAAATATCCATCAATCCTTTCATTTCATGCATGAAAGGCATGTTGAACCTATAAAGAGAGTTCTTTAAACTATAAACCAATTGTGCTTTGGAAAAAAAATCATAATCCGTGGTTTATTCCACTTAGAATTACTCAATTATGTATTTATGTCTTGATATATAGGCTACTTGTATTGTGCAACGATTTCTAAGATAATCTTAATAGTATCAAGTCTTTGAACTTGGGTAAAGTTTCTCAAATAATTTATTCTAGATGTTTTTGAAAAGGAAAAAATAGGTTTTACAGGGACCTGAAACCACAAAGTTTAAACATACAAAGATAGAGCAAAAAAATTCCAAGAGAACAAACAATTGTCCCAAAAAGAAAAGACAGCAACAGAGAGACAACAGGGTCCAAAAAAGGACCGCCAAAAAGCTAGAGAAAACAACAACAGCACTACTCCATGAAGTTCAAAAAATCCTTGGCTTCCTTCTCAACTTCACTCATTTCCTGTATTCCCTGCTTGAGGATTTGAACCATATGTGAAGAAGCAGGGACCTTCCTCTTCATCCTAGCCCGGGTGCGAGTCGAAATCCCTTCACCAACATCTCTGCTACAACCTCTGTCTGCATCCAAGTCCACAAACAGTGAGCCCTTTTGATTTTTTTCCATCTTTTCCACCATAGCATTAATGATAATGGTATTATGCCTAGCAATTTTGTGATTATGCTCCACAGTGGCCCTGATATTTTGGCCAATCTTGGACATGTTGCTCTCCAGCCTAGACAATCTTTCCTCCTGCAACTGTTGTCTTTTCTCTGTTAAGGGGGGGTTTTGTCCATCATTCTCCTTACGGCTACTGTTCACCTTCTGCTCCAACTCCATGACTCTATTGCGGACATCTATATTACAGCCATTCAAATCACAGACTTCCTTATGGGCCCACTTAAGAACAGTGAAAAGGCCATCAACACTATTTTTTGCCATACTCATTATGTCATCAGACCTAAAGTTATTCGGGGCAGAATTAATTTTGTCCTGATTAGGGGGTCTTTTAGGGGCATTCACAAATCTTCCAAATGCAGGGGCACTAGGGACTAACTCCTTACTAGCCATAGGATTTTTAGAATGAATTTCCAAAGAATTCCCAGAGTACGAAACCAATTTCATAACTGAGGCACCTTTAAACCCAGAGACCAAACTCGGTAGGGCAACCAGGTGAAGTCTAGGGATTAAGACAAGACAACGAAGCATAACCCAGCATAGGGCAACCAAGCAAAGGCTGGGGGTTAAGACAAGAAGGCAGAGCAAAACCCTCAAGGACATTCTAGCAAGAAAGGGATTGAGGGTCATTGGTTTTAGTACCATAATGAACAAAAGCAAAAGGGGCCGAAGGATCATTCTCCCTACTACTTTCCGTATCCTCATCATCCAACTCTTCAGCAGCAACATTTTTAGGCAAAGCGGGTAAGTTTTGGAAATGCTCAAAGATGAGCCTGACAAGACCAGGGTGAATAATAGAAGTCCACCTAGGGTTTCTTTCAACATCATCAAGGAAATTTTTCAGAGATGAGAATAAATAGAAAGGCAAAGAGATACGAACCTTGTGACGAAAGTGGTTCAAAATGGAAAAGTGATAACCATACGCCCTGGTGAAGCACCCATCAACTGTGATATACTCCATGATAACTCTCAAAACTTTCCTCCAGATCGATTTAATGGACTCCACATCAAAGTAGCTATTAGAAACCTTAACCAGCTTAGCCTTCTCCTTATATTTCTTAGGAAATCTGATGACCGGTTCATCAGAGAACCGGTGGTCTAGATAAAATTTCACACCCTCAGTCGAAAGACCAGTAATCTCACCAATGATTTGCTCATTTAGCTTAACATTTCTACCAAATAGCACAATGTCACCAATTTTCCAGTTTTTGGCGAAATAGTCCAGCATCATCTCATCAGTACCATGGAGCTTTTCCAAGACAGGGACTAAACCTCCCTTTTCAATCTTTTCCCAAGCTTTAACATTCTTCCTGTGCTCTTGAAAGTTGCTTGGCTCAACATGTTTTCTCTCTCCCCCCATCTTCAAATCTCTGCTATACCAATCCCTATAGTTGCTCTGGGTCTCGTATGAGCTTATTTTCCCAGACACCCAGAAAGTGTGCCGAAAATGCTTCTCAAAAAGGAAAATGACGTCAGTCCCATCAAATCTAATGGAATCGACGTACTCAATCTTTATCCACTTCATCATGGCGAAGACAACCTTCTATTCCATGTATAGAATCATAATGGATTAGAGCTTTAACCTTGAAATGGAGGTAATCATTCTTCCTTCATGTGTTTTCCCCACCCCTCTTTACCCCTTCATTGGCAAAGTGATCTGCCACCTTATTGGCTTCTCTGTAGGCGTGGGAGACTTTCACTTTGTTGAATTTTCTTAATATAGCAATTGTATCTTCGATCCACTTTTTGATGGTCCACGAAGGGGGGGATAACTCAAGAATGCAATCTATTATATTATTAGAATCCCCCTCCAACCAAAGACATTTCATACTCATATTGAAAGCCAAGTTAACCACATGATAAGCCCGACAGCTTCTGCAACATGATTAGTTTGGGTGCCAATGTCCACAGCAAAAGCCGCAATAAAAGCCCCTCATTGTCTCTTAAAACACACCCACTGCCAGCTTTCCCAGGGTTTCCTTTAGCAACACCATCAAAATTGGCTTTCACCCAACCAAAAGGCGACAAAGTCCAGCTGGCGTTCTCTCTACCAAAGTGGGCCAGTGTGGGGACTTTTAAAACAAATAGTTTCGAATTCCACTTTTTGGCTATAGCAATATCATAGGGAGACCAAGTAGCTTTATCAACCATTTTTCTAGGGAATAAAGATAAATTTTCCTTTATGGCCCTAACAATTTTTTCATACAAGTCCCCATCCAACATCTCTTTTTTCCTAAACAATTTGTTGTTCCTTTCCTTCTAGATACACCATGAGACAAAAGGTAGAACAAAAGACCAGAGCCTGCACACAAAAGGATTTTTTGAAGGAGCTTTCCATTGCAAGAAAAAATCTTCAATCGAAGCAGGGGAAACCCAAACCACATCAAGATGAACAAGAATTTTTCCCCAGATATGCGACACATAAGGAAAATGAAGAAAAAGATGATTAACAGACTCAGCATCATTCCTGCACGTGTAGCATCTGTTAGGTAACTGGATTCCTCTCTTGCCAAGATTGTCCAAAGTGAGAATTCTGTTCTGTAGCATGATCCAGTAAAAAATATTGATTTTAGGAATCAAAGAGTTAATCCAAGCTTTAGCCCAGAAGGGCGGGAACTCTTGTGGACTAACCATCAAAGAAGTAGCGGAAGAAACTGAAAAAATGCCAGACAGATTGTCTATCCAAACCACAAGATCATCCACTTGGTGTTGAGCCAATTTAAGGGCCCTAAAGGTAGACTGAATTGGGCATAGATCCATACTTATAGCCCTCAAATCAACCCAGTCCCCGTTCCTCTAGTAATCTTTGACCAGGACCCCGAATTCCCTTTTGCAATCATTCATCCATATACTGAAATTCTCAATTCTAATTAGAGGATCCTTTAAAATCCATCTGTCTTCCCAAAATCTAACATTATTTCCTTTTCCAACAATCCATCCAGTCCCCATCTCCAACAACTTTCTACCTCTACTCATATCATTCCAGCAGACAGACCCACGAGGTAGAAGAGAAGAAGTAATAACATCATTAAGAGACTCACAGTTGCTAAAGTATTTGGCTTTTAAGGTCTCTTTCCATTCCCCTCTCAAAGTAAGAGATCTCTAGAGCTATTTAGCAAGAAGGGACAAATTCAACATTTTAATTTTCCTTAAGCCCAGACCACCTCTCGATTTAGGTCTGCAAACCAGGTCCCACCCAACAAGTGGGATTCTCTTCTTATCCTCCACACCAGACCAGAGAAACCTTTTCTGAATTTTTTCAATAGCCTTAGCATATTTAGCAAAAATTTTAAATAAACTGAGGGCATACACAGGTAAATTTTGCAAAGAGGCTTTAAGGAGCTAGATTTTTCCAGCTTGACTGAGAAGTGCTCCTTTCCAACCCGACAACTTCTTATTGAATTTTTCAACCAAAGAGATCCAAAAAGAGTCCGGAGGTTTAAAGCATAGAGGAAAACCAAGATAGGTTGATGGTAAAGGCTCAATCCGGCATCCAAGAATCTGAGCAAGTTTGATTTGTCTATGTTCAGGAGTGTTGAAGAAGAAAATGGAACTCTTAGCCCTATTAACAACTTTCCTAGAGGAAGATTCATAAAGATTTAAGATCCTTTTGAAAGTCATAGCTTCAGTCACAGTGGATCTTCCCATAAGAATGGTATCATCAACAAATTTTTAGTGGGAACAAGTTAGAAGAGAAGAGGAAGGTCTTAGACCAACAAGGGATCTCTGATCAATAAGATTTTTAATATTTCTTCCCAAACACTCAGCCACAATTGTAAACAGAATTGGAGAGATAGGATCACCTTGTCTGAGACCTCTGAAAGTTTGAAAAAACCTCGAAGGCGACCCATTTACAATGACAGAGGTAGTAACCATCGAATCAAGCTAGTTCATCAATTGGATTGCTCTGCTGTTAAAACCAAACTTGACCAAGATTTTAAATAAAAAATTCCAATCTACCCAATCATAGGGTTTAGATATGTCCAGTTTAAGAATGAACCCTTCAGTCTTTGAAACAATTAGGGAATGTAAATTCTCATGAACAGTGATAGCTGACTCCAAAATGTACCTACCTGGCACAAAAGCATTCTGTCATAGAGAAATCATTTGAGGAAGCAAAGAAAGCATTCTTGTAGTTAGAACCTTCGAAATGATTTTATAGATAGAATTACATAGGCTGATTGGCTGAAAAGCTTCAAACTCTGAAGCCCCAGGTTTATTTGGAATAAGGACTACAAAAGTAGCATTTAGTTCTTTCAAAAGACATCTTGATCCAAAGAATTCCTTGATATCCTTTTCAACATCCAACTCAACAATTTCCCAAAACTCTTGGAAGAAGAATAAAGGGAACCCATCAGGTCCAAGGGCTTTATTGCCATCAAAAGAGAAAATGACTTTCCTAATTTCAGCCTTGGTAGGAATAGCAGTGTTCAAAGAGTTTTCATTTTGACCTATCACCTAAGGAATAGCCTCAAGCAAGTAGTTTTGAGCATCAGGCACAATCTCTCCATTACAAGATAGAAGGTTATTGACAAAAAGAACAGCCTGATTCTTGATATCATCCTCCTCCTCAAACCTAGTCCCATTCACTTCAATGTAAGCAATTCTATTAGCAGCCCTATGTTTCGAAGCAAACAAGTGAAAGAATCTGGTGTTCCTATCTCCCTCAGTCAACCAAGAAACCCTTGATCTCTGCCGCCAAAAGACTTCCTCTTTAGCAATAATATCGTGCAACTTAGTGAGTTCATTTTTCTTTTCTCTAAAATTATCAATGTACCCCAATTTCTAAATTTTAGCCTGGATCTCCTGAAGATTACTCGGAATATTTGTCTTAGTTCCAAAGATATTCCCAAAGGCATCCTTTTTCCATCTCCTCAAATTAGATTTCACTTCCTTTAATTTTTTAGCAATCCTAAACATCGTTGTGCCAGAAATATCAATATTCCACCAGCTTCTTATTTCCTCAAAGATTTTAGGATGAAATAATTAGAATTTTTCAAATCTGAAAGGGGAGTTCTTTTTCACCTTAGTAGGGTCCACCATTAGACAAATGGGAAAATGATCAGATCCCACCCTTGAAAGAGCTCTCAAAGCACAAAAATAGTCTATAAACCATTGATCAAAAACAAGGGCCCTATCGAGTCTCACTTGGATCAAATCTTGCCCATTCCTCCTATTAGTCCAGGTAAAAGAGGCCCCTTGTAGGTCAAGGTCTATCAAAGCATTACTATTAATGAAATCAGAAAGGCCTGATTTACTATCCCAATTAACTTAAGAACCCCAAAAATTTTCATCATTCAAGAGGGGGGTGTTGAAATCTCCCATCACCACCTAGTGTTCATAAGAAAAACATTTTCGAAAAGCAGAAAGCTCACACCAAAAATAATTTATAGCATTCTTACAATTCAGAGCATATATATTGGATTGAATCTAGCAGAAATTATCTCTTATGTGAGTAAATCTAGTGGCCACAAGATTACCATTCTCCATTAGGGGCTCACCTCTAATAATCAACTTGTTCCAAAAAGTAACAATTCCTCCCGAAGCTCCAACAGAACTATTCCCATGAGCCCCACAATTCTGAAAAATTCTAAAGCTTTCTACTTTATCTTTAGGCATTTTTGTTTCTTGAACAAGGAGAATATCAGGTTTATGGTCCCTAACAAAATTTTGCAAAATATCCTTTTTATGACGGCTATTTAGCCCTCTAATATTCCAAGACATGATTTTCATTTCTTACCTAGGGATTGAAGTATCTCTGGGATGGTCATTTGAATCCCATCCGCAATATCCTGAAGACTGTTGTGTTCCCTTTTCCATCTTCCTAACCTTTTACCCTGGCTTTGCTTAGTGTTAATTTATTCTAGATGTTATTGAAAATCTCTTGGTATCTAATCTTGTCTTGAGTCTTTTCAAAAAACTATCAATATAAAATATTACCTTATAAACTAATCACCTATATATCTTTTGTTTGCTACACTAATTCAAATAGATTATTTTTATTAATTTCCTCCAACTCTTCATTTTTAGCATCAATCCATTATTTATATTTCATAACTATTTCATACATACAGGGTTCAACTTGAAATTTAGTAAGAAAATAAAATTTCAAAAGTTGGTTCATATTAGTACTCCTCTAATAAGTTTGGTTCAAACATCACACCTTTCTTAAAGAACTTGGTGAACTTGAGCATGAAAAAATAATATTTAAGATAATATTATAGTTTCAATAACCACTTGAGCTTGTGGTGAGAAGAGGAAGATTACAATCTTACATGTTTATTATTACTAGCTATTTTTTGTGCTTATTTTTCTATTTCCATTCTCCCCCTTCATTAGAGACAATTGTGGCAACAAAAAAAGTATCCCTTTTCCTTGCTCATTTGGGCAGCCCTCCTTGTTAACTAAGCTTAATTGTGCCTTGATTTAGAGTTGTAATATATCTGACACATTCACAATAGGTCTTCAGACCTTGTGAACTAATGAACTTAAAATGGTACCTTGACAAAGTGTTGTGAAGTGTTGTAACACACTTTCACACTTTTCTGAGGTCTTATTAATTAACTGAACCTAATAAATCTCTTTTTAACATTAATCATGCCTTATTTAAGGTGTTGTAAAGTGTTGTAACACATTTTCACACTTTTTTAGGTTTTTCATTAATAATTGGGCTTCTTTATACTTTAATTGTCCCTATTTTGCATCCACAAGCCTCATTTAATGCATCTTTTTTAGGATAATCCCAACACAAATAACATTCAATCATAATTTAGGTGTTTTCAAGTTGAATGACCTAGATTTAATGATCTAGGACTCATTCACAACCTTGGGTGAATGAGTCCCACCTAGGTTTTTGGGTCCCAAACTTGGTTTCACACCTTTCTAAGTATTTTTTTAAATGTTCCCATAAATTATGCCTAATGGGACTCATTCACCATCCTGTGTAGCCCAAAATCAAAATAAATTCAAATTTATGGCTATATTTTATCCTCCTAGATCTGATGTTGGCTTGTAGTGTTGTAATTTTGGGAATTCTTGCATAATTAAGTATAAATAAAAGGTTTGTTCACTCATTTTAACCTAATACTTTTGTGAGAGCACTCATAATAGCAATTTTTAGTTCACAAAAGCATTCAAGTGTCTACAAGAGCATTCAAGAGAAGATTATCAAGCATTTTAGAGCATCATTCAAGTATCAAGAATCATGTCAAAGACTTCATGCATCATGTTTTTTTTTGAGCTAACAGTTGTTATGTAGGATTTTATGATTCAAGCTAGCATTTCATTCAAGATCTATTCTATTCAAGCAAGATTCAAGATCCACATCCATTGGATCCATTTCATGCATGTTTGTAGCACTTTATTGCAAGGGTTTGGTGAGTTTCAACATCATATCTTGTCCATTCATCATTCTCCATTCATATTTCATTCCATTTCAAGGTTTGATCACCAATATGGGGTTTGACGAACGCAAACCCCTTTCCACCAATAAAACAATATTTTCCCCTCTCTTTAATATGTGATTTATAGGTTTAGATTGAAGATGCATTGAGGAGTAAGATTGGAATAAGTTGTCAAAGCTATCATCAAGCTTTGGAGAACATTGGAGAACCCTTACATGTTGATTTATAGATATTCAGATCCGAAAACCTGAAGAAGAAGATTGAGAAAACTAAGAAGAGTAGACTTAGACCTTGAAGTTTCTAAAAGCCCTAACTAGACTAATTCACCAGTTCTAGTGAATGAGTCCTATTTTAGGTCAAAATTTATATTTTTACAAATTTGGATACCCATTTTCCAAATTCAATTTCCGCATAGAAACCTAGATCTAGGATTAATTCACCCAACTTGGCGTATGAGTCCCAACCAACATTAAAGTCATAATTTCCAACACTTCAGAGCTTCAATTAGTCATCTTCAGATTCCCAAGTGCACACATTTCATCTTGCAACTTTTTATTTTGTTTTACATACTTTTTGGGTCATCTAGTGAAACATTGCATCATATTAAGGTTAAGCAATTCATCTTCCATTGCATTTTTCTTTCCAACCTAGCTTGGTGGTGAAACCCTCATTATTTTACAATCAACCCTTAGGACGGACCTATTGCAAGATCTCTTTCTCCTTTGCATTTCAATCAATAGGGTTATCCTTTAATGAAATAATTGGAAAGTGGGTATGTTCTATCTCCTAAACCATCTTGAAAATCACCACCATGTTTTGTTTCATTTTGGTGAACCTGCATTTAAAATGTTATAATTCTAATTTAGAGTGCATCATCATCCTATATCTTGCTTGCATTAACATTGCATTAGGGTTTACATTAGTTCATTGGCATTCTAGGGTTTCTAAATTTTGCATTAGTGAAAGTTCATATAAATTTTATTTTTGCATCTTAGATCATTGAAAATCATCTAAAATCTATATTTGCACTTAGTTTATAGATCATACAACATAAAAAGAATAAAAATAAATTAAATTTTTTTGAAATTTTTGAAAAAAACCCTTGCTAGGTCTCATATGCCCCTTTGGGCGAATCAGTCCTAGTACAAATTTTGAGCTACATTTTCCAAAATCTAAAGCATTTTTTCTAAGATTCTATTTGTTATTTATAGCTTTGTTTTTCATTTTATAGAATTTTTGTTATAGTCATTTCATTGTTTTTAAATTATGCAACAAGAAGTTAGGGTATCTGTACCTGGGAAGTCTAGAAATGTGACAAGGATTTTGGAAATGCAAAATGTTGTCAAAAAGAGCTATGGAGGACTAAGATGCCCTTACTGTTGTCTTAATCCTACTGCTATTTTTTGGGGTAGATGCAAAATCTTCGAATGCTAGAACTGGATCTGAAATAATTTCTATAAAATACCTTCAAGAGGATTAAGATTCCCTAGGTGGTGACTTAGTTCCACTCTGAACTTCTGGAATTTCAGAATGTGGTCCTGAGGCTCAAGATCTGCACTTTCTTCTTCTTAGATCTTAGGTTCTAAAAGTTTTGGATTTGGCCTATAGGTGAGTTTCTGTGAAGATGACAACTTTACAATGCAACTTTGCAATTTTTCACTTCAAATTATCTCCAAGTCTTTGACCTAAATCTGTAATCAAAAACACACAAGAGAGGAAAAACTTGTTGATTGTTAGTAAATGGGGGTTTTCCTTGGTCAAACCCCTTGTTGGTAATTAAACCTTGAAATGAAATGGAATAATGAAGGGAAATGATGAATGAACATGTAATGTTACAATTCAACAAACCCTTGTTATGAAGTCTACAAACTTGTATGAAGTGGCTAGCTTGAATGTAGATCTTGAATCAAAGGAATGCTTGATAGATATGGACTTGAATTGCTTGCTTAAATCAAAACCCTACATCACAAATGTTAGCTCAAAAATACACATGATGCAAGAATATATTTGATATGATGCTTCAATCTTGATGATGGCTCAAAATTCTTAATGAATTACTCTTGAATCCTAAAATACTTGAATGCTTGGATGCATAGATTGCTTGTTATATTGATAGGTGAAAATATGAGAGAATGAACCTTGTATTTATACTTATCTATGCTTAATATCCCAAAATTACACCATAACAAGCCAAAATATGAATTTTTTAATTAAAGGAGGCCAAATCTCACCAAGATTTGAAATTAAATCCTGAAAACACCTTAAGGGGGATTAAGATGCCCTAGGTGGCATCTTAGTCCCGAGGCATGAAACTCAGGGCACAAACTCCAAAAAGGGGCCACATTAAGGTGCACTTGAAATCAAGGTCCCAAGACCTTTGGAGGATAAAGACGCCATAGGTGGTGTCTTAGTCCCAACCCAAAAATTAGGAACACACATCCAAGACCATTAAACTATCATTTCCCCTTTGAGGTTTGTAAGGATTAGCCATAAAAAGATATAATTAATTGAGCTTGTGGATGCAAAATAGGACCAAATAAGACATAAATAAGCATAAATAAAGCAAGGTAGGCCCAAACAAGTGTGAAAATGCAAGGGTATGCATTTTCCTACACTACATTTAGCCCCTACTTTAGTGAAAGGATGAACTTGCTTCAAACTCACACTAAAGTAGTCAACCACACAATCAAGAGGGGTTCAAATGTATGAATTCTAGTAAGATAGGATGAAAATAACCAAGAGGGTGGTCAAGCACCCAAGATCAAGATCATATGGAAAACTAACATAGGAACAAAGGAACACACATGCATATGATATATGAAGCCATAACCAAATCACAAACATACACCATCAAAGACAGAAAAATAAAAAGAAAATAAAAAGAAAAATGCAACAAATCAAGCTTCGACTAGTCGTCCAATGTGTTGTGGACAAAGCCTAGGATGTTTTTCCAAAAGAGGTTTACAAGTGGAATGCACTATCCACTATGCAAAAAAAGTGCATCCTTACAAGGCCTAGTGAAGCTAATGTCCACTAGGTGAGCCCCAAGAGGTCCATATCAAAGTCATACCCCCATGACTATGATAAGGAAAAAAGGAATAATGTGTGCTCACAAGGGCTAGTGAAGCTAGTTGTTCACTAGGTGAGCCCCAAGGGACCATATCAAAGCCATACCTCCATGACTTTAATAAGGAACAAAAAGAAAATGCAACAAGAAAGAGAGATGTTCAAAGGTATTTAACTTAGTTCATGCAATGTCTTAATCTTAGGGGACATCGTACTTAATGTCTCCAAGAGAGGATAAATACAATGTCTCATCCTGGGGAACATTGTAAATGTTTTGAAGAGAGGACAAGTGCAAGGTATCATCTAGGGTAACATTGTACTTAATGTTTCCAAGAGAGGACAAGTGAAAGGTCTCATCCTGGGGAACATTGTACTTATTGTTTCCAAGAGAGGAAAAGGAAATATCACACTCTTGGAGGAAATCAAACCTAATGACACCACCAAGAAAAGGACACATCATGAGAAGGAATAAAATCACACAAGAAACATGAAATCAAATGTGAAAGAAATCATGCCAAAATAATGCCAATGTATGACCCCACTTTAAAGAAATTGCTAGCACCATGCTATGATAAATTACTTTAAAGTATCCAAAACATAAAAGAGAAAAAGGAATTTGAGGGTTGCCCCCCAGAAACACATAAGGGATCTACGGATTCAAGATCAATATTTGTCTTTTTTGTAATGATATTAGAGAGCTTGAAACTATCATCATTCCCTAAATACACATAGAACTAGAAGAATGACACAAAGATAGAAAAAACAAAGAAAAACCTTTTTGGTCAACATGGAAGAGACATAGGGTGTCTCCATTCCTTACGTCATCCCCAAAAGGAAAACACAAGACAAAAATGAAAGGAACAAAAAAGATAATGAAAAATATTTTGGGTCAACATGGAAGAAAAATAGGGTGTCTCGACATCGTGCATCATCCCCAAAAGGAAAACACAAGAGAAAAATGAAATGGAAAATGAAAATGAAAGGTAAAGACCAAAGAAAAGGAAAAAAGCTTATGACATATAGAAGAATGAAGGTACAAATAGAGGAATGCACATAGAGAGGAAACATCAAACAAAACATCATGGTGGATCACAATACGCACATGCAATCAAACAAAAATAAAGCAAAAAGGAAAGAAAAATACTAGTAAAGTAGATGTGAGTCACTCCATCTAGCAGGTCACCCACATCCCAATCTTGTTCAGTATATGCAGAATGCGGATCACTAGAGAGAGGTACAATGCCAAGTGTTATACTAGGAGAATCACCAAGTTCAATATGTGGTGAATCACTTAGTTTAGGAGGATCATCACAGTTGTTATCATTTAAGCTCATGGAAGATGAAAATAATAAATTCAACTCATTATGTACTTGCTCATCAATTTTAGCAGTTTCTTCATCATCATCCAAGTTAACCACAAATAATATTGATGGAAGGTGTTGGTCCTTGTTATGTTAGATACGTAGGATCTGTCAGTTTTGATAAAAGAGCAGGCTCATTGTTTATTGCTTCTATTAAGTTCAGAGTTTGATTTTCAATGTTGTTCTCATCATTCATCTTTCAAGAAATAGCACAAAGTCTATGCCTACACTCTCTAACATTTCTATTTCTTTTATTATAGTTTTCAAGTTGCATTTGTGTCGGAGCAGGTTTATCAACCATATGTTATTTTCTTATTGTGAGGGAAGAAATGAAGAAACCATGGAAGGTTGTTCAACCACTTTCTCTATAGCTTTATAAATTTTCTTAGGAGTTGGACTAGGACTTGATTGGTTTTCTCTTGGCCTTTTGTAGGAAATAGGCAAGGGATTTTTGATGCATGGGTCCTGGTTTGTTGGAAGGGCTTTAGATTCATTTTTTTCTTCAAGGGGTGGAGGTTCTAGCATAGGTAAAGGAGAATTCTCAAGGGATAACTTGGATATGCATTTTTCTTTGAAATTTTGCTAGGATAGGAAAAGGAAGTCTTCATGGGTGTTAGCAGATGGTCAACACTCCCCTTAGGATTTGTGACATGGAGTAACCACCTCACGTGGATCTGTTAACTTTGGCAGTTGTATCGGGCATTAACAAGTCGATCTTTTGGTGCAACGACAACTATGGGCCAACAAGTGGTATTAGAGCCAAAGGTGTCGGGTTTGAATCCCTCGAGTAACATTGAGGGGGAGTTTGTTGGAAGATGGTCAACACTCCCCTAGGGATTCATGACATGGACTAACTGCCTCCCATGGATTCGTTAACTCTAGAAGTTGTATCAGGCATTAATAGTTTGATCTTTTGGTGCAACAAAAATTGTGGGCCAACAATGAGGTCTTATAGGTTCCATGGGCTCAAGCCAAAAATAGTCTAAGGAAAATTTTCTATGGGAAGATAGAGGTCTAAAGCCACTATGGTTAACAGTGAATATTTCATTGTCGATGGGAAACTTTAAGCACTTATGGACAATATATGGGACCGCATTCATGGAGCGAAGCCATTTGTAACCTAACTTCAGATGAAATTGGTCTAAATTACAGATGATAGAGAATGATACACTTAATTTCTTTGGTCCTACCTGTAAAGGGAGTGTGATTGAGCCCATCATAGCACAAGAAAAACCATCATGCATTTTAATCCATGCTTTCAGTTTTTCATATCTATCTTGAGTAATTTCATGCACATATAAGAGTTCTTCTGTGATCACATTCTCTCCACAGACGAGATCAATTAAAATCCTAGGAGTGGGCCTATTATTGATTCTATTGGATTTGTAAAGAGGACCATCAGGTGAATGTTTAATTATTTCTTCTGAGGAAAAAGTAATTTCCATGGGCATTATGGTTTGTTGTTTACGAGGCTCGATGTTAATCACTCCTATCATTGTACTAATAGTACTTTGGTCATTGGTATCCATAGGACTCTGTTCATCATCATACATAGGATTTTGTTCATTATTTCTCGTATTCTCATCATTCATGTCAACACTCATCACATCGGGCTTAGTTTCACTAGCCTTAACAAATGAAATATTATGGTTAGGCATGGGATTGGTAAATATTTGTAGGTTTTGGTTAGGAGGAGCTGTAAATTTATTGCCTTTTTCATTAACACCTTCAATTTGGATATGATTAGAATCAATGAGGTCCTACACAAGATGTTTCAGATGCTTGAAATGTTCCATATCATGTCCTTTTTGTTGGTGATAAGCACAATAGGCATTGTGTCTAAAGCTCAAAGGTAATGGCTTGCTAGGGTCAAGAGGTCAAATGAGAGGTAAGGTAAGCATGTTCTTGTTTATTAGCCGAGTCATGATATTTTGAAGTGTGTCAAGTAATGGAGTAAATTTTCTTTGCAGATACCAACATATATAAGGATTACTCTTCTTTATAGTAGCTACTTGGGTATCAACTTGTTGGGTAGGTTGGGAGGTGGAGTTTAGTTGAAGCAAACTGTTACTTTTTCTTTTGAAGGGCTGATAGGTGTTTTGGTTTGAGGAGTCAAAATTTTAGGGATCGGTAGAGGTGGTTTTCAGTTCACAACTACCTATGAGATTCTAATAATATCGAAGGGCAGTGCATGAAGGAATATTTTGAAGATGAGAATCAGGAATCTTCATGCTAATTTGAAAATAAAGCGATTGGTAACATGAAATAAATTCAATGACTTTTTCACCCTCATTTTGCTTGCATCTCATCAAATTAGGTAATGTCATTTTAGGAACTATATGTACTTGGAAATGGTTAATAATGGCCTCAACAAGTTCATTAAATGAACAAATTGAGTTATTCAATAATACAGAAAACCATTCCAAGGCAACGTCTGTCAAGGATCAGGAAAAAGCTTAGCCAAAAGTTTGTCCTCAAGGATAAAGTCACTATACAAAGTAGTAAAGGCATTAACACAATTAGTAGGATCTCCCTTTCCTCCATATTCACTTGGAAATGGTTAATGAAGGCTTTAAGAAGTTCATTAAAATAATAAATTGAGTTATTTGGTAATATAGAAAACCAATCCAAGCCAACCTCTTTCACGGATCGGGAAAACATCCTAGCCAAAATTTTGTCCTCAAGGATAAAGTCACTACACAAAGCAGTAAAGGCATTAACATGATTAGAAAAATCTTCCTAGGTGGCATCTTAGTCTCAAACCAAAAATCAAGAACACATAGCTAGGATTATTAAATTATCATTTATCCTCTGAGGTTTGTTGGGATTAGCCATAAAAAAATAAGGAGTAGGTGTCTGTCTAAACACCCTAACCACAATAAAATGATAAAAAAAATTATAAGATTTTAGATATAAGTCGAGGACTGATTTCCCGATGTGATGCATATTTTCTTGTATTCTTTTTCTAAGTAAGATACAAGACAAGCTTACCATTATGAAATTTCTCTCATTCATGCACTTGTGTACTACCCTCCATGATTATCAAAACTTGACTAGTAGTCAAGATACAAAATCCACTTCTAGCCATTTGACTGAGAAGTCCAAGTCTGCAAACCAAAATAATTCTCAACCTCTTAGAAAATAGAATAAAGGTTTCCTATTTCCTTCAGTTCAATCTCCCTCAACAAACAACTCAGAATTTTAATAACCAAGTAGCCGCTATTAAGGCCATGATACCCTTTAGCTATGGGGACCCAAAAATACAATTCACTCCCTTACTCAATACCCTTCATAACATAATATGACACAACTCCTAGAACAAAAGATGATTACCTTGCCCCTGTTGAATAACGTGATCCTAATAAACCATTTACCACAAGCTATATACCAAATTCTTAATGTCATTATCACTAACAAAATGGACATGATACAAAACATTGCAAGCATCTTAAACATCTTGTGCAAGACCTCATTGATTCTGGTCATCTTTCTGTTGGAGGTGTTAGTGATCAAGAAAATAAATCTATTGCTCCTCCTAACCAAAACTTGCAAATTTTTACCAACCCTATGCCTAATGATAACATTTCATTTGTCAAATCTAGTGAAACTACAAAGAATGGTGTGATGAATGTTGATACAAATGCTGATAATAATGAGACTGTTCAATATGATCCTATAGATAATGATCCTATGGATGATATGGTAGGCATGATAGACATCATTCCTCATAAGGGAAAAACTACAAAGCCTCTTGATATTGCTTTCTCCTCACAAGATATACTTAAACATGCACCCAATTGTCCTATTTACATAATTGGTCAAATCTATGGCAAGCCCACTAATGGGATATTAATAGATCCTGTCTATGGAGAGAATGTGATCACTAAGGAATTCCTACTTCTGCATGAGCTCTATCACAATATCTATGATAAACCAAAAGCATGGATCAAGATGCATAACAATTTTTCTTTCCCTACGATGGGATCGATCACCCTTCATTTATAAATAGGACCAAAAACATTAGATATCTCATTCTCCATCATCCCGTAGTCAGACCAATTTTGTGTGAAACTAGGCTAGCCATGGCTTCACTCCATAAATGCAGTCCCTTCAATTGTGCATAAATTCTTAGATTTTCCCATTGACAATGAATCTTTACCATCCATCATAGTGGCTTTAACCTTTTGTCCTCCCGTGGAAACTTCTCCTTGGATTTCTTTTGGGTCGAGCCTATAGAACCTATAAAACCATGAGAATACTTCTTTTTCATGTCCTATCAAAATTTCAAGGCAAAGAAAATAGTAGAATTATCCCTTTGAAGCATGCCTCAACGTATAGTTGATCCTACCATCCTTGACGAAACCATTATTGAGCCTAAAGAAATTCCAAACAACCAAGACCAACCTAAGATATAAACTTCACCTACTTCCTAGAAAATACCAAGAGATAATGAAAATAATCTTCTTACACCTCCTAGAATAAAACAAGTTTATAAATTCAAAGAGAAAGTAGTTGAACAACCTCTTGTGGTTCCTTCCATTTCTCCCCTTAGGGAAGAAAAGAAATGTATAGTTGACCGACCCGCTCTTACACAAACAAAATTTGAAAATAGAACTAAAAGAAATAGAGGTGCTAGACATTGTAGACATAGACGTCGTGCCCTTGCTTACAATTTAATGAAGAAATAAATAAAGAATCAAAATCCAAACTTGACTAAAGCAATGCATGACAAGCCTCCCCCTTCATTAAAACAAAAAGATCCTATAGTGCAATCACAACAAGAGTCAAACCCTTCTTTAGACATTATCATTCAACCACTTATTGTGATTAAATTAGTTGATGATCTAAGGAAGTTGCTAAAATTGATGAAGAGGTACATAATGAATTGAATACATTGTTTTCCTCTTCCATGAGCTTAAATGACAATTCTATTAAGAAGAGTGTTGAACTTGGTGATGACCCTAGTTCAACACTTGTTATTATCCCTTTGGCTAGTTTTCCACCTTTTTGATACAATGAAAATGATTGGGGTGTGGATGACCTGCTTTAGGTTGACTCACATGTGCCTTGTTAGTATTTTGCATTGTCTTTTTTGTGATCACATGTGCATATTGTGATCCCCTATGATGTTTTGTTTGATGTTCTCTCTCTTTGTGGCATTCCTCTATTTGTAATTTCATTCTTCTATATGTCATAAATATTTTATATTTTCACCTTTAAATATCTTTTCATTTTTCTTGTGTTTTCCTTTTGGGTATGATGATGCAAGGCATCGAGACATTCATGTCTCTTCCATGTTGAACCAAAATATTTTTCATTATCTTTTTCACTTGTCTTGTCTTTTTCTTTAGGGATGATACAAGGCATCGAGACATTTATGTCTCTTCCATGTTGACCCAAAATATTTTTCTTTATCTTTTTCATTTGTCTTGTGTTTTCCTTTTGGGGATGACACAAGGCTTCAAGACATTCATGTCTCTTCTATGTTGACCCAAATAAAAATTATTTGTTTTCGCTCTCTTTGTCATTCTTCTATTTCTATGTTTATTTGGGGAATGATGATAGTTTCAAGCTCTCTAAATACATTGTAACAAGAACATATTGACCCCAAATCCATAGATCCCTTATGTGTTTGGTGTTTTCATTTTTTGGGGCAACCCCTTTACTCTTTTCTTTTGCATGGCGTAGCTTTACTTGGAAACATATGACTTGGAATAGGGCTTTCCAAGTTATCTCACATGTCCTTTTTATTTCCAACATTTATCATTTGCTACTTTAAAGTAATTGCTCATAGTAATGGTGTTTAGAAATTTCTTTAAAGTGGAGGCATACATTGGCATTATTCTTTTGCATTTTATTTTTCCTTTTCATGGTTCATGGTGCAGTCTACTTACTTCATATGATGCATTTTTTTCTTTGTGGTGACATTGGGTGTGATGTCCTACAAGAGCGTGATCTTTCAAGTAGAATATTACATTCCTCTTAGTGGCTTGATGCGACAAACTACATCCCATAAGTTGTGAATCTTTTATTATTTGATTGGTCCTCTATTGGAGACATTAGACATAATGTTCCCTAAGTTAAAGACCTTGCATGAATTAAGAAAGAATCCTTTGAACATTCTCTACATTTTGCATTTGCATTATATGGCCACCTTGCATAACACAACTTGCATTCATGTACATCCATCTTATTTGTTCATGAGCTCCAAGCATACGAAGTTGTTCTTGTCTCATGAAGCTCGAAGTTCATTTTTACGTGGTTCCTTATTAAATATATTATGAGGCATGACTTTGGTATGGTGTGATGGGAAGCCAAATGAGGGAAAGACTTTCCCTTAGCCACTCACATGTGTGTGAGCACATACCGGTCATGTGTGTATGTGTCTCACCTTCTTGGATTTCTCACCCAATAGACATCCTAGAGTTTCGTTGCCTCAGAGCGAGCATGCATTTTTCAGAAAAACAACCTAGATCTGATCCACATCATGATGGATGAACGGTTGAAGCTTGATCCACCCTTTTTCTTTTCCATTTTCTTGCATTTTCTTTATGTCTTTGATATTGCATGCTTGTGCTTTGTTGTTGTTCTTATATCATTTTTATGTGTGTTATTTTGTGTCTATTTTCGTTTGCCATGGGATCTTGATCCTGGGGGCTTGATCAACCCTCTTTATTATTGTCATCCTATCTTACCACCATTGGAACACTTGGACCCCTCTTGATGTGTTTTTGTCTACATTAGTGTGAGTTTGAAGAAACTTCATCCTCTCCCTAAAGTGGGGGCTAAATGTGGCAATGAAAAAAGTATCCATTTTCCTTGCTTGTTTGGGCCCTCCTTGTTAACTAAGCTTAATGGTGCCTTCATTTAGTATTGTAATGTTTCTAACACATTCACATAGGGTTTTGGTCCCTTGTGAACTAATGGAATTAAAAGGGTACCTTGACAAAGTGTTGTGAAGTGTTGTAACAGACTTTCACATTTTTCTAAGGTTTTATTCAATAACTGAACCTAATAAATCTCTTTTTAACCTTAATCATGCCTTATTTAAAGTGTTGTAAAGTGTTGTAACACACTTTCACACTTTTCTAGGGTTTTCATTAAAAATTGGGATTCTTTTTTCTTTAATTAGCCCTATTTTTCATCCACAAGCCTCCTTTAATGCATCTTTTCAAGGATAATCCTCACACAAATCAACATCCAATCATAATTCAAGTTTTCTAGGTTGAATGGCCTAGATTTAGTGATCTAGGACTCATTCACCACCTTTGGCGAATGATTCCCACCTAGTATTTTGGGTCCCAAACCTAGTTTCACACATTTCTAAGAATTTATAACAAAGGTCCCATAATTTATGCCTAATGGGAATCATTCACCACCTTGGGCGAATGAGTCTCATCTGGCCCAAAATTAAAATTAATTCAAATTTTTGGGGGGATTTTATCCTCCTAGATCTGATGTCAGCTTGTAGTGTTGTAATTTCAGGAATTCTAGCATAATTAAGTATAAATACAAGGTTCTTTCACTCATTTTCACCTAAGACTTTTGTGAGAGTATTCATAATAGAAATTTTGAGTTCACAAGAGAATTCATGTTTCTACAAGAGCTCATTCAATGGTAGATTATCAAGCATAATTTTAGAGCATCATGTCAAAGACTTCATGCATCATGTTTTTTTTTTAGCTAACAATTGTGATGTAGGGTTTTATGACTCAAGCTAGCATTTCATTCAAGATCTATTGTATTCAAGAAAGAGTCAAGATCCACATCCATTGGAGCCATTTCATGCATGTTTGCAGCACTTTATTGCAAGGTTTTTGTGAGTTACAAGATCATATCTTGTTCATTCATCATTCTCCATTCCTATTTCATTATATTTCAAGGTTTGATTATCAAAATGGGGTTTAACCAAGGAAAACTCCTTTCCACTAACAAACAATCATCTTTAGATTCCTAGGTGCACACATTTCATCTTACAACTTTCTGTTTTGTTTTACATACTTTATTAGGTCATCTAGTGAAACATTGCATCATATTAGGGAACTAAACATTTCATCTTGCACTACATTTGTCTTTCCAAGCCCTAGCTTGGTGGTGAACCCCTCATTAGTTCACAATCAGTCCTTAGGATGGCCCTTGTTGGTGTAATTAAATATCTTGTACCTTGTCCTAGGTCATAATTACACCTTAGTTAAGTTTACTTAGGGACCACATAGGAGGTTGTTGGAGAATCTCCACTTTTGGTGGACTTGACATGTCATTATCTCATCATTTCCACCTTTTGTGGACACATCATGTGATTATCTCTCCACCTTAAGTGGAGTGATAAGTTTTCCTAGTTGTCTCATGTCATAAGATTCTGACACTTGTCATAATCTTATGCCCTTCTATGTTCTCACCTTGGTTATATAACCAAGGGGTCTCTCTCATTTGTAATCAATCATTGTACTGCATATCATATTAATGACATTGAATACAGTTTATTCTTGTCATAATCTCTCTCTCTTTTCTTGTGCTTTCCATTTGGTCCATAGATCTTGGGTGGAAACCATAGCCAATTCTAACATGGTATTAGAGCGTGTTTGGAGCCATTGGAGAGTCTTATTCTGAAGAGAGATTACAGATCTGAGGAGGTTCTGTTCGTGGCTCTTTGTTGCAGGTTCACATCCAAACTTGTTGGTGCAAATCTGAGCTCGCCATTACGTCTGGAAGGTTCGAGATAGTCAATTTTGACTTTTGTTTTGTCCAAATCGGACATACGAGGCCAAATCTATGAGGGTTTGAAGTTGAAGTGTGGTTGCTAGATCCAGAAGGTAGCTGCAATTTTGGAGAATTTTGGGTCAAATCCGACCCTACCATTGCGTCCAGAAGGGCCAAAAACCCTAAGATCGACTGTCAACTCGTTCGATTCGGAGCAGTTGTCCGGTGAGGCAAAAAAATTTTGCCCGAAGAGCCGTACGGCCCCCAGGTCGTCATTATTGCGTCGACGGTACGATTTTATTAAAAAAATAATAATTTATTTTCTGCGAAATTATATTTTGAAATATTTTGTTAAAAAAAAAAATTCGCAGTTTTTAAATTTGGAAAGTTTTTATTTAAAAAAAATTTTAAAAAAAAAAATACCAAATTTTGTAGTCTGCAGATGTACCTCGTACCCGCAACAGGGTATCGCGCCAGCCGCAGCTGCCACGTGGCCTGTGGCCCGTGGCCCACGCAGGCCCCCGCGGGCCCCCTTTCTCCTCCGACCGGTGGGCACTGAATACCGGTGCTGTTCAAAAAAAAACCGGCAGTCGCTCTATAAAAATTCCGGCAAGCGCATAACAAATCCGGCACGAAGATTCCTTAGAATATTCCGATCACTGAAGAATATTCCGGCGTTTAACAACATTCGGTACAGATCCGACGGCCGTCAATTTTAAGCAGGACAGTTTTGACAGCTGGAAAGACGTCAAATTTAACATCTTCATTTGCTGACGTCAGCAATATGTCAGCAATGCTTTGAAATTTTTTGCCCCCTCACGGATTGCATTTTCATTTTTGCAGTCTAACTTTGAAGCTCAATATCTTGCTCATTCTTACTCCTTTTTTCGAGCAATTTTTTTTTATTTGGGTTAGAATTTTGTGCTCTACGCACTGGTGCAATCAGTATTTGGTTTTGGTGCCTGGTTTTTCCAGAATTTTTAGATTCTCACAGGTGTTGCTACTTCGTCCTCGTTTTGGAAACTTTGGGAGCTCATAACTTGCTCCTACGGTAACATTTTTTAGTGAATTTTTTTTTAAAGTGCATGATTTTTCGTGTACTTTTTAGTGGTATGATCAGATTGATCTCATTTTGTACCAAAAATTATACTTGATACTATGGCCTATTTTGGCATTTGTAAGCACTAAGATCAAGTCTAGTTTGCTATTTATGGCATCTAGCAACTGTAAACGCACTAAATATAAAGTGCCAAATCAGATATTGCTTGGGGGGTTTCTTGATTGAGTGATTTGGGGGGGGTCTCTTGGTGCATTGATTTGATCTGTTTGCTTTGCTCTTTCATTCTCATGGATCATTCTAAGGTTCCTTTGCTCACATCATATAATTATTCAACATGGCATCAAAATGCATGGAATATACTAATGACAGAAGGTCACTCTCTATTTGTTGAAAATAAGGTACCTGAACCTACAGATGATGAGAAAAAGTTAAAATGGATGATCAAACATGCCAAAGCTCTTGGGTGTCTTTGTAGACTAGTTTCTCAAGATTTGTTGTTTCAGATTGAATCATGTAAAAATTCTCATGAAGCTTGGGAAAAATTAAAAACATTGTATGGTACAAAAGATGAAGTAAGAGGCTATCAAATTGATAATGATTTGATGAATCTTGATCCTAAGAACTTTGACAACATCCAAGACTACATCACTAAGGTCAATGATCTAAAAGAGCAATGTAAAGCATGTGGAATTGATAAGAAGGACATCCAGTTGGTGTACAATACAATGAACAAACTTGGTCCTGATTATGCTTCTTTTGTTTCTAGCTTTCATACTCATAGATTGACTATGGGGTCTGCATACACTACACCTTCATTTGCATCATTTTCTGAGATGTTGATACATGAGCAACAAAAGCTTATCTCAATGGGTCTCATCAAGACTTCTAAATCTCAGGCATTGTTGGTTAATCAGGTGAAAGAATCAGAATCAGATAAGAAATAGAAGAAAGCAAAGAATAATCAACATTCAGATCAAGTAAAGGATAATCCACATTCAGATCAATCAAAGAAAAAATCTTCTTCAAAAGGAGAATCATCTAAGAAGGAGAGACCTTTTTGTGCATATTGCAAGAAGGATGGACATGAAGAACATTATTGTTATAAGAAGGATATTGATGAGTTGAAGAATCTTCTCAAAAAGAATCACATTGATTTGCCTTCTAGAATGTCCTGAATCTTCTTCTCCTTCTACTTCAAAACAAGTCTAAAAAGGACAAAGGTCAAACATATATATCAGGATATAAAGGACAAGCTCTTTGTGCTCATTCAAGTCCAGGATAGGGAGATGGCTTCTAGATTCAGGAGCATCACATCATATGGCATCTTCACAAACTATCTTCTCTTCATTTCACCTTGTTCTATGTCTCCTATCTTGATGGGAAACAATACATATATGAGTGTAACAGGGAAGGGATCTATTAGCATTGGGGAGAACACTTTTTAGGATGTCTTGTGTGTTCCTCATTTGATGAACAATCTACTTTCCATTTATCAGATTACACATGGTGGAGATGGGAGAACTGTGGAGTTCACTCCTGATTCTGTTATCATTCGTGACTTGGAGACTAGAGATGTCATTGCTACTGGGGTGGTTGATCATTCATCTCGGTTGTATTCCTTTGCACAGTTTGCTTCTGATGATGACTCTGTTCATTTGACTATTGATCATATGAACTATGATTCTGAGGAGACATTTGGCTTTTTGAACTTGGGCATACTCACATCAGATCCAGTCCTTGAGCCATGCACTTCATCTCCTCCATCTACTGTTGTAGTTGATGATACTTGCGATTCAACAGTTTTTGCTCCTTGTGATTCAATGTAGCATGATCCTGATTGTCTTTCAGATATGGCTACTTTGGATGGCTTCCTAACAGGTATTTCAGACTTGTTTGTGGAGTTTCATCTTGCGGATTTGGAGGACACCATTGATGACATTCATCTTCTCTTTGATGAAGATGAACCTTCTTCAGTTGTTGTGAGGGAACACCTTGACCCTCTTGTTCATTCTCTACATGATCATTCTTCATAGTTTAGCGTGAGTGTGGATTCTTTTGGACAGCATTTGGAGGAGGCTTCTTTGTCTTTAGAGGGGATATCTTTGTCTTTGGATTATGTTCTACATCAGTCTCTACTAGATGTTAGATTTTCCTCTTCAGTAGTGTAGCCTAGAACGCCTGATTGGAGTGGTTCAGCTTTCTGCATCGACAAAGAGACACTTGGGCATTCTTCAGAGACAACATCATCCATCATACATCATCTTGATATCCTACATACATCCTTGGTTTTGTTTCTTCCTAAGGGGAGGAATGTTGTTCGGTGAGATTGGATCATCTTCAGTATTCAATGTCGAGCTTCTACCATTCTTGCAGGAGACTCAGCATTGAGGGGGGGCTACCTTGCTTCTCTTCTACTTCTCTCTTGGGGGGTCTTTTTCCTCACATGGGGTTTTTACCTTCTCATTCTTCATTGAGAGTATTTCTATTTTGTATTTCATCTCTCTTTTGAGGGGGAGTTTTTCCCATGAGGTTTTCTCCCTTTCCTCGCTTGTGAGAGATTGCATTGATTGCATTGTTTGTACATGGGTACCTAACATGGCCTAGTAGCCGGGACCCATCTTTGCATCTTTGTGTCATTTGCATAATAATTAGCTACTCCCTAAGTTGCACTTAAGGGGGGGTGTTGGTGTAATTAAATATCTTGTACCTTGTCCTAGGTCATAATTACACCTTAGTTAAGTTTACTTAGGGACCACATAGGAGGTTGTTGGAGAATCTACACTTTTGGTGGACTTGACATGTCATTATCTCATCATTTCCACCTTTTGTGGATACATCATGTGATTATCTCTCCACCTTAAGTGGAGTGATAAGTTTTCCTAGTTGTCTCATGTCATAAGATTCTGACACTTGTCATAATCTTATGCCCTTCTATGTTCTCGCCTTGGCTATATAACCAAGGGGTCTCTCTCATTTGTAATCAATCATTGTACTGCATATCATATTAATGATATTGAATACAGTTTATTCTTGTCATAATCTCTCTCTCTTTTCTTGTGCTTTCCATTTGGTCCATAGATCTTGGGTGGAAACCATAGCCAATTCTAACAGCCCTATTGCAAGATCTCTTTCTCCTTCGAATTGAGATCTCTAGGGTCAACCTTTAATGAAATAATTGGAATGTGGGTGTGCTCTATGACCTAAGCCATATGATAGCCTTCCAACCCCATTTTCTTTTGTTTCAACAACATCCTAACTCACTATTTATTTCGTTATCTCATGATTATAAATATATACTCTTTAGTTTTGTCAAAATATCTCACAAAGATGCAAAGATAATAATTTACATTCAACTTCTTCCACTTTTGAAATATAATATATACTTAGTTTAGGCAACCAAATAAATGTAAATGAGCCAGCTAAAGCTTGTGACTCAAATCTTTATTTGATGTTCTATATTAATTTTTTAGGCTTTGATTTAATACATATATTTTTGTTGCAAGTGCTTTAGTCTAGTAAAAATTATGAGTTTATTTCACTACAACATACTTCATGCATTTTTATAATGATATGATTCATTCTTTCCATAATACAATTTTTTTGCGAGGTATAAGTTGTAGTAATTTGTAGTTTCATTATCACAATTGTTACAAAACATAGAAAAATAATTTGAATTTAATTCTCCCCATCTATCTATTTTGAGTATTTTAAATAATACCTACTTTTATTTTTATCCATAGCCTTAAATTTCTTGAAGCATTTAAAGGATTAAAATTTCTACTCAAGAAAATATACCCATGTGCAAAAGAAAAATCATCTATGAAAGTTAAAAATTAAATGTGAACTTTCCTTGGGTCTATCATAGTTTATTTACCATAACAATATCCTAGTTTTTCCTACTAAACACACACTATAAACTAACTTCATCTTTTTCCTTGAATTAACCAAAGTCCTTTATCTATTTTTTCTATGAAACAAACCTAATCCCTAAAAATGCAAATGTCTAAATATTCACAATACCTATAGTGGATGATTTTGTTATCCATTAAATTCTTCATGTTCATCTTCCTCTAAAACATCCTCATGTAGTAGAAGAGCCCCCTTGATATTTATTTTATTTGAAAAAGATGAGTAATAGATTTTCCATTCATTCTTATACTAGAATAAAAAGTTTACACTAGGATCTCGATTCAACAATGTATATACAGGGTATGTGCAGAATCATGATGGGCCAAAAAGTGGCAATATTATGGGTATTTGTAGGGTATGTGGTTGAAAATTTTCTTTCTACCCAAAATTGATGAAATGAAAAGGGTTTTTAGAGGAGATTCTCAGCTTTCCACCAATATAAATTATGCTTTAATTTGAATTTAATAAATAATTATTATTCATTTTCTATTAGAATTACGACTAAAGTCCTGATCGATAGGCTGATTGAAAACCATCTATAACTTTCAACGACACATTTTTTGAATCTGAAACATGAGTCACATTCTATGCTTCACATACTATAGGATTGAAAAAAAAAAATTAAATTTCATGAAGTTTTGACCAGGTTAAGGTGGTCGGACATCGAGCTTTATATTTTTTAAAAGTTGTAATAAAAATTCATAATTAATTATTTACTTGGAAAAAAATTACAAAAAATATGCATCACATCCAGACATGAGTCCTCTACTTATATATAAAATCCTATAAAAATATTATCATTTTATTATGGTTAGGGTGGTCAGACAGACACCTACTTCTTATTTTTTCCTTGAAATTTAAGTACTACTGCATTGAAATTTCAAATTTTCACCAAATAGATTTTATGTATTTTTAAATAAACCTATTATTTTAGAAACTAAATTCAATTTTCTACAGATTCTATTCTCACATATTTTTGAAATAATATAGATAACTTATTCAAATTTTTACGTCAAGTTGTCTAACACTGATTTTTTTGAATTTTTTGCCACTTAAGGGCCTATTTTTTCCATGATGATCCTGCACATACCCTACACTCCTTATGAGACTAAAACTAACCTACAAACTTTTCCAGTTTGAGTTTGAATAGATATTTTATTTATTCAATAGCTATCACCACTAAAACATATATTTTAAGAAGATATATAAAAATATTTTTTATTTTTTTTTCTCTTTGGGTGATCCCACAATACTGGTTTATAATTTTTGGCCAAACTAGACATTGAATTGTTTTTTTCTAACTAAATCTTCACTTTTAGTTACCTATAGCGGCTAAACCATGAGGAATTTAAAGATGATGCAAACTAGTGATTTGTGGATATTTTTTTGTAGATTTTAAATATATTTTTTCCAAAATTTGTGGAATCAAATTGCACTTCTTTTTCCATCTCCTTCGAAACTAGTTTTTTTCAGTAAGCACCATTTTTAAGGAGTGACACTCACCATATAACACATAACTTTTTTTCCATGAAGGATAAAATTCTAATTTTTTCAAATTTAGATTTGTAACTATAATATATAGTGCTTACAATTGGTTTCATAGTGTTTTATTGAATATGTTCACCTTAATCAAGTTTTGAAGTCAAACCAATTACAATCCAGACATAGGAAAACTGTATAACACATAACTTTTTTGGTATGTATCATAATTATTATTATTTTTTGTTAAATCAAGGACTTCAATATCTAGTGCACTCATATTTTTCAAAAAAAAAATTATAATTTTCTATTTTTTCACATGTGCAAAACAAAGAGCTTGATTTTCGATGAAAAACCTACATTCATAAGAAATAAAAATAAATATAATAATAAAAATAAATTTATTTAAAATTATACTTTTTGGGAAGCTTATAACAAGGACTACATACTTACAAAAATAAAATTTAAATGAATACATTTGATCCACCAAAAGGTAAATCAAAAGTGGTTTTTTATCAACATTTTGATAGGTGTAAAAGAGACTACGTTATAGGTATGGTTTAAAACTAGAGGGGTTCTATCCAAGGGGGTTTGATATAAGCTAGTTTGATCAAACCCTCTCCAATTGGAATGCTTTAAATAAAAAATTTTAAGGAGCCTTAAATCATTATATTTTATAAAAATATGTGATTTAAAAAAAAAATCAGAATCTCTGAGAAATTGTAAACTAGCTTTGTGGGATCAACCCTTTGCAACTTCCACTTGAGTCCTAACATAATTCACATTACCTTAATCCCTTGTGATAAAATCTTGAATGGACTTATATTCTTTTATCCTCAAATTTTTAATCTCTCCTCTAAATTTTTGAAATCTTACCAATCTAACTTTTTCAAATCCCTTGTATTGTATTTAAAAACCATCCAATGCATTATTTTTTCATCCCAAAAATATGAGGAGAAATTAAAGTATCCAATGTAGATTAAATGATCTATTTTATTCTCCCTATTTCTATCATATTTCAGCCATGTTCATTGGTTTGGTGTCAAAGCATTAAAAGCATTATGATATTTAGGTTCAGAATATGCTACATATACTAATTTTGAAAGATCTTTCAATAATACCATGGTCTTTGTTTTGATGCTTCAATATTAATAGTTTTCTCCTATAATTAGTAGAATGTGGAACCATATGCTACTACCATTAGGAATTATAATTATTATTGTGAGAGAAAATATAACCTATATATTTTATTGTATAGGAGCGAATTTGCACCCTTTACGCAAATTCCCCTTTCACACACCCTCACCTTAGAAAATAAAATCCGAAAGTGAAATTCCACATCACCCAACTGCCTTCCATCCATTTGGAATTTGTCCCTTGTGTCAGTGAGAGAATATTTGTTGGGGATGCAAGCACGATGCATGGATGTCCACGTGGCACACTGCGGTCCCTGACAAATTCCCGCATTTGAAGTTGGCAGAGGCATTACACACCCAATTGGGGTCAATTTATAACGTCCCTCTTTGACCAATTGACCCTATAAATGGAAGATTCTTCTTCATTCTCCTTCAAATTCATTCATTCTTGACTCAATCCATCCCTTTTCACATATCCTAGCAATTCAATCTCACTCTCTAGCATTCACTTCACTCTCAAGCAGCATTTCAACACTTTATTGCAGTAGCAACACTCCATCAACTCCACATTACAAGTGTGAATAAATCCATACAAGTGTGGACTTGGATTCTTGCAAGGCCTCCCTTCATCACAGTTGAGGCTATGGCAACCTTTCCAATTCCATATTCTCCTCCATTGGCTAGTGAGCTCTTGGGTAGAGGAGGTAGCGTTTCACTCCTCTCCTTTGTGATTTGATAGAAGTAGCATAATACTATTTGTAGTGTTTTTGTTCTCTCTTCTTTCCTTTATTACATATTTCTACTTCATTGCTTTCTAGCTATTTGTGGAGGTGGAAACACCAAAATGGGGGTCAGAATAAGGTAGACCCCTATACAACCCTAATAACATTCCCTCTTTCTTGTGTGTAGTTGAACGTACATGTGGAGCTAGCTGGTGAACAAGTGCATTTGTGAGATTATCTTCATCACGTTAGCTTTCACTTACTTGCTTGATCATATTCATCTCTATTTCTCATATTCTATCATTTTGTTTTTCCCGTCAAAACTAACTAGTTAGGTTGTCAGTTAGTTTTTAGACAATTTGTATTGTGTTTACTATTTTCTGACTATACGGATGCCAATGTGCCTAAGAGATGCCAATGTGCCTGAGAGATGCCAATGTTTTGCACTATCATCCTAGAACCGTGCTACTATCCTCAGACAAAGAGCTATCTAAGATAAAATATCGACTCCCAAAACTAGCTCACCTAGCCCAAACCTGAGTTCGGGACCTGTAGAGTGATAGAAGTACATTATAGTGCTCATCATTCTTGATCCTTATCCCAAGGTATCTTTTAGAGTGGGATAAGTTAGGGAAACCCTCCACTCTTGACTCTTTGTTACCTAGAGCCTTGATGTGGTTGATCCCCCTCTCTTACATTTTTGGTGGTATCGAAGGCTCCTTTCCTCGTGTTCTAGGAGCATTGTAGGTGTGAGTGTTGTGAGGTTTTTAACCTTACAACCCAGCTTGCGACCACTAGTAGGTATAGTTGGAAGATTTCATAGGAGTTTAGGAACAAATCCTTAACTGGGTCACTATCCTATCTTACAACCTTTGGGGGGCTTTGTGAGATTATCGTTTAGTGTGCATGATGGCCTCTTTTCTGCATTTTCCTATATCCCCTTTATGTAGCCTGCGAGTAGTAGTATAGTCATAACCTTCACCTTGTAGGACATTCCAATGGGATTTAATAGAGAACCATCTTCACTTTATATCCCTACACAAATTAATGAGAACACTATAGTAGGTGTTCTTATTGACCCAACATCTTAGGTGAACATTATAACTAAGGAGATTATGTTAATTAACTTCCCACATAAATATGTGTATTACACACTTGTGAGCACCATCCGTACACATAATAAACTTTTCATACCTCCGCTTAGTATTATCTTTTTGTCAGTCCTTGTTGTACCTAAACCTATAAACCTATTGTTTGACATAATCCCAGGGTCTGAACTCTTCAGAGTGAAGCTAGGTATCCCCTAGTTAGTAGCTATGAGTGCAATTCCCTTGGTTGTGCACAAATGTTTGAAATTTATTCATGAGGGTTCCATGCATGTGATCCATGACACCGGTTATAAACCACTGGTTGTGTGTGGCAGATATTATTTATATCACTTTTCGCCCTCACCCCATTGGTCCTCTCCCGCCTAGAAAGGACCTCTTGTACTAGACATATCAAAAGTACAAGAAAGGGAACTTAATCCCTAGAGTGAGGTACCCTCCATCACCTTATGTTGTTTCGCATAAGGCATGCCTAAAAGCTAATAGTGATGTTGTCAAGGCCCATAGAAGAGAAGAAGAAAAACCCTCTCAGGGTCCCTATTCTTCCTCTTCCACTATTCAACCTAATGCTTCCTCTCACCCTATTGTGGCACCATCAGATATGTTTCTTGCTTGTGAAATAATCTTATGGTGCTTGCTTGGTGAAAGCCCAACGTCTCACATTTGAGCTTTTCATTCTTCCCACGAGGCATAGGCCCATTTGATATGGCAAAAGAAAGGGTCTCTATGGGGAATCCTCTATGTCTTGACCTTCACAAACTCCCACCACTTTTTCTCCCAAAGTAGTAAATGGGAAGAGGCATGTTACTGACACACTGGAGCTGATTCCTTTGGTTGTCTCTCAACCTGCTCCTCTTTTTCCTATTTAGGAGCCTATCCCTCTATCAGAAATGGTTGTGATGGACACCCCTATGGCTGAGAAAGAGCCTTTTGTCCCTTCACATCTCTCGACCTCTAGCTTGAAGAGTCACAAAAACCACCTTACACATGAGCATAAGCATCAGTGAAATACTCTAGCGGCTGAGCAAGCCACTTTGCAAAAGAAGGAAGAGGAGATGATCGCCCCTACTTTAGGGCATCCTATTGTGTACTCCTCTCTCCTCCCCTTTGCTTTTGTTCAATCTATTTTAGTATTGATTCCAATGCCTACTGTGACTGTGAATCCACTTGACCCCAAAAAGGTGCAAGTATTTATCGCTCCTTTGATTGAGCTACCCCTATTGATGTCCCTTATGTTGGTGTTTTCCACTGCACCTAAGAAATTTGTAAGGAATAGCCAATTCCTATAATCAAGACTCTTGTAATGAATGGCCAACTGACAAGATCTAGAAAATGACTGAGATCTTCTACACTTTAGGCTCTGTGGGACCAAGGAGGGTATTCCTAGTGTGTTCATTTCAAGTTTTTCTTTGTAGAACACATCATTTACATAGATCAATTTGGATGAAGGATAATTTTGCAACAATTACTATGAAATTGGATTTTTTTTAAGTAACTTGCTACCCATTCATCAAAATGAAGACATCCTCAATGAGAATTGATACATACAAACTTTGAGATCAATGAATTTTAAATGAATTTAAATCTTGACTTTAGGTCGATCGCTAGACAATTGTTTGATTAACCCTTTAGGTAAATCGTTAAGGAATAGATCAGTGCCCTATTCATTGGGAAAATGGAGTCACACATACAAGAACTAGTAAAATAGAAATGACCCAAGAATTCAATAGAATGGACTACTCTCACAATAACTTTGCATCATGGAGCTCAATTTTCTGATACATTACTGCTTATCAAATCCTTTGCGAATAAATGTAAATTTATGACCCCATTTAAGTATTTTAGTTGATTGCTTGAATAAAAACAAAGAACAGAGACATACATTCGAACAAATGTTTAGAATGGAAATAACATTAATATTTCATTCAAAATTCACTTAAACTTGCAAAAGGAGAGAAAATATATCAGAATTATCTACTTGCTTGTATTTTAAGTCATATCTGTAGAAAAATTTAAGAAAATTGCATGAGTTCATTCATAAGCTCAAAACTGATAATCTATTTTATTCCTATCTACCAGTATACATTCGACCCAAAACCTAGCTAGAATTTTCCATCCATGCAAATGAGTTGTGGTTTCCCTTTTATAGAAGAAGGGAGCGATAAGCTTCAGGCCCAAATGCATGTCAAATACAACATTTTCATTTCACCTATCATTTTGACTACATTTCAAAACCCTCCATGTGTTAAATCTACAAGTACATGGTGCAAATGGGGAAAACCAAAATTATAACCACCATCAAAAAGGGGAAACCAAAAGTGCCACCAAAATTCCCTTGTCGCCTCCATACCACAAAAAACTAGGCATCTTCATTGCCACGAGGGCACACATTCAACACCAAACCCAAAAGGTAATGGTCACTTACACTGCAAAAGAAACTACCCACCGCAACAACACATCACAACAAAAATTTACCATCCCACATGGCAATTCCTTACAGAAAAACCACCTTGCCTTTACCAACACCCAGACCCTGATACACACGCATGCTCTGAGTTGTTTCCAGAGAGGGAGATGTAACCTTAGCTTCCTCCTTGTCCTTGCCTGCGTGCATTATAGTATCAGCCCGCCCGCTTGGAGTCCTAACAACTAGTGGAGGGATAGACAGAACCTCCTCACCCAGGGCTAGAGTTTTGCCCAAAGTTGAGAGATATTGTCAATAACTAGGGTCTATTTCGATCTCACTATCCAACTGGCTTTCCATGAGATCAATGTGTGAGTTTTGACGCTCGAAGGCACCACACCCATACCTTATTTTCTTACTGATGCCAGTAATAAAGCACACTGGATGCTTGCCTTTGTCATCTACTAGTTGAGCTGCAATGTCCTAGAATTGCAATCTTCTACTGCATTTGGTGGGAACAATCCTGAATAACAAGACCAAGCTTTTGTGAGCTCAAACGAATAGACCTTCTCATTGGCTTACTCATTTTCTCTTGTCAGACAAGCACTTGAACTTGATCGGATTCGACTCAGAAAGCTTTCTAACTACTAAAATAAATGACACAATTAGTAGTTAATTCCTCCTATATTTATTGTGTGAGGTAATGGAAACCTTCATCAATGTTTAGTAAAAATGCACGCACAAACATGGAAATTTGGTGGCATATGTATTGTCACCATTTAACTTGAGTTGCATGAGAATCTGCGGATCACCCTTCATGATTGCCAACAACTACATTTTCACACAGATTGAGATCGATTTGATTGCACAAGCAAGGAATAATTCATTAATGCTTCATCCATTGCAGGATAAAATGGCTACCATGTGCCATTTTCCAACTTTGAACACTGCCCGCTGATCTCCTCAAGAGTTGGCAGATCGAACGGTTCATCTTGGGCTAACTGGGTTTTAAATCCAGTGAAGCATTGTTGTCCCGCCTCTGACCAATAACATTAATCTACCTCAGACACCAACTACCATGTTAGTGGACCCTATGCATCTTGCAAATTGAATGGCTAGAGCCACATGTCACAATCTTGCTGACCCTGTAGCTTTTAACCAACCTTCATCTTCCCCCTGCAAGCTAGCGGGGAACAGTAGATATTCACTCTAGCTTTTGATCACAGTTGTTAGTCTAAAACCATGGCCTACAAACTCAGTAGTGGAGGTTAGGCCCCACATCTCGTATGGGACATGTGTCCGCTTTTCGCTAACCTCACACCAAATAACTAGTCGACACCTTAAGTCCACGAGATGGTGGGTACAATCAAGATCTTCTCCAATGTCCTAGAATCTGAAAAAATTGCATATAACATGATTAGAATTTAATGAAAGGCTTTGGCTAAGCCACCAGAGACATGACCCCTTGCAAATTGATGACTTAAGCTTCAGTTATTGGGAAAATTAAAACCCCAACTTAGGGAATTGGTGAAATCAATGAGCGGGTTGAATAACTAGTACTCTAACCAAAGGGGGCAGTAAACAGATGTAAACAATGGCTTGAAGAAGTGGCTTAAAGGACTGGGAATTGGCAGAACTAGTCAATGCCAAATTAGAACATTTGAAGGCTCATAAAATTAAACCCTACTCACTTATGAGGACAAGGGTTTATCCAAAGGCAGACTAGATCCATGGAGAATGAGAAAATCCACCAGGATTTTAGAAGCTCCAACACCTTCCAAACATCCCACTGTTCCCTAAACCCATGGATATACTAAATACTTCAGTGGTATCTTTTGTGGTTTTCTCCTCCTCTTCCTCTACACCTCTCACCTCATCTATGGGGATTTCACATCCTATGACGAAGAAAAAGGTGGAACATGGCCCTTCCAACAATGGAGGGAGTAAGAGGAGCCCACCTTCTCCAAAGGGTAGTACTGCACTAGCTTGTTCTATCTTAGTGACAAAAAAAGTCTCAACTTCCCCTAAGTTTGTCACCACTCCCGAGTCACTCAGTGATCCAAGTGGTGAATCTCAAGCACAACCCTCTCCGTTCATTGAGGTATGACATGGAACTCCATTAAAGTGCATGTTTAACTCTCCAGATGAATTTTTAGCCTTGTAAGTGATCTTCACAAAGTCATTGACCATAGCTCCACAAGAGCCTAATGGAGAAGACCTTGCAAGGCCTTCTTCCTTATCCCTTGTTGTGGGAGGGTCGGAAGCTCCTCCCCTTAATATTCCACCATTGTAGTCTCATCCTTCTTCCCCTTATAATGATCTAGATTGGGAAGCGGATGATCTCTTGGTTGATGAGTGTTAGAGGGAGGCCTCTTCTTTCTCTTTAGATTAGATGTTTGTTTGTTGTGATGTGTTTTCCCATGATTGTGCTATGTGTTATTGGATGGACCTTCTCACCCTTTTTGGTGCTTGGATACATGAGTGATTTTATGCCATGAACCTTCTTCTACATGTATCATCATTCTTCCATGTTTGTGTTTAATTTTTGAAAAATTGGGGACAATGCAAATTGTTGGGGGAATTTAGTATTCCCTTCTATGTCAACCCAATTTTTTTAATTTTTACTTTGTCTTTCGTGCATTCTTCCTAATCTGGTGGGGATTTATGATCTTTCTCCTTACACAATAGTTACCTATTATTTATATAAGCATGAGAAAATCTGACATCATGAAATCAGATCCCCCTTGTGTCCTCTATTTGTGATTATTTATCTTTCACTCTTTCCATATATTTCTCTCTTCTTTGCTTGATTTTTCCCTCATGTTGGGAATAGGATGCCATTTAATTACACTCCTTAACATATTTCATGTATCTCCTAAATCCTTGGAAAGTGTTCCCCAACACTAGGATTAGAAAGAGATTAAATCTGAATGAAATGAACATCTAAATTGACATTTTTTTATTATTCATAAATGATAGGAACATGTGGGGACATCCAAGAAGAGCTCCTACAAGATAGGAACACATGGGGTTCCCACATGGAAGGTGGAACCCACCTTTCTTTAGTTAACTATTTGGAGGATTGATAACATTTTAGTAATGCATGTTTTGATCCTACAAATTAGAGATTCATATTTACATGAGTGGAGTGGCACCATTAGTCTAGTATTAGTGTTAGTTCAATTTAGTTTAGTTCAGATCAGATTAGTTCAGTTCAGTTCAATTCAGTTCAGTTTAGTTCGGTTTGGTTCAGTTATGGTTTAGTTATCTCTAGTTGCAGCATGTAGTTATTTTGAGTTGAATGCTAGTTGACTTGAGTTGCATGACTAATTACTTTAGTTGCATGATAGATAACAGGTGGATACTTCCAGTTAAGTGGGGATGATCAATCATGCATAATTTTTGCATGAATTGGTGGAGAGATATGTTTCAATTAACTAAGATTCACTTGGGACCACCTTGGGCATCCAAGATATTTACAAGGCTCAATCAAGTGGGCCCATTCTTGGGCACCAACTTTGAGGTGAATTTTTCATATCTTCTTGACCAAAGTTAGTTAAGTGTTCAATTTGGGGTTTCTAAATTCAGGAAGACTTTGGTTTAACTTCATATTACACTATGGAACTCTACTTGCCCAATCTAGGAGTAGATTTTTGTGAGGATCTTTATTCTCTTGTATTTTACAACTCTTATGAGTTTACATGCTCATATTATTGTCTATTAATTGTAGCAAGTGTATGAGAGTTCCACGAGAGTTTATTGCAGGCTCTAAAGAAGGATTTTTGAAGGAAAGGAAGCATGTCAATATTATTGTAATCTTGTTCTAAGGTTAAATAATACAAGCACTATTGATTCTTGTGGTGTTTTTTCCTAAAAGGGTTTCTCCACATATATGATGTGTCACTTCTATCTCCTTGTCTCATTCTTCTACAATCTTCTATCTCTTTCTACAATTGGTAAAATTGATCTAAACAAATTAATCATGTAGAAAGAATTGTGACAAAGAACACTTAATTAGATCTACAGTCTCATAGCTTTACAAGTTTTAAGCTATAGTATTACCTTCATTTTAAACATTTGGTATCAGAGCCAATGGTTGGTTATGGTTTGGGATGTCTTTCTCTTAAAAGTTTGAAGGTTTTTGGCTGTAGTGGGAGCTTTTACTATTGTGTTATTGCAGATTTGTAAAAGTGTGTTACAATGAGTTCTACTTCTCATCTAGATATTGAAAGATTCAGTGGATCTAGTTATGAGATGTGGAAACTAAAAATGGAGGATCTCCTTGAAGAGAAATGTCAATGGTTAGTTGTTTGTAATGAGACAAATCCATCTAAAATGATGTCAAGTGAGGATTGGGCTAATCATGATAAGGCAAGAGGGACCATAAGGTTATGTCTTGTTGATGTTGTTCTCTTGAATGTTTGAGATGAATCTATCGCATATAAATTGTGGAAGAGGATAGGTGATATCTATCAAACCAAAAGTCTTACTAATAAGTTGTAACTAAAAAGATAGTTTTATTCTTTAAAGATGAAAGATGGTGATTATGTTGCACATCATTTAAATTCTTTCAATTTGATTGTAATTCAATTAGCATTTGTATATGTAAACCTAGAAGATGAAGATAAATTCATTTTATTACTTTGTTCTTTACTAGAGTCTTGGGAAAATCTAATTGTTGCTATCAGTGGTAGCGGTGCAAATCTTAAGATGGACAATATATTTCCTACTCTCCTATCAGAGGAGATGAGGAGGAAGTCTAAAATGGGATCCCAAGATGCCTTGTTTGTAAGATGTAGGAATAATTAAAAGGAGCCTAAGGGAGACAAGAAAGGAAATGGTAAGTCCAAAGGACGATCTAAAACACCTAGTAATCTAAAATATTATAAAAAATTATTATCATTTTATTGTGGTTAGGGTGGTCAGACAGACACCTACTTATTTTTTCCCTGAAATTTAAGTACTACTCCATTGAAATTTCAAATTTTCACCAAATAGATTTTTTTTTTAAAATAAACCTAGTAGTTTAGAAACTACATTCAATTTGCTACAGATTCTATTCTTACATATTTTTGAAATAAGATAGATAACTTATTCAAAATTTTACATCAAGTTTCCTAACTCTCATTTTTTTGAATTTCTCGCCACTTAAGGGCCTATTTTTTCCATGATGATCCTGCACATACTCGGATGTGAAAATTTCTTTCTTACATGGGGATCTTGATGAGGAGATTTATATGAATCAACCTGATGGTTTTGTTGTAAAAGGAAAATAATTATTGGTTTGTAGGTTAATGAGATCTTTATATGGATTGAAATAGTCACCTAGAATGTGGTACTGTAAGTTTGATGATTTGCATTGAAAATTGGTTATGTTAGGAGTGAGGAAGATCATTATGTTTACATAAAATTTATTTACAATTAGCTTTTAACTATTACCTTGTATGTTGATGACATGTTTATTGGTAACAACAATACCATGATCAAAAAATTGAAAGCACAACTCTCTAGCACATTTGAGACGAAAGATCTAGGGGTTGCAAAATATATCCTTGGTATGGAGATCAGTAGAGATAGAGGTAATAGAAATATTTGCTTAAGTCAAAGCAACTATGTTGATACTATTTTGAAATGGATTAACATGCATGATAGTAAACCAATTAATATTCCTTTAATAGTTGGCATGAAGTTAAGTTTAGACATGGGTCCTAAATCTGATTTTTATCATGAGGAAATGTCTTAAATTCCATATGCTAGTGTAATTGGTAGTTTGATGTATGCAATGGTTTGTACAAGACTAGATATAGCCCAAGCAGTGGGAGTTCTAAACAGGTTTATGTCTAACCCTGGTAAAGAACATTGGACTTATGTTAAGAGGGTTTTTAGATATTTATGAGGTACTTCTGATTACTATTTGGTTTATCATGGTGCTAATGATATTGATATTATGCACAAATCATTAGACATGTAGGGTTTTGTTGATTCAGATTGGGTAGGAGACCTGGATAGTCGAAGGTTGACAAGTGGCTATGTGTTTACTTTGTTTGGAGTTGCAGTTAGTTGGATGAATAAGAGGCAGACCATGGTTGCTTTGTCCACCATAGAAGCAGAATACATGGCTTATACACATGTGTCTAAAGAGGTTGTTTGGTTACAAAGACTTGGGAAAGGTATTGGTTTTAATTGCAAGCAAATTAGACTTGAATGTGATAGTCAGAGTGCTATTTGTTTAGCCAAAAATCCTATGTATCATGCTCGTACTAAGCATTTTGGTGTTTAGTATCACTTTGTGCAAGAAATGGTTAAGAGTGGGAAGGTATTGATTGAGAAAGTTGACACTTTGATCAATGTTGTAGATTATCTTATGAAACCAATTCCTATAGATAAGTTCTCTTGGTGCAAGAATGCTATTAGCGTTAAGTCATGTACTTGATTTATAATAATGATTCCTTGTTTAGAATAATTTCAATGTATAATTTCAAGTGGTAGAATGTTGGGAATACGATGCCATTTAATTTCCATCCTAAACATATTTCATGTATCTCCTAGGTCCTTGGAAAGTGTTCCCCAACACTAGGATTAGAAAGAGATTGAATTCAAATGAAATGAACATGTAAATTAACATTTGTGATTATTCCTAAATGATAGGAACATGTGGGGACATCCCACAAGACCTCCTACAAGATAGGAGCTCATGGGGTGCCCACATGGAAGGTGGAACCCACCTTGCTTTAGTTAACTATTTGGAGGATTGATAACATTTCAGTAATGGATGTTTTGATCCTACAAATTAGGGATTGATCCTTATTTTGAGGTGAATGCTAGTTGAATTGAGTTGACTTAAGTTGCATGACTAATGACTTCAGTTGCATGATAGATAATAGGTGGATATTTTTAGTTATGTGGGGATGATCAATCATGCATAATGTTTGCATGAATTGGTGGAGAGATATGTTACAATTAACTAAGATTGACTTGGGACCACCTTGGGCGCCCAAGTTGGCATCTTTTAGTTAACACCTTTTGCATAAGAATATATTTACAACGCTCAGTGAAGTGGGTCCATTCTTGGGTGCCAACTTTGAGGTGAAGTTTTCATGATATCTTCTTGACCAAAGTTTAGTTAAGTGTTCAGTTTGGGGCACCTAAATTGAAGAAGACTTCAAGGTATGAATTCATATTATATTGTGGAACTCGGCTTTCCCAATCTAGGCATAGATTTTTGTGAAGAGCTATGTGCTCTTGTATTGTACAACTCTTATGAGTTTACATGCTCATATTATTGTCTATTAATTACAGCAAGTGTATGAGAGTTCCATGAGAGTTTACTGCAAGTTGTGAAGAAGGATTGTTGAAGGAAAGGAAGCATATCAGTATTATTGTAATCTTGTTCTAAGGTTAAATAATAAAAAAACTATTGATTTTGGTAGAGTTTTGTCTCGAAAGGGTTTCTCCACGTATATATTGTGTAACTTCTATCTCCTTGTCTCATTCTTCTACAATCTTTTGTCTCTTTCTACAACTGGTAAAATTGATCTAAACAAATTAATCATACAAAAAGAATTGTGACAAAGAACATTTAATTAGATCTACAATATCATAGTTTTACAAGTTTTAAGCTACTATATTATCTTCATTTTCAGCACCTCGCATGCGTGACAATGCCATTTCTATGATACTTTGATTTTGAGAAAGCACATTTTGTTCCAACGAATCTTTTGTAGAAGAAATCGGTAAGCTTTTTCAAAAATCACATTCTCGACTTAGACCCCTAATAGAACGTGTTTCCTTCATCATGGGTTCACAAAGAAAGAACTCGGGAACTTTCCTTCAAGATGGGAAGAACCTTAACCCTTCCCCTCACAAGGGGGGATTTTCTTCCTTTCAAATTCCTTGGTGCTGAATTAATTTAAGAAAAAACATCTATGTCACACTTTCAAAAAACACATCCCTTGAGTGGACCCCTCTTCATGTCGTGTTCCCAAGGGACCCCTTTGAAAACCTTCCAACTTATCGATAGTCTGCATGACTATCCACTTATTTACCTACATGGACGCTTTGTTTTTGGACATGCTCTATTTGTGGATCAACATGTTACTTCATAGCTGGACCTATGAAACTACTACCTGACTATGCGGAGTCCCCTCTCTAGGTTTCCTCCATGTGAGAGATCTTGGGGGATGCCTCCTTCTAGGTCTATAGGCCTGTAAGGAACTTACATCATGGGGCTTCCTTCATGTGAGAGATCTTGGGGGTTGCCTCCTTGTAGGTCTACAGGCTTGTGAGATTCTTTCATCCTACGGGATCTGTCCATCATTGGTCTGAGGGCCTTTAGTGTACTTTATGCAGCTTCATAGTTCTGCATGGCTATGAAGTCTTTTTTCTGAAACTCCTCAAGGAGAGTACCTATGGAGTCCTTTGAATATCCTACACTTTTTAGCTCCCCAAATCATGGTCTTCTTCCTCAATGGTTCAAGTATAAATTTCTAACCCTACTAACTCTTAGATCTACTTTACTGAAGTACTCATTAATATTTGTGCTTGCTAAAGTGGGAGAAAAATGTATAGGAGCAAATTTGCACCCTTTATGCAAATTCCCCTTTCACGCACCCTCACCTTAGAAAATTAAATCTGAAGGAAAAATTTCACATCACCTAACTATCTTCCATCCATTTGGCATTTATCCCTTGTGTCGGTGCTTGTGAATATTTTTTGGGGATGCATGTGTAGCATGTGAATGTCTACGCAGCGTGATGCCATTTCTAATGGATTCCCACGTCTGAAGTTGGAAAAGGCATTACACACCTGATTGGGGTCAATTTGTAACATCCCTCTTCGACCAACCGACCCTAAAAATTGCAGATTCTTCTTCATTCTCCTTCAAATTCATTCATTCTTCACTTAATCCATACCTTTCTCACATCTATCAATTCAATCTCACTCTTTGGCATTCAATTCACTCTCAAGCAGCATTTCAACACTCCATTACAGCAGCGACACTCCATCAACTCCACATTTCAAGTGTGAAGCAAGTCATAGAAATGTGGGCTTAGATTCTTGCAAGAACTCCCTTCATCATAGTTGCTACTATGGTGACTTTTTAGGTGGAGGTGATAATGTTTCGCTCCTCTCCTTTGTGATTTGATAGAAGTAGCATAATATTGTCTGTGGTGTTTTTGTAGTCTTATTTCCTTTATTCAATATTTCTACTTCATTGTTTTCTTGCTATCCATGGAGTTGGAAACACCAAAACAGGGGTCTGACTGAGGAAGGCCCCTATACATCCCCAACAATTTTCCCTCTTGCTTGTGTGTAAGTGAACGTACATTTAGAGCTAGCTGGCGAACAGGTGCCTTTGTGAAATTATCTTCATCACCTTAGCTTTCATTTACTTGCTTTATCATCTTTGTCTCTATTTCTCATACTTTATCATTCTATTTTTCCCTTCAAAACCAACTAGCTAGGTTGTGAGTTAGTTTTTAGGCAGTTTGTAATGTGTTTACTATTTTCTGACCATACGAATGCCAGTGCACCCGAGAGATGATAGTGTGTTGCATTGTCGTCCTAGAACCGCATTGTCGTCCTTGGATGGAGAGCTATCTGAGACACAATACAGTGATCCCACAACACTGGTCTATAATTTTTGGCCAAACTGGACATTGAACTGATTTTTTTAACTAAATCTTCACTTTCGAGCACCTATAGCGGCTAAACAATGAGGAATTTGAAGATGATGCAAACTAGTGATTTGTGACATTTTTTCTATAGCTACTAAATATATTTTTTTCAAAATTTTTGGAATTAAATTGCACTTCTTTTTCCATCTCATTCAAAAACTACTTTTTAATTGTAAACATCATTTTTAAAGACTGGCATTACCGGCTAACACATAACTTTTTTCTATGAAGGATAAAATTCTTTTATTATTATTTTAGATTCATAACTATGATATCTAGTGCATGGAATTGGTTTCATAGCATTTAAATGAATATATTTTTCTTAATTAAGTTTCAAAGTCAAATCATCTACAATTTAGACATGATTTCCTAGCTAAAACATAACTTTTTTTATGTATCGAAATTCAAATTTTTTTTGTTGGATCAAGGACATCAATATCTAGTGCATAGATATTTTTCAGATTTTTTTTGATAATCTACTATTTTTTCACATGTGCAGAACATGGAGCTTGATTTTCAGTGAAAAACCTACATTCACAAGAAATAAAAAATAAATATAATAATCAAATTAAATATATTTAAAATTATACTTTTTGGGAAGCTTATAATAAGGACTACATACCTACAAAAAAAAATTTAAATGAATTCATTTTTTTTTTTTTTAGGCTGCAGGAATCGGGTAGTTTTAAATGAATTCATTTGATCCCTTATATCAAAAGTGGTTTTTTAGTAGCATTTTGATAGGTGTAAAGGAGACTCCACTATAGGTATGGTTTAAAACTAGTGGGGTTTTATCCAAGGGGGTTTGATCTAAGGTGGTTTGATCAAACCCTCTTCAATTGGAATCCTTTAAATGGAATTTTAAAGGCTTAAATCATTTTAGTTTCTAAAAATATGTGATTACAGCAAAAATCAAGATGTTCAAAAAAGTGTAAACCACTATTGTGGGATCACCCAATATCAACTTCAAAAACTAGCTCGCCTAACCCAAACCTAAGTTCAGGACCTGTAGAGTGATAGAAGTACATTGTAGTGCTCATCATTCTTGATCCTTATCCCAAGGAATATTTTAGATTGAGGTAAGTTAGGGCAGCCCTCAACTCTCGGCTCTTCGTGACCTGAAGCCTTGATGTGTTGGTCCCCCTCTCTTACATTTACATACTAAATAAAAAAATTCCTAACCTACCTGGTTAACAATTGAAAGAAAAGGACATCAAAACAAGATGAACACTATACTCAATGAGAAAAGGAAAATAATTAACTATTTATAAATCTACTTATCCTTCATCTAATAAAATAATGACTACACCAAAATATATATACTTTAATATAATATTTCTCACAACACTCCCAACTACTACAACCACCTAAACTAATAGAAAATAAAATATATTTTAAAAAGAACAATAATAAGTAGGATTAGAAACATGAAAAGTATATAAAACCAAATACTCAAAGGATGGAAATTGACACATATAATTGGATTGAAAGAAAAAAATAGTACATGAAAAAAGATTGAGAATGATAAGGAAATAGAAAATAGAAAAAATAAATAAATATGGACATACTTAATAAAAAAATTAACTAAGAAAACTTTTTTGTGTCATTTGGATCAACAATATTTATGTTCTCCTACTTTATGATCAATAGGGGATTACACCTAACCTTTTTAATTGTTATCCTAATAAAATCATGAAATATGATTTAAACTATTAATGAAAACAAAGTTTACAAAATTTTATAAATTATATATTTTTTACTTTATCTCATGAAATATAAAAGTATAATATTCACTATGATGGTATTGTCATATGATGATTTGAAATTTTTATCATAATTTTTTAATATTTTGATTAATGGATAGATTGTCATGTATGCAACCAAAAATATATTTTTAACACATGTGTTCACAATGAATTTTTTTGTAGTATTCAATTAAAGTTGGAAAAATACAAGGGAAAGTATCAACTTCATTTTCAGAGGTAAAAATTACACTTTTATGCATTTTGTAAGATAGATTTGCATGTTAACTTTTTACACTTTGTTAGTTCATTTTTTTCTATTTTATCATTTTCGGGATATAGCTTCATGGCTAATTTACCTAAGCCACTAGGTCCTTCTATTTTTTCTTCAAAAAATACATTACATGGTCATCATGTTGACCATTCCAAGACCAAAGTTAATGTAGTTAATATTCTTACATATATATAGTTGAATGAAAATAATTTCTTTTATAAAATGGAAAATCTTTGATTTTAAAATTAACGGATGCCTCTCCTGAATCAACTATAGTCTAATATTTTTTTTAAATAATGTCTATTGTTGGGGTTTTTCTAAGAAACATGTCCTTGTATATAATTTAATGAGAGATAGATAAATTTGAGGACTAGAGGATTGGGCATATGAAAAAATTATAATACAGGGTCACATGGAGACTATCTTCATTGTCAATAAGTATTATTTATTTCATTTAATAATATCTCTTATTGTGCTCAAATTTTGGAAGGTGCTTATTTCTTGAAGAATATTGGTCCTTATCCCAAATATGAAGGTACCTTTCCAAGTTTCAATTTGTATCCATTTATTTCCTCTACAATCAATGTTTGAAATTTTAATGACAAAAAGTTTTGGGTGATTCATTGGGTTACTATTTCGGTAATTTGTATATTCCTAGTGAAAAAAGCATATTTGTGCTTGAATTTATCTTAAACTAGATTTAAATTATATATTTCTTAATTATTTTAATATTTAATTGATATATTTTATTTGAAATAAAAAATTAGATTAAAATTTCATTTCTCTTAGATGTAGGGAATGTCATCACTATGGATATCACTTTTGGGACTATCCATTGGTTAAATCTAATGATTCTATTGAAAAATTACCACAAGAGGACAAATAGCGTAAACAAAAAAATCAATAGGATAATCAACGGTCTATTGTTGGTCCTTCTAATTCTTATGGATACATAATGACTCATAAGAAAGGTAGATCTTTACTCTTATGAATCCTTTTTAACCAAAATAGAAATAGGTTTTCTATTTTCGGAGAAATACCTGTAACCATATTTCAAGATGATTGAAATGAGAACTGGGAAACATTTAAATAATTTGCAATCAAGAAGTTCATTGTAAAATATAGCATGCTAGTCTTTTCAATTAAAAATAATATAATATGACACAATATTTTCAACCTTATAGGGATTTCCTAGATGTGTTTGATCCAATTTTTAGTGTCTATCTTTCTCCTTTGTTGCTAGGTAAGTCTATTGTTTCTAAAAAAACCATCTTTTTTTCTCATAATAACTCTCAAAATATTGAAGTTCAAGAGATTCTTATTAACTTTGACAAGATTTAACATATTCCTATACCCCGCCTTATGGAATTGATAAAATAAAATAAAAATATATATTTTTCATCTAAAAGATAACTTAAAATTAGAGTGTTTCAAAGAAAATAAGAAAAAATATCCATCATCTTGGGGTTTGAACATTAAAAAAAGGAGGGGGGAGACAAGAAGCAATAAAAATAGGTTTTGTTGGTATGTGGCGACTAATCATGCTATACTATACACCCCAACATGAATTCGGGTGGGGGTTCGAGGGCGATAGCCCTCGAGAAAAAAAATTCTCCTATTTTTCGCGTCATCACCGAAAAAGGAAAAATCAACGAAAAAAGAAAAAAATCGACTTTGTAGAACCCTAATCTAGAAGCTTCTAAGCTTGTTAAAAGGGGTTTGAATGGGGGTTGCAGTATGATGAAAAAACGTGATTATTCACAAGATTGTAATAGGTTTTTGCACTAGATAATAAAATCATTGGATGGTTGTGGTTTGGTGGATGTAGCTGGATTGGGTGAGCCACTTTAAATTCTCAGTGTTATAATTTCTTCTATGTGTGTTTTAGTTTCTTTGTTTATTAATTAAATATGCATTTACTTGTTAGATATCTATCTTTCTAACCCTAATAGGTTTTAATACTTACCATGTTAAATCTAAATAATTTGTTGTAAACCTTGTAACTTAAGTAATTCATAATCTAGTATAGTTGTCTTCCCTTCACCTAATCCAATCAGGATTATTTCCTAGAATATAGGAGGACTCAATAGTAAACCTAAATATAATGATTTTATAAGACTTGTTAGAAATATTATCCTTTTTATATTGTTAATGAAACATAGGAAAAATAAGGGGGGATCTATCTTTTAGGAGATGAAATAAGGGGATAAGGGCCTCCTATTTCACTTAGTTTCACTCAAGGAAACCCCAGAGATATCAATCCAAAGATGGAATAAGGGAAAGTGATTTGCTAAAGGTTGTCTTAGGGTTTGATTAAAGAATAAAGAGGGGTTCACCACCAAGCTAGGGCTTCAAAAGACTAGTAACATGTAAAACCTAATGATATGCAAAGCTTAAATAAATGACCTAGTAATGAATGCAAATAAGAACAATAAACTAAGAAAACATAGAGGTGCACCTAGAAACTTGAATGAGCTTGAATGAAGATCTAGAATCCTAAAAAATCTTGAATTTAATGTAAACTGGGACTCATACACCAAGTTGGGCGATTTAGTCTCAGATTAGGGTTTCTGACAGACACTAGACTCTAGAATTGCTAAATCAAGATCTGTTTAAAATATCTGAATTTAGGTATACTAGGACTCATATGCTATAAGTGGTGATTTTTTCCCAGTATTAGGGTTGCTCTGAAACTCTAATATCCTCTGATGACCTCCTGTAGCTTTCTTCCTACCAAATCTTTGAGTCTGAATCACTAAAATAAAACCTATAGGTGACTTTCTGTGATCTTGTAAGTAAGATAACAACTTTGACAACTTTGTAATTTGAAAATGTTTCTCCTATATTTCTCTTTAATGGATCTTTAACCTAGATCTTCAATGACATATGAAAGAGAGGGGAAAATGTTGTTTTATTAGTCAATAGGGGTTTTCCTTAGTCAAACATTGTTTTGGTAATCAAACCTTGAAATGAAATGAAGTAGAAAGGAGGAATGATGAATGAAAAAATATACAATGTTGCAACACACCAAACCCTTGAACAAGATGCTGCAAACATGTATGAAATGGCTAGCATGAATGTGGATATTGAATCTTTCTTGAATGTTGTAGATCTTGACTTGAATGTTTGATTGAATCATAAAACCCTACATCACAGATGTTAGTTCAAAAAAAAACATGATGCACATGATGAATTTGATATGATACTTGATACTTGAATAATGCTCCAAAATGCTTGATAATCATTCTTAATGCTCTTGAATGCTCTTGAATTCTCTTGAATACTCTTGTGAACTCAAATTTTCTATAGGGATGCTTATTCAACTTCTTAGGTGAAAAATAAGTGAAACAATCTTGTATTTATAAATTTTTTATACCAAATTCCTTGAAATTACAACACTACAAGCCGACATGAGATCAAGGAGAATAAAATCCCACCAAGAATTTAAATTTAATTTAGGTCTAAGCTAAGTGGGACTCATAATCTAATTGTGGCATGTATGAGTTCCATTAGGCTAAGCTTGGGACACATTTTTCAAGAAATACTTAGTTTTATGTGAAATCTAGATTAAGGCCACAAAGCCTAGGTGCGACTCATATGCCCAAGGTGGCGTATGAGTCTTAGATCACTAAATCTAGGCCATACAATCCAAAACCACTAAATTATGATTGATCAATTGATGTACGTCAAGATTATCCTCAGAAAAATGCATTAATTAAGGCTTGTGGATGCAAAATAAGGCCAATTAATGCATAAAGAATCTCAATTAATTAATAAAACCCTAGATTAGTGTGAAAGTGTGAGAAAACACTTTCTAACACCCAAATAAGGCAGAATTAAGTCCATTTAGTTCACAAGGGCCCAAACAAGTGTCAAAATGTAAAGGGATACATTTTTCTACACTACAGTTAATTCAAAGAGAGAAGCTTCCAAAAAATCTATAGAAATATTTTTATTATAATCTTGGTAGATATTGAGAAATTATTCCTATTTATATTCTTAGTCTATCTAGTGGTATTTTGTGTGATTGGAATTCCACATATTTTTCTCCAACAAAATTATATTTTTAATGGTTTTTTTAAGGGATTATCACATCTAATAGTCTCAATGTCACAATCACTGATTTTTATTCTCACCATGATCTTATATTTAAGGTTAAATTATTGGATAGCTTACATGTTCATAAAAACATTTCTATTGAAGATGATCCTACAATTTTTGGAGGTGAATTTAATGCTATTTTATTTCATAAAAAAAAAAATTGTGGACTTCCTATTCTCCCTCATTCTATTCACATTCTTCTTTAAAAATTATTTAGCTTCAATTAATGGATATTCCTTCTAGAAATGATTCTTCTTTCTTAGAATAATCAAGGAATTGGGCATACTTTTATTGAGAAAAGTGGATAGTTTCTTGGGGAATGATTTTTTGATTTCTTAGCTTCTTGAATTGCTTCTTCTATTATAAATAATGTAAATTTGTATCATTGTCACCTATCTTTAAAAAGGAAAGGATATTTAAGCCTTGAAATGTCCCTTTTAAATTTTAGATCATGTGGTTAAAAAAAGATGACATGGAATGAATTATAGGAAATTGTATATTTTTACATATAATTTTTATTTGATTATAATTTCCTCTCCTTATGTCATTTTTACTCTAAAATAGGTATAAATGGGGTTGATCCCCTCTCTACATATCTATTTCTCATTCTAGTAGAAGGACTTGGCATGGTTTTTCAATACCTTATGTTATTTTACTCTATTTTGACAAATGTTATGTGGAATAGAGATTTAATTTCCCATATTTAATTAAAGGATGGCACTTGTTAAATGGATAATACCACTCTAAGAGAAGCTACTACTCTTAGCTAAGCTCTTCACATTTATATTAGTGTATCTAGTCAACTCTTGAATGAACAAAAGTCTCAAGATTTCTTTTCCTATATAGACCCTCATATTGAGGTACATGTTTATAATATTCTTCATTTCCAAGTTATTTCTCCTCCTTAAAAATATTGTATTTCTTCATATTTATCCTACTTGTCTTTTGAAAAAGAGTGGAATGTTATGTTTAATGCTATTCAATATCATATTAGCTATTGGACATGCACATACCTCTTTCCAATTGACCATATAATCCTTCTTAAAGATATGATTCAAGATATACCAAACTATAGATTCATGGCTCTTGTAGCTCCAAAAGGAATCATCTTTTATTAGGACTATAAAATGAGAATGTTTTTTCAATAAGGAAATTTAAAGAGAAAATAAGTTGCATGTAGTCAATTGGGATATAATTTTTTAACGTAAGGAGATAGGAATTTTTGGTATACAATCTTTCTTCCATAATAATATAACTATTGCTACAAAACAATAATGGATATTTTATTTTGGGAATAATTCCTTATGGTAGATAAATATTAATTTGCAGTATCTAAATATAGAGAACAATATGTTTATCCCTAGAGACTGGCCCTTGGAAAACGTTCTTAGATATATGGAAAATATGAAACTAGGTTGTATTTTTCTTAAACTTTTAGTATTTTATAGTGTGGGGAAGGGAGACCTTTATTTTTTTTGGATGAAAAACAATACCACCATAGCCCTCTTTCTATGTAATTCTCCTACCTCTTGAAATTAAACAATAAAAATATTGAATTTTGTTAGACTAATTTTTCTAAATTTCAGTATGTAGTCATGCAATGTGATGTGAAGATTTAGAAATATAAACCTTGGTGTTTTTTACTAGGTCCAAAATTCCCTCACCTCAATGACTATTTCGCTAATATTTTAGCATCCTACAAGTTGCCTTTAGATATAGATCCATATTCATTGAATGGGATTCAAAATGTTCTTGGATTTACAATGTGCAAGTTAGTTATAACTCTTTTCTAGAAGATAAAGTAAAAGCTCAAAAATATAAGCTTTAGAAAAGAGTTTTTATATCTTAAATTTTGGACTAAGGTTAATTCTTTCATGTGGATTGCATCTTTTAAATAAATGTATTCACTACAATGTTATTCTAAAAAGAGGTGTTGTTGATTTCAATAAATATATTATTTTCCTTCAAGATTAGATATTCTAATAGATATCTTATTTTATATTTCCTATTCGCTACTTTTGTTCATCAATTATGGTGTGATTTATTTAGAATTTCATAGACTAATTGTGTATTTATCAAAGACTCTCTTGTTAATCAACTACAACCTTCTCTAAACCTAAAAGCTCTTTGATTTGCTAGAATATTTGATGCAAGTGAATATAAAAGAATTTAATGGTACGAAAAGATATATAAATTAAGTTTGAGGTATAATAATAGCCAATCTAAAATATATATCAAGTTCAAATTTAGGATTATCAATCGGGTTTTTGGTGGGAATTCATTTTTTTAATGAGATATAGTATTCATGTATTTTCTCCCTTTTTCACATCTTTCAATAATTTCCCTCCTCTAGGATTGGTTAATATTAATGTTGATGGTGCTTCAAAAGTCAGCTGTAAAATGTTTGCATGAGAGTTTTTTGTCATGATCTGAGTTAATTTCTAGTTTGCAATTAGCCTTGGTGTTGATTCTAATAATTTTGTGGAGACTATGAATATTAGAAAATTTCTTTTACATGTTAAATAAATGCATTTCACTAAAATTATTCTAAAATCCAACTCTAAATCTTGGTTAATTATTTCAAAATAAATTTCTTCTTTCACTTCAAGTAGTTTCTAGATACTAAATGAATGTAAGAAAGACATCAAAATCATCGTTAATGGTTTTAATATTGTTAGGTGGAACCCATTAAAAGGAAAAAAACTAGGTTACTATTATTTTAGAAAAATCAACTTTTGATTGGAATGGCATTAAGGTTGATACTAGAAATGATCATGATTGTTCTAGCTAGGATATCAGCAGCAATCACTTTAGTGGTTTTGCAATGTTGATTACAATGTCTTGTAAGACTCATGATTCCTACTATTGTGTTTCTTGTTGGTGTGTGCATATTGTTGTAGTGTTCTTCCTATTTATTTCACTATCACTAAGTTTAGCATTGCTATTTTTCAGTAATTTTTTATTGATCCAATTTCTAAATTATAAAGACAAACATTATTTTTTATACTCAAAACATATACTCTCTGGGGAAGACAAAATATGTATAAGCTTTTTTCTTTCTTTTATATTGATTGTCTAATTTCAATTCATCTAACTTTTATTATTGATTATCTAAAATTGATGTCAATTGTTTCTTTAATATATATATTTAAATGACCCTATGAAATATATGGTCGGCTGCTTTGTATGGATCTTTACTAGTTGATCAGGCAAGAAAAGAGCCCCTTCCATAAGACGGCGAGTTGAGTATTGGTTTGGATGACTGGTGGCGCACAAGAACCTACGAGTAGGCCATAGCCCTCTCTTCCGATCCCTTTGTCTGCGTCTGAGAGGATCAGCTATACTTTTTCAGCATTCCCATCTGAGATCTATGAATATCATTTTTGCTGGTGATTGACGGACGGGAGCTGCTTGTGACTGTTTGTACTCGTTGTTGAAAGAGCAAAAAGGAAACTTCAACTACTCCACTGTTTTCGCAAACAGTAGCAGCACCTTCAACGCCACCCAACGCAATGCCCGCCTTACATTCTCTCCGTCAAGAGCGGCATCATATCCCATCTACGGATTGCAAGCGTGGCCTCATTATCCGCCCTCAAATTTCTCATCCAGGTTAAAAGAAAAAGAGAAAAATCTCACGTTTGACGACAGTAAATTTATGGTGGTTCTCAAAGTGGTTCTCATTTTCGTCAACAGCTGGCAGGGGCACAAGATGGTTGTTGTGCAGGCAGACAGACACGACGTTAAAACCAGTGGGCGCATCTTACTTAGCATCGTGTTTCATTTTATCTGCCCATGAAGAAATTGAAATTGTTAAGCTCCATAAAGAACACACCTATGCTGCAGCAGGGATTGCTAGAGTGGGGAGAGATAGTGTTTGGTTGGTTCATTTTGTTTTTCTTTTTATTATAAGATTTGATGCTTATAATTAAATGGAGGTTTGGGCTATCTTTGTTGTTTTAGAAAAAGTCTGTGAGTTAGATTTGAAGAAGATTATCCGACAGATGGATTCTATGACTTTGGTTTCTCTTTTGATGTGTAGAAGTTTTTTTGGATATTTTTCTAAAACAACAAGGATAGTCCGAACCTCTATTTAATTTATCAATCTTAATGACAATTGTTGATGTGTAGAAGTCCTTTTGCATATTTTTCTAGATTAAAATGTGACTCATTATAGTTAGAAGGATCCTTGACCATGCAACACGACTATTAAACCTATAGAGTAGTTATAGGTTTGTTCCAATTCTACACTAAGATGTGTAGAGAAGTCAAACAGCCTATAGATAAGTTATGATTTAGTTACAAGTATTCATCCTTGACTTCATGACCTATAATTAAGCTACAAGTTGAACCTCTAGAAAGATTATATGTTGGTTACAAGTCTTCAATTTCTAGTTATAACTATCATGTGCATTTTGGCTACCTAAGCATGCTTATGCATTAGACAAGCTACCCAATAAGAAGATAATGTTACGGCACCATTTTACAATATCTATAGGTAATAAATTTCTACTAGTCTTTCAAAATAAATATCAAGTGGAGGGGTTTATAGTTTTTTCTCTTGAATTTGACTTTTGTGAACATTGAATTTATGTAAGGAAAAAATATGTTCAATTTTATTCCAATTCTTATATATATTGGATTGTTAGATACGATTCGTTATGATGTATTTGGTCCTATAAATATTTCTTTGTTTTACTAATAAATATATTATTTGTCATCTATTGTCAATTATTTTAAGACTTGGGTGCATTTTCTTATGAGCAAGCCTAGGGTCTTTAGTTAGTCTAGGGAGCGTAAGGTTATCTTGAAAATTAGAACTAAGGGAAAGATAATGGTGATATAGAGTTTGATAGATTCCTTAAGGATAATGGTATAAATGGTTATATTGTAATTCGAAACACCCCTCAGTCAAATGGAGTTGTTAAACACTTGAATATCACATCAATGGAAAAGGATAAAAGTATGCTTAGTGGGGCTATCTTGGAATACAAGTATTGAGGAAAGGTAGTTGTTAATACATGTCACATAATTAGAAACTCTCGTACATCAATTTTTGTTCAAATCCCCTATGGAGATTTGGATAAGCAAAAACCATTCACATTGGCATCTTCATGTGTTTCATTGATGGACATATACACATGTTCCTATAAAGAAGTAATCAATGATAAATAAGAATCTAATTAAATATATCTTCATTGAACATTGTACCAGTGTGAAGAGATATATAATATTTCTCATCATATAGCTAGAAAATTCTTATATAGTTATAATATGATAGTTAGAGAGATCAAGCATTCTCTTATAGTTGACTAGCCAAAGGAGAATGAATTTTTTGTTGTCTAGTTACAACCTAAGACTAAGAAGGTTACACCATATTTTGAACTACAAGGTTCTATGAAATGTCAAAATATAATGTTATGAAATTTTAAGATATAGGTTACTTGAATATATCTTGCAATATCATAGGAATCTAAAAGAGCCTACAAGAACAAAGGATTAACAACAAACAATGATGATTTTGGAATGCAATGACTTGTATTTAGCTTAGTTTAAACAATGAGCTCAAACCCTCATTATAAAGAATGAGAATGAGAAAACTCATGATATGGATTGAAGAGAGGAGTAAATGAGGATGAGAACACTCATGCCATGGTTTGAGGAGAGGACTCCCCATCCTGCAGTGGTGGCGAGTTTCTCTCCTCAATGCAAGGGAGAGGTGTCAAGAGGGATTGGACACCTCTCAAGATACCTCAACATCCTTGACACCTCATGGGAAATGAGTCAAGTGGTCAAATCCAACACCTAACTAGGCTTAAGTTAGCCTAACTAGAGTAGAATACACTAACACCCCCCTTAAGAATAGCTTAGGTGGGTATAGAAGAAATGGGTCCCAGCTACTAGCCTGATGAGGCACCCATGTACAAAGCAATCTCTCTAAAAACTGAAGTAAGATAGAAAACCCAGTGGGATAAAAACTATCCTCCAAAAAGAGAGAAAAGAGAAGACAAGACTAGAAATCCCCCCCAAAGATGATCCAACTACTGATGTAGACTACACCCCAAGAAGAGCTCGTATATGAATGAACTTGTTCTCAGTGAAAGGTTTGGTGAAGATGTCGACAACTTCTATTAAAGAATAGAAAAATACCAAGTCAATGACCTGACTATGAATAAGCTCTTTGATGTAATGCATGTGAATCTCAATGTGTTTGGTTCACTAATGTTGAACTAGATTATTGCATATGTGAATAGTAATTTGACTATCACAATGAATGATAGTTGGTTTCTTGAAAGGAATACCAAACTCTATAAGAATACCCTATAGCCAAATAGCCTTTGTAGTTGCATTAACAACTCCCCTATACTTTTCCTTTGTAGATGATAAAGTAATAGCAGATTGCTTCTTGCTTGACCAACTGATAGGACCTGAATCAAGTGAGAAACTGTATCATAAAGTAGACTTGATTCTCTGAACCACCAGTCCAATGTAAATCTGTGTATCCAAAAAGATCAATATATGTACCAGCTCTATAGTGAATCCCAAATCCAAGTGACCCCTGTAGGTAGTGAAGAATCCTCTTGGTTTCTTTCCAATGTAACTCATGAGGTTCTTGCATAAATTTAGAAACCATGCCAACTACATATGAAATATCTAGCTGAGTATGAGTCAAGTATATTAGACTTCCAACAAGTTGGCGATACAAAGTGGCATCAACCAATGGTGAAGTACAATAAGTCTCAAGCTTGACCCCTGATAAAAAAGGAGTTGGAGATGGCTTATAAGAAGTCATGTGAAATCCTGCCAACAAATAAAGAGTATACTTGGGTTGTGCAAGAGTGATCCTTGAATCAGATTTTGCAATCTTAATGCCAAGGAAATAATGCAAAATACCCAAGTCCATCATATCAAATATGTCATATAGAGCTGACTTCATTGTTGCAATAAAAAATGAAGAACTGCCTATGATCAAGAGATCATCAACATATAAAACCAATATCAATCGTGAATCATCCTGATGGAATAGATACACATTAGGATTAGAATGGAACCTATTGAAACTTGAAGCAAGCAAGAAGAAATCCATCTTGGCATACCAAGCTCTAAGAGCGTGTTTGAGTCCATATAGGGATTTCCTAAATCGCCATACTAAGGATGAATCCTGAACATACCCCTATGATTGTTCCATGTAGATTTCCTCTTCTAGGTCTCCATAAAGAAATGCACTCTTAACACAAATTTGATGTACTTCCTGGCATCTATATGAAGCAGCAACAGTAAGTGTGGGTCTAATTCAAGTCATCTTAGCGACAGGTACAAAAGTTTCAATGTAATCATATATCTACAACTTGTGAAAACCCTTTTGCAACTAATCGTGTCCTATACTTAACAATTGACCCATCTGCTCCATACTTAGTTTGATATATATATTTACATCGAACTAGCCTCCTTCCCTTAGGAAGTGAAGTTAAATCCAAAGTGTGATTTTTATGTAAGGAATTATGTTCCTCATCCATAGCACTATCCCACTCAAGTATGCATGATACTTTTCTAAATGTTTGTGGATCAGAAACTATGGAAAAGTAGGCATGATGCCGCCCCTAAAAATCTGACTCAATTTGTGTGTCACTTGTTGAATCCTATGCTCCTAAATCTGCCATATCAAGTAAATGAGAATGAGGTGAATCAAGTTCAAATATGTCAACCTCCAATGGAATCCCAAAACTAGATGAAGATTAACCCTCATCACTTCCATCTCTGTCATAGCTAGAAGAATCTATATCAGGAACTTGTTGTGAATGATTTGAAACATCAAGGTGTAGTGAGCCCAAGTTGGAAATGTTAAGTGTAGATTCATTGGGACTCTCATCAAACTTAACACTTCTCTCAATAAACAACTCATGTGTAGTAGGGTGGAGTAGACGATAACCCTTAACACCATTTGGATATCCAAAAAAAATACAAGGTTTGGATTGAGGATCCATAGCCTTGCATTGCTCCTTCAGAATGTGTGCCATAGCTGGAGACCCAAAAACTCTGAAATGATCAACTAATGGTTTTGTACCTTTCCAAGCTTCAAAAGGTGTTATTCATTTCAATGCTTTATGAGGTACCCTATTTTGAATATAACATGCATAGTTGATAGCTTCTACCCAGAATTTTGGTGCAAGTTCTTTATGATGATTCATCTAGTTAGCCATTTCTTTTAGTGACTTGTTCTTGCATTCTACAACTTCATTTTGTTGGGGAGTGTAAGGTACTGTATGTTGTAATTCAATCCCCTCTTATATGCAAAATTGTTGAAACCTATTGTTAACATACTCATGCCCATAATCTATCCTTATTATTTTAATTGGGGTATGTGCAGGATCATCATGGAAAAAATAGGCCCTTAAGTGGCAAAAAATTTAGAAAAATCAAAGTTAGGCAACTTGACATAAAAATTTGAATAAGTTATCTATATTATTTCAAAAATATGTAAGAATAGAATATGTAGTAAATTGAATTTAGTTTCTAAAATACTAGGTTTCTTTTTAAAAAAAAAATCTATTTGGTGAAAATTTGAAATTTCAATGCAATGGTACTTAAATTTCAGGGAAAAAATAAGAAGTAGGTGTATGTCTAACCACCCTAACCACAATAAAATAATAATTATTTTTTATAATATTTTAGATATAAGTAGAGGACTCATGCCCCAATGTGATACATTTTCTTTTTTTTTTTAAATTCCAAACAAATAATTAATTATGAATTTTTTATTACAATTTTTTTAAAAATATAAAAACTCGTATGTCTGACCACCTTAACTTGGTCAAAACTTCATGAAATTCAAATTTTCTTCTTTTAATCCTATAGTATACAAAGCATATAATGTGATGCATGTTTTGGATTCAAAAAATGTGATACCGTTTGAAAGCTATAGATTTTTTCAATCAGCCTATCAATCAAGACTTTAGTCATAATTTGAATAGAAAATGAATAATAATTACTTATTAAATTAAAATTAAAGCATAATTTATATCGGTGGAAAGTTGAGAATCTCCTTTAAAAACCCTTTTCATTTCATCAATTTTGGGTTAAAAAATAGTCGTCAGCTACATACCCATCATATTGCCACTTTTTGGCCCATCATGATCCTGCACATACCCATTGATTTCTTAGATTTCTTTTCAACTAAGGTTTTGAAATCTTGAAAGCATTCAAAGACTTCGGATGTTTTCCTAAGGAAAAGAACCCAAGTGTATCTAGAGAATTCATCAAGATATGTAAGAACATATCTTTCCTTAGTGAGGGATGGGTGTGGAAATGGTCCTAAAACATCACTATGAACAAGTTCTAAGACTTTTGATGCCCTTCATGCTTTACCTTTGTCAAAAAACTATTATGGATGCTTTCCTAGTGCACAACCTTCACAAATCCCCTTAGAAAATTTGACATTTTACAACCCTATTACCATGTTTTGTCGATAGAGTTGCTTGAGATAGCGATAGTTTAAGTGGCCAAATCGCTCTTGCCAAAGATTGCTAGTGTCATTGGAATGAGTGAGCAATTATTTTGAAGGGGGACTATGAGAAAATCTATAAAAAGTATACAATCTTAATTGATGATCTTCTTTTCCTATAGCTATCAGATTGTTGCTATTCAATTCCATGATTTCAACTACATTTGGAGAAAATTCAACTGTTTGACCTTTTCCTAGATGAGTGATTTGATACACAAAAAGAAGATTATTTGATAGTGAAGGTACATTTAGAAATTTTTGGAAAGTTCCACCTTCAACATCAATAGACCCTCTTCCTTTAACCAATGTTGGAGTATCATCACCTAAGGTGATTGAAGACATGCCACATGATTCCAAAGATGAGAGCTCAACTTGTGATGATCTCATATGATGAGTAGTACCCAAATCTATAATCCAATATGGTGATAAGGATGAAGTAGAAAATAAAGCTTTTCCCTTTTCTTAGAGTTTCCTTCATTTTTATCAGCCTTTTTGTCAACTTTGTTGTCTTTTTTATCATCCTTGTCCTTCTAATTTTATTGTTTATTACCCTTAGAAGATTGACCTTTCTTATTTCCTACAATGAGTGCTTGAGATTTACTAGTCTTCAAATTTCCCATTTGTATTAACTTCTCTTGATCCCTTGTTATATTCGCAATGAAGTTATCAAGAGAGGACATAGCCCATCAAGTTCGAAGAGCTCTCTTTGTAGAGTAGAAAGTAGCTACAAAAGCAGAGTATTCAGGACCTAACATAGACAAAATTGATAGTACTAACTAAGTATCTTTTTTATCAATACCCCACTCTTTAAGTTGCAACCTTAAGAACATGAACTTAGTAAAAAAATCTTGAAGAGAAGTAAAGTTTCTTAGACTTAATGCTATGAGCTCATTTTCTATCTCATGACCCCTAAATTCATCTGTCTTTCCAAATAGCTTATCAAGACCTTCCCATATTTCATTGGGTGTTTTTAAGGACTGAATATGAAATAGTAATTTAGGTGATACATTAAGATATAAGAAACCAAAAGCTTGATCTCTTTTGTTAAACCATTTTTTCTTATCCTTAGCAACATACTTAGGTTATTTTACTGTATTAATTACTACCCTATGCAAGCCTCTATTCATGAGATAAATTGACATTTATATTTTCGAGTCATGATAATTAAAAGGTGTTCATGGTTAAATAGTTACATTAGAATCCATTTTTCCTTAGGGTAAAAGCACAAAGCTGTGTCACACTTTCAGCCAACTTATTAGCACAATTGAATTTAAATATTTCTAACTAAAAATCAATTTTAGTCAAACATATGATGTAATAAGATTCATTCTAGATAAGTTAGATACTTCCACAAATTTTTCAACTAAAATTAATGGCTAAAAATACATGGAGCACCATTTTGACTCCAATTTACCAAAAAAAAATTATTTGAAAAGCTTGAGGTTTCAATAACTCTTGCTAATGTAAATAACATTTTTTTAAAAGTATAAAAATACCCTTTTGTAGATCCATAAGTCTAGTTTTCAAAAATATATTTATTTCAATAGTTTAATTATTATTTATATTTTATATTTTATTTTTACTAAAAGTAGGTTATCAGCACAAAATATTAGGTTGATTACCATGCCAAGGAAAAATACTAAAACTTATTTAAAAAAATTGAAAAAAATATGATGCACTAGATAAAAGAATCTATTTCAAGATGGTATAGTTTTTCTTCCATTTTAGATAAATATTTAATATGAAAGTTGACGTCCGATGGAAACAACAGTTTTTTGATTCACGCACATTTTAATATTTATTTAAAATTATATACTTATCAAAAGTAGAAAAAAATATACCCATGCACTAAAGTTTCGAGTTATAAATACACACAAAAAAATTGAAAGAAAAATAATAAAATTTGCTATAAAAAGTTTGACATCACATGCAACTTCATTTTTCAGCATTTTATCAGCAACTAAATTATTGTGTTAATTTATTAAAAACTAGTTTAAAATAATTTTTCAGTTTTTTTCAAAAAATACAAATATAAAATATACTAAAAAATACATATTTTACTAGTTTACATCATTTCAAAATTCAAAACATAAATGCCACTTTTTAGTGATTCAAGTTTAAAAGTTGGATCAGTGTTGGTCGTTTCCTTTATAAAGTGTGACACAACTTTGTGCTTTTACCCCTTAGTTGCTTTGTTGAGTGTAGAAAGAAAGAAGTAGAATTGCTTGCAAAAGTGAAATTGAGACACAAAAGAACAAGAGCACTCCTCAAGGAAGTGTCAAAAATAACACAAACAAGAGCCCCCTTGATTATTTTGATCCACCCCCCCAAATTTGGCTCTTTATAAAGGAGTGTGTGTAAGGAATTGAAAAAGTCAGAAGCTAAAAAACCATGTGACTAGGTGCTTGTTTTGAATATAACATGCATAGTTCATAGCTTTTGCCCAAAATTTTGGTGCAAGCTCTTTATGATGACCAAAAATAAAAGATCCTGCAAGAACAAAGGATTAACAACAAAAAATGATGATTTTGGAATGCAATGATTTTTATTCAACTTTGTTGAGTGCAAAAAGAAAGAAGTAGAATTGCTTACAGAAGTGAAATTGAGACACAAAAGCACAAGAGAACTCCTCAAGGAAGTGTCAAAAATAACACACACAAGAGCCCCCTTGATTATATTGATCCCCCCCCCCAAAATTTAGCACTTTATAAAGGAGTGTGCATGTGTAAGCAATTCAAAAAAGTTAGAAGCTAAAAGACCATGTGACTAGATGCAGATTTGAAATGCCTCCTTTGGATTTGTCAACAAATTGAATGCCTTCAAACCAAAAAAATTCCAGAAAATAGAGAGAAGAGGTGGATTGGAGCCCCAAATCAAGAGAGAAATTGCAATATTACTAGCATAGGTCAACAACAAAAAAAAGCCTTGATCCATAATTGTCGCCTCTGTGAATAGGACTCATGCTTCTCACATAGATTTGAATGATCTACACATGCAAATCATGGCCTTTATTGGAATGGATGTGGGCTATGTTGGGTAGTGACCAAACTCCACACATATTCCTTACACCATAGCAATGCCAAATGAAATGGTCCATGGGGGGATTAGGGGATTTATTCATGCATCTATGACCAGAGATTTCACAACTCAAAGTAGAGATATCGCACCACAAATCGTGTCTACAAAATGGAAGTCATGCCTCTTCTTCAACTTGGGTCTAGTCTTCCTCTACAAGCTGGGCAGTTCAAACCATGTTGTTGTCCTCCCTCACACCTTGTGTAGCTATGTGCTTAGGTGTTTCCAAAAAAAATGCCACCTTATTCAATCAGCCTTTCACTTGGTTGAACATGGAATCAGGATCAAGAAAGGAGTGCGATGGGCCTTTCTCACGCCTTCAATCAACCACAAAATTGAGACATTGAAGCCTGCAATGAGATAAACTAAAGGGATTCCTGTCTCTCATTTTTTTTCCCACATATTTGAGACATATAGAAAAGAAAAAAATAAAAACAATTCGCAAAATCACCTTGCGGATCTGAAAAAATCCTCCACCAATCTAATACCATAAAATAGCCTGCAAGAATAAAGGATTAACAATAAACACTGATGATTTTGGAATGCAATGATTTGTATTCATCTTAGTTTCAAGAATGAGCTCAAACCCTCATTATAAATAATTAGGATGAGGAAACTCATGCCATGGATTGAGGAGAGGACTGACTGAGGATGAGCAAACTCATGCCATGGATTGAGGAGAGGACTCCTCATCCTATAGTGGTGGTGAGTTGCTCTCCTCAATGCAAGAGAGAGGTGTCGAGAGGGATTAGACACCTCTTAAGATACCTCAACATCCTTGACACATCATGGGAAATGAGTCAACTGGTCAACTCCAACACCTAACTAGGATTAAGTTATCCTAACTAGAGTAGAATACACTAACATAATCTATATTGAACATGATTATAAGGCATGGGAGTTACTTATTATGAATTATATGATTTGAACTTGTTATATTATGAGGGTTACATTGGAACATTGATCATCATCATGATAGTCTTATAATACATGTAATAAAGGGTATGTGCAGGATCATGATGGGAAAAAAAGTAGCGATATGATGGGTATGTGTAGGGTATGTGGCTGATGACTTTTTTTTTACACAAAATTAATGAAATGAAAGGGTTTTTAAAGGATATTTTATGCTTTCCACCAATATAAATTATGCCTTACTTTGAATTTAATAAATAATTATTATTCATTTTCTATTTGAATTATGACTAAAGTCCTGATTGATAGGTTGATTGAAAAATATGTATAGCTTTCAAACGGTATCACATTTTTTGAATCCAAAACATGAATCACATTATATTCTTCGCATACTATAGGATTAAAAAAAATTGAATTTCATGAATTTTTGACCAAGGTGGTCAGAGATACCAGTTTTTATATTTTTTAAAAGTTGTAATAAAAAAATCATAATTAATTATTTACTTGGAAAAAAATTATAAAATAATATGCATCACATCGGGACATGAATCCTCTACTTATATCTAAAATCTTATAAAAAAATATTATCATTTTATTGTGCTTAGGGTAGTCAGATAGACACCTACTTCTTATTTTTTCCCTGAAATTTGAGTACTACTGCATTGAAGTTTCAAATTTTCACCATATAGATTAAAAAAAAAAAACCTAGTAGCTTACAAACAACATTAAATTTTCTATAGATTCTATTCTTACATATTTTTGAAATAATATAGATAACTTATTCAAATTTTTACGTCAAGTTTCCTAACTCTGATTTTTCTGAATTTTTCGCCACTTAAGGGCCTTTTTTTTTCCATGATGATCCTACACATACCCTAAAACGTCTTAGAGAGGAGGAGCATGATAAATTTGTGTACTTATGTTGAAATTTTGAGTATGATACATTATGAAAATTTATGATTTAGTTGTAAGGATATTTATTCTAAATATAGCCTAAAAATTAAAACTTAGTGTGAAGCATTAGAATTTAGGATATTGGTTTCGGGTTTCATAACTCTTACATGTGTAATCTAGTAGATAGAAATAATATTGGTTGATAAGGATGGAAGATCAATTGCATCATTAAATGTGCCCTCTCCCATGTCAATGGATCCTTTCCCACAAATACACATATGTTTATTGTTTTCTATAAAAAAGATGTGGCAAATTACAAGGATCAAATCATGAGAATATAACCTATAATGAAGCCATATGATGTGAAGATCCAAAATAAAGAAGTCATATCCCTAACTCAAAAATTGTAGATGCAATAAATGTTTTACATTTCATCCAATTTGTTTGATTCATAAAAGGGATGTAGGTCCTAAATCACACTTCTCCCAATTAGGGACATTAAGGATTAAAATGATCTCATATCCACTTAACTACAAACCTCAATGGAAGAGATGTAATGGTGGATCAATGTTTTAGTTGTTAAATTTATGTGTGGACGATGTGATTGATTTACTTCTAATTGACCAAATCTTATGATGCAATGTTCTTTCTAGATTAACTATGAAAATGTATCAAACTAAGATGATTTCTAAGAAATGTAAAAGATGAAGATAGAAACATAATTTAGAAACATCAAGAGAAAAAATAGAGGAACCTACCATAGAAATTTGGTGTTGAATTGGCTAGTTACGAGCATGATGTACCCTAGACCTAGGTCTTTCCTTCTAAGATCTAAAGCCACGAGCTTGAAGTTTCTAGTTTGTAGGTCTTCTTCTCCTAGGGTCACTATCAAAACTTTGTCTATTGTTGTAAAAATCTATTTTCTATGTCTTGACCACTTGTAGGGTTTGAATTCTTAAATGAGCAATTTTTCCTCAATCTTCCTCCAATTTGCTTTAGATTTGAAAAATGTGCACATGAAAGCAAGGGAATGGTTGTGCTTTATAGAGGCTTGTTGAATTCAAACCTTGTTTGTGTATTTCTACCTCCACAATGGATATGATAATGTATAAAAGAGAGCTTACCCTCAGTTGAGGAGAGGCTAAATGATAAACAAGCAATGAATTGACTAATTCTACAACTCACCACTTAAATCTACATTACTTGATCAACTAAATTCATGCACTCATCAGTTTTAAGGTGAATTTGATCACTTGATTTGAATTCCTACAAGTATTAGTACTCACAAAACAAACAAAAATAAAACATGAACAAAATTATGTCAAAACATGATGAATGATTGACATGTTGTTTGATTAAAATGAATGTTGCAATAATACTAATAATTCTACACTTGAATACTCTTGATTTCTTTTAGGATGCTCCATTTTACTCAATAAAAGTGCTAGCATTGAAATGGTGAAAATGGCTTGTATTCATATGTAATTATTTTAATTTCCTACAAATCAAATATCAATAGCTGACAAATATTTTTAAAAATTCAAATAATAGAATACCGACATAGACATATCTAAAATGGAGCCAAAATGGGTTGGTCTAGGGCATGGGGTTCCCTAGACAAAAACCATCCTTTTTGAGGCCTAAAGTGTCAACATAAAATATTAAATGATAATTTAATTTTCATTGTTTTATTTTCCAAAGATGTTTATGAAATGAGTAATTAAAAGCATAATTAGGTCTGGAAGCACATAGGGGGAACTAAACCTAGTGTGAAATTTTCATGGGTGAAAATTTTTGATGCTACACTTAGCCCCCACTTTAGTGAGAGTATGAACTTACATTAAGACTCATACTAAAGTATGGAAAATATAAGAAAGGTGCAATTATCCAAGCATTGAATAGATAAGATGACATTGAATCAAGGGGATGCACTAGCCCCTAGATTCAAGATCCTATGGAAAAATAATACAAGGAAAAAGGAACACACATATAAAGTGTAATGTAACATGGAAAAAAAAAATCATACATAATAAAGACACGCAACATCACATAATGAAAACTTAAAACAATTCAAACATAGTGTAAATATAATGAAAACACAATGGAAACATGTTGAAGGGGGTATGACAATCACAGATTAGTAAGCTTAATAGAAATATTACTAGGATCTATACCCAAGGCATTCACAAGTCACAAGCTAACAAATTCCAATATTTTCTAGGTGAACCATGAACCAATGAATCACAAGCTAGTGAAGTTCGATACTCACTAGTTGAACTTTGATAAGAAACAACACATGATAGTGAAGTCCAGTATTCACTAGGTTATTTTATAAAAAGTTGGAAAATTAGAAATACACAAGGGCTAGTGAAGTTTGATATTCACTACATGTGATCCCATGTCAACCATACCAAGAATTATAATCCTAATAATTTTGATAAGGCACTAGAAAATTGATTGATATATCAAAAAAGAGCATCACCAAGTCCAATGTGTGTAAATAAAGTGAACCACATAACGGAATTTTTCCCCATATTAAAGTAATTGATAATACCTATTGAGTAGGAAAAGTGATCCTAGATCCAATTAGGATAACTAAGATTATCTCATTTTCACTTGACTCAACATTAAACATAAATTGACTAGGGTTTGATGATTAGCTTGTTGACACAATGGAGATCGAATCCCCAGTGTTTATGTTGTGATTTTTTGTTATGAGGATGATAAATTTGATGAATGATTTGATAAGCCTATTTGAAATATAACACTAAATTTTAAAATATAATTTATTCCAAAGACAAAAACAGAAAGTTACAAAACAATTTCAAATCTGAGATTGAGACACAAAGAGGAATATGTGATGAAAATTTTGAGCTTGAATTAGCAAGTCCATGGTTCCCTACACCCTATAAAAGACTCCCTTTTTTAATCTTGAACTGTAGATTTTTGGCACCTTGCACCTTTCTGGCTCTTCTAGGGTTTTTCACCTAAAAGGAGAGAGGTAGGGCAGAAAATGCTAAGGGGTTCATTCAAATTATGTTACGTATGATGTTATCTAAGCTAAATGAAGTAAAATAAATGCAATTAAGTGATTTAAATGAGAGATTATGAATGCAAAACTAAGATTTAAACTATGCTGGAAAACACACTGTGATATGTAAACAATGAACTAGAAGATGAATAAATGCAAAACATAAAGAAATGGAATGAAATAGAGTGCACTTGGGCAATATTTGTGGAATATGGAATCTATAGAATGTTTCCTAATATTCTTAAAAATCAACAGTGGAACTCATTCGCCCAGGGTGGCGAATTAGTCCTAGTACTGGTGAAATCTATTAGGGATCAAGTCTCTGACTATCAAGATTTGAAATCTGACAAAATCTAGATTTTTCAATATTAAGGTGGGAATAATTTACCTTTTGTGGCAAATCAATCCTCTCCCAAAATTCTGAGAGACAACTCTGCAACACCAGATATGGAAATGTCTGCTTATCGGGTTGCCAAAGTCAATTCTTCAAGAAACGGACATAAAACCTTCTCCAAGCTTGAAATAGAGTTAGTTTGACTTGAAGCACCTAGTTGACTTGTTGACAAATCTACAATTACCTAAATGCTTGTTAAATATGCATAGAAAGGTTTGCAAACACACATGCAAGAGGGGGAAAATGGTTGAGGGTTAGAAAATAGGGGTTTTCCTTGGTAAAACCCCACTTTGGTAATCAAACCCTTAATGAAATAATGAAATGCAAGAGAATGATGAACTAACAACACGAAAATGCTATCAACTTAGCAAACCCTTGAAGATGATAATCTGAAGTAATGTCAATGGATGCTCCAAAATGCTTGAAAAGTGCTTGATAAGATATTACAAGATACTTGAATGCTTGAGATGATGTGTGAATGAATGCTTGAATGAATGGGGGTTAGAAAGGATATAAAAAAACTTATTTATACAATCTTGTGCCTTAGTAACCTATTCATACCTCATCATAGGCCAACATCAAGTGATTTTGAATAAAAAACCAAAAGGAATTTTGAAATATTTTGAATTTGGAGACAAGGGGGACTCATTCGCCACCCATGGCGGATGGGTCCCACCTAGGACCTAAAAATGGGTGTTGGGAATTATCTTGTATTTAATTTTGGTTGTTGGGCTTACATTAAAAAATACACTTAATTAAGCCTTATGAGGGCATAAAAAGGTCAAATAAAACATAAGAAAAGGATAAATAGTGGAGTTGTGCCTAGGAAAGCCTGAAATATTGTTACAAGACTTTACAACACTTCAAAATAGGACCTGATTAATGATGAAAAGGTGGTTTTGAGGTGAATTTTAATGAAGAGAGTCTAGAAGAGTGTAGAAATTTTTTACAACACCTTCACAAGACATCATTATTTGAATTTTAGTACCTAAATATGCATGTTCAAGCCATGTTACAATATAAAATCAAAACAAAATAGATCAAACATCATGAAACAAGACCTAAAATGCCATGAAAATAACAAGGGGACATTTTTCTATGGCACATTTATCCCCCACTTTAGTGAGAGGATGAACTTTCTTCAAACTCACACGAAAGTAGCCTTGAACATCGAGAGGAGGGTTCAAATGCACTTATGTTAGCAAGATGGAATAACAATCAAGAGGGATGATCAAGCCCCCAGGATGAAGATCCCATGGCAAACTAATCATGAGAACAAAGGAACACACAAGTGTTGAGAATCAAATGAAGCTTCGATTGTCTTTCCAACTAGTTGTGGATTAGATCTAGGTTGATTGAGAATGTATACTCACTCTGGGGTGACATAACTCATGGCATTTTTCCAGGTGAGAAGGCCCAAATATACTCACTTTGGGGCCACGAAACTTCTAGTTATCCGAGGGGTGAGAAATCCAAAGAGGTAAGATACATATGCTAGTTGGTATGCACTCACACACACAAAGGTGGCTATGGGGAAAAGTCATGCTGCTTGGTGGGCTTCCCGCTCAACCATATCAAAGTTATACCTCTTGATAATTTTAACAAGGTGCCACAAGGATAAATGTCAATTTGTGCTCCATGAGACAAGCAAAGCTCTGAATGCTTAGAAATCATGAACAAAAAGCAAGGTACCACAGGCATGCAAGTTGTGTTATGTAAGGTGGCAAAAATGCAAAATGTAAAATGCAAAAATGTAAAAATGTAAAAGATGTTCAAAGGAGTCTTGTTAAGTTTATAAAAGGTCAGTCACTTAGGGAACATTGTGTCTAGTGTCTCCAAGAGAGGACCAATCAAAGAATAGTATAATCACAACTTAGGGGATGCAGTGCATCACATCAGGCCACCAAGAGGAATGCAATATGCTAAAATAGATCACATTTATGGATATCACACCCAATTTCATCCAATAAATGATGAACACGGCATATGAATGACAAGGCTACACTAGGAACCAAGAATGCAAATGAATTATGGTAATGTATGCCCCCCAATTTAAAGGAATTTCTACACACCATTCTATGAGCAATTACTTTAAAGTAGCAAAGGGAAGAAAATGCAAAAGGAAAACAAGACATGAGAGCCAACTTGGAAATCCCAATTCCAAGTCATATGTTTTGAAGTTAGGTTGCATCATGTCAAAGAAAATGAAAAATAAAGAAAGGGAATTTCCCCCAAGAACACACCAAACACATAAGGGATCTATGGATTTGGGGTCAATATGTTCGTTGCTACAATGTTTTGATGAAAGAGCTTGAAACTGTCATCATTCCCCAAAGCACATAGAACTAGAAGAATCACAAAAAGAGAGTGAAGAAAAAAAGAAAAAGAAAGTCCATTTTGGGTCAACATGGAAGAGACATTGTGGTCTCAATGATTTGCATCATCCCCAAAAGGAAAACATAAGCGAAAAGAAAGAAAGAAAGAAATGTGAAAGAAAATGAAAAAGCTTTTGGGTCAACATGAAGGAGACGTTTCGGTCTCAATGATTTGTATCATCCCCAAAAGGAAAACACAAAACAAAAAGAGAAAAAGACAAGAACCTTTTAGGTCAACATGGAAGAGACATAGGGCATCTCTATGCTTTGTGTCATCCCCAAAAGGAAAACACAATGAAAAAAAAAAGTGAAGATGCATGACATATAGAAGAATAGAGATACAAATAGAGGAAGTGTACAACAAGAGAGAACATCAAATGCACATTACAGGGGAACACGATACACACAAGAAAGGAAAAAGAAATAAAAAGATAAATGAAAAAAGGCTAGCTAGGAAAATGTGAGTCAACCATCTAACAATTCATCCACCTCCCAATCATGTTCAGTGTAATGAGGGTGGTTGACTATCCAAAGGAAGAATTTTAAGCGACAAACTAGGAGTCATACCACATTTTCCACTTGGTGTACAGGATTTATCTTTTAAGCTCATTATAGATGAAAATAAAGAGTTCAAATCATTGTGTACTTCTTCATCTATTTTGGAAATATATGCATCGTCATCATTATCAAGATTGATGACAATAGGAGGATGAAGGGTGATTTCCAAGGAAGGATGTATCAAAAGTTGTGGTTGTTGGATTGGTTCATTTTTTTGTGAAGGTTCCATTGGACTATCTTGTGGTGGGTCAAGAGAAGGAGGGTGGTCAACTATTATTTTTGTCAAAGGTAGAGGTTGATTTTCTTTATTTTCTTCTATGCATGACTAACGAGCGAGGAGATGATGACGATGCCTCTGTTCACTAGTACCATGGTTTTGTTTAATTTTTTTTTGGAGTTGTTGATGTGTAAGAGTAGATTGATTCATCATAGGTTCTTCTACTTCTAAAGAGGGAAGAATAGAAGAAATCAAAGAAGATGGGTTAACCACTTTCTCTTTGGCTTTATATACCTGTTTAATGTGAGGAGGAATGACAAGAATTGTTTCATTTTCCCTTGGTCATTTAAACAATGGTGGGGAAGTGTCTAAGGGTGGTTGGTCATGAGTTTGTATAGTTTTTTCGGTGTCAGAATTAGGTTTTTCAAGCATGGTTTCATCTATGATAGGAGGTGTGGAAATGTACAAGGACGTGTTATGAAGAGACAATTCAACTATCCATTTGGATTTGAATTTTTAATAGGTTATGAAAAAGAAGTCCTTTTGAGGTGTGATGGGTTCCATAGGTTCAGGCCAAAAGGCTTATAAGGAAAAATTACCTTTAGAGGATAGGGGATTAAAGCCATTATGGTGTATAGTACATATTTCATTTCCATGTGGAAACTTCAAACACTTGTGAACCACTAATGGGATTGCTTTCATTGAGTGAAGCCAAGGGTGGCTAGCCGCAAATGAAATTGGTCAAATTGTGGAATAACTGAAAATGTTACATCTAAAGTTTTAGGTCCTATCTATAAGGGGAGTACAATCGATCTGATCATAGGGAATGAAAAACCAATATGTGTCTTAATCTAGGCAGTCAATTTATTATAATCATCTTGATATAGCTCATGTAATACTAGAAAGTCCTTTGTGATCACATTCTCACCACAAGCGAGATATATTAATATCCCATTAGTGGGCTTATCATAGATTCTACCAGCTATGTAAAGAGGACAATCAAGAAGCTTTTGTAGTATGTCTTTAGCAGAAAAAGTGATATCAAGAGATTTATTGTTTTGGCCCTTACGAGGGATAACGTCTATCATAGCTAAAATTTTATCCATAGGATTAACTTGGGTAACAGTTGGAGTTATATCATGTTGTTCACTATTTGTATCAACAAATTCATTACATTAGCATTTGAAGGTTTACTAGCCTTGACAAAGGAAATATTGTGTTTAGGCATGGGGTTGGTGAAAATTTGTAAATTCTGGTTAGGGGGCGCAACAAACTTATTGCCTTGATCATTAACACCCATAATGGACAAATGGCCTGAATCATAGAGGTCTTGAACTAGATGTTTTAGATGCTTGTAGTGTTCAGTGTCATGTCCATTTTGGTGATGAAAATGACAATAAGCATTAGGTTTGAAGGTGGATGGTAATGGTTGGTTGGGATCAAGTGGTTTAAAGAGTGGAAAAGTGATCTTGCGTTGTTGGATTAATTGGTTCATTGTGTTATGGAGAGGGTATTGGGTAAGGTAGTAAATTGTCTCTTCGAGTCCCCATAGGTATAAGGCATTGTTGCTTTAAAATTTGCCACTTGATTTGGAACTGGTTGGGTTGGTGGATGTGGTTGTGGTTGAGGAGGCAGATTGAACTGTAAAAAGCCTCTATTTGGTTTGCAAAATTTTTGTGTGTTGTTTTGATTATTGTGTTCAGGCTTTTTAGCTTGGTTAGAAGTGGATTTTGAATCACGACTTGAAACTGAATTATGATATTCACACAAGGTGGTACAAAAATGCATAAATGAAGGGAATTTCATCATATTTAGTTTATCCTAAAGGTTTTTGTGCAAGTTTTCAATAAACATCTTCTCCAGATGTGCATTAGGATTCTTGACATCAATTTGAGCAAAAAAGGATTGGTATTGTGAGATAAAATCAGCTATTTTTTCGTCTATGTTTTATCTACATCTCATGAGGTCAGCCATTGTCGTTTTAGGTGTCATGTGAACTTGAAATTAACTTATGAAGGAATCCACCAATTCATTGAAGGAATAGATGGAATGATTAGGTAAGTTGGAAAACAACTCTAGAATGCAGTATCTTTCAAGGTCCTTGGAAAAAGTTTGGCTAAAATTTTCTCATCAAGGACAAAATCACTACATAAAGTTGTATAAGCATTAACATGGTTGATAGGGTCTCTTTTACCTTCGTATTTCTCAAACCGAGCCATTTCTATCCATTGTGGCATCGAGGTACATCAGGTTTCTAAGGATAAGGGGATGCTACAGACATGATATGTGGGTGGAGTGATTTGACCTTGGCTAATGGTGGAAAGTTGGTGTTGCATGGAAGAAATTGTGTTAAGGATTTGTGTAAGAACAGGGTTGGGGTAAGTGGTTTGAGGTGGAAGGGAAAATGGTGATGGAGTGTATGTGATGTGATAGGAAATGAAAGGAATACTAAGGGGGTGAAGGTGGTGGAAGGGACTTGTGATGCCACAAGAGAACTAGGAATGATAGACTTTGGAATTGGGAAAGAAGTAGTTGCATAATTAACCTGGTGCATATTTGTGGTGACTTGCAGATTGGTATAAGTTGGTATGAATGCTATGGTTGAAGGGGGAGGAACTTGAGTTTCTCCTTGGCTTGCAAGAATGTTTACAAATTGGGTATTAGAAGAGGCATGTTTATTGTAAATCTCAGAAATTTTCTTCATAACTTGCAAGCCATCATTACTTATAATCAAATGATGAAGGTTTTCAATGGAGGATATGATAGTGGTGGAAATGTTTTCAAGTGACAAGTCTTGATGTAAATGTGAAAAATCCTCATGAATATTAATTCTTTTCTTGCAGGAGGGAGTTGTTTTGGGTGTCAAAATTCATTGGATGGAGAGGCAAAGGCATAGAAGTGGTATTGTCAATGCCTAATGCACCATTTTCCATACTAGGAGTAGGAGCTCTTGAGATCCCAAGGTCCACAACAAAAGTGCTATCGTGGGAGGCCATGAATCTAGAACTTTGTCTCACTAAAGTATTATCAATGGGGTACCAAACACTCATAAAAGTACCACAAAAGATAGGGTGAATGCAAATGCAAAGTAATCTAGGAATTCTAAATGCAAATAACAAAAATGTTGCTAACTGCAATAGAGAAGTAACCACAAAAAATAGAAATGCAGGAAAAAGTCAGAAAAATGCTAGAAATGTTGTTTAAAAAGTGCAGAGGGACTAATTCACCTAGTGGCGAATGAGTCCAAATATGATATTATTTTTTGTGTTTTTTAGAAATTTGGAAATGATTCTAGTGCTCTACAAAATGCAATTAAGAATGCAAAATACATATTTTTAGTTTTTTTGATGATATTCAATGCAAAAATGAAATATAAACAAAGCGTTCACTAATGCAATATGAGAAGTCCTAGAATGCAAAGAAAAACAATATCCTAATTGAATGTTAATGAAAATGTAATCTAGGATGCAATATGTGAATGAAATCAGAAATGCAAAGTGTTCAAAATCTAAGTTCACCAAAATGAACCATATATTTTTGGCACCTTGCACCTTTCTAGCTCTTCTAGGGTTTTTCGCCTAAAAGGAGAGAGGTAGGACTAAAAATGCTAAGGGGTTCATTCAAATTGTGTGATGTATGATGTTATCTAAGCTAAATGAAGTAAAATAAATGCAATTAAGTGATTTAAATGAATGAATATGAATGCAAAACTAAGATTTAAACTATGCTGGAAAACACACTATGATATACAAAGAATGAACTATAAGATGAATAAATGCAAAATGGAAAGAAATGGAATGAAACAGAGTGCACCTGGGAAAGATTTGAGGAATCTAAAATCTCTAGAATGTTGCATGATATTATTAAAAATCAATAGTGGAACTCATTCGCCCAGGGTGCCGAATTAGTCCTACTACTGGTGAAATCTATCGGGGACCAAGTTTCTGACTGTCGGGATCTTAAATCTGACAAAATCTAGATTTTTAGTCTTAAGGTGGGACTCATTCACCACTAGTGGTGAATTAGTCCTGTAGACATGCAAAATTAACATTATGCATTTGATCAGGTTCATTCATCAACTGAACTAAATTTCACATTAGGTCCATTCATCGATTGATCAGATTCACCTTCATTCATTTATCAAGTAATTTCATTAATCTCCATTTCCTAAGATCATTTATTTAAAATCAAGCAAACATTATCATCAACCTTTTAATAAATCAAACATCCATTTAAATCAAATCCAAAATCATATTCCATCATTTTCTGATTTAAATATATCAAATATCAAAGTCCTAAAAGTCAACTCACCTAATCATCATTAAACTAACATAATCATCATTTATTTAATCTAACCATGATTAAATACTAATCTCACCCACTTGCATCCTCTAGATATCTCCACTTGCACAAATAAATCAATTTATTGATTTATTAAAAACCCTCATTTTCCCTCAACATGACAAGTTGATTTGTCCCTCAAACATTGCATTTATTGCTCTTTTTCTTGTCACCCTCTCTAAATTTATTGCAAAATTTGAATTCAAATTCTCCCTCTCATGGGCACTCTTCCCAAATTTTGCACATCCATTGGCCTATCATCACTTGACATGTTGCCTATTCTCATTGGTGGATCTTTAGTCCCACATTCACCCTCTTGGCTAATCTCTCATCAAGAAAATCTATAAAAGAAGGCCTTAGTCCTCATTCATCCATCCACAACTTTTATGCAAGGTTACTCTCTTTATTTGAGAACTCATCTTGCTCATCGTCTCAATTTGCATTTCATCATTTTGGCTTCTTAGCAAGGGTTGGGAAAGGGTCACTAGCTCATGTGACACCAATCCACTATGGAATAGGTAACTTGTTAATTGCTTTCATTATGCTTTTAGTCTTTTCTTATCATTTGTTGCATTTTGAAGCATTTACAAGGTATTTCATAGGAGCATTTTGAAGGATTTGTGAAGTACTAACCCTTGCATGAAGTTTAGTTATTTGCATATTTCTAATGGATGCTCACATTTGGTGCTAGAAGGAGGGCATTTAGATGATGCCAAGAATGCAAAGTTTAAATCATCTGATTCCTTCCAATTTTCATCTTCATATTTTTATTTTCTATGATACTAACATGCACTTCTTACTGCATTTTTTGTATGTCTCCATATCAGTGTAGCATCTAAAATTTTTCTTATCAATACTGATTTATCATTCTGATTAAGGAGGTGCATCTTTTATGGTTTTTGTATAATTCATTGGGGAACATTTTGCATAAGGTTCTAGCCAACTTAGGCAGGGAACTAGTTTTCTTTCATCCATTCTTATAAGAAATTACCTATTTTGTTGAAAGATCTACGTTCCTATATGTGTTGCTGAATATATCTTTGGATCTTTGTGTCATAGCTAACCTTCTTAAAGATAAGCTTGAACATGCTTTCCATCCTATTCTTCTGTTTAATCCATATGTAACCTATGCTCTTCACATACCCATACTTTGTTAAAGAGCTCCCTTGCTATCCAATACCAATGATCACTATTCTTAGACTCCAACAGCAGATGGATTTAATCATCTAATGAGTAAGTTTAACAATAGTCTGCTAGACCTTCAAAATCCATGAACTGAGCAACTCTATGGTCTTGAATATACCAAACAATCATCCCCTAGCTCCCAGCTATATATATCTTCTTTTAACAACAGTAGGGGTTTATGGAGTAAGTGTGTAACTAACTGGTAGCCTTCAACAAAAGAGTCAAGCCCGAGCTCTGATCTGCTAGTGTACTCAAAGGAAAGATAGTCTAATCTTTTGTTAAAGGATGAGAGGACGCTAACAATAAGTAAATCATTGTCTAAAAGGCACCGTAAGTACACATCTTGTCATAGTGGAGTAAATAATGTTCTGGTTTCGTTCATAAATAGAAACCTCTGAACTCTTTTATTTTATACCTTGTGTTTATTGCAGAATCTATCCTTTAAAAGACATGTAACCTATTTTTCTGCATAAATAAAAGGCAAGGCTTTAGATGTTTTGAACATGCATCTAATAAAGGATGTATTTATTACTGTCTTTATCATGGTGGGAGATTTATAATTCATGGGACTATGTTTAGCTACTTATTCTGAACTCTTTAAGCGCATTCAAACAAATAGATCTAACCTCAAATTTTCATTTTGACTGGTGGTATACGCTACATAGGAGGAAAATTAGACATCATAGAAGCTTGCATTTGATGATAACGTGCAAATAAATGATCCATTGTGCATGGTTTCCTTTACCCTGGCTAGTAGGCAACATTAGGCTAACTGATTCATCAATACATTGGTATTAGAAGTGTTTAATCACTGCCTTTTTCCTTTTTTTTACACCTGCCAATGGCGTTTGCAATAAATTCATTCTTTGTGCTTATTCTCCAAAACAATACACCTTCTCTATCCTTACGCCCACTATTAGGGTCTCGGGTGGTTCATATGATTTGACTGTATCTTCTGCCAGTAATTCCACGTGCCTTGTCTCTATCATACCTATTGAATGCATTTTTTCATATCTTATTGCCTTTCACAAAGATTGCTATCATTATATTTCCTGAGATCGCGGATTCTTTAAAACTCTTAAGGGGGTCACTGGTTTTCATACGAGGCCATAGCCATTCTGTTGAATAGTTCACATGCCCTGTCACTACATACCACCCACAATTGCCTTGCGAGTCTTGAGTAGAATTGGTTGGTGCATTGATGATAGAATCAATGCGTCCCCCTCTCCTTTGTCTGCATTTTTTTTGCTGTTGAGTTAGTTTGTGCATTAATGTTAACTTGACAGCCAATATTTGCTAATTATCTATCAAAAGAGAGCGAAATAAGCTACTGAGAGATTAGGCATGCTTGATGGTGATGTCTTTTTAGACATGTTCTTTTTTTTTTCTTTTTTTAAATACTAGGGGCGGATACAGATTTAAGAATAATCATGGCAATGTTTCTAAGGGACACTTTTTTCAATGCGAGCTACAAATCAATAGAAACCAGCCTTGCTATTTGACATATGCTATAAAACATAAAAGAGTTTAAGTATTTGAAAGTTGCCTCATGAATAATTTCTTGAATTTAATCTTTAAATGCTCAATGGTTGTGGGGATGCTTTTTGATAGATATTAAATTTAATCCACCAGATTTCATCATTATGGTTATTTTGAAAATGGAAAAAAATTGAAACTTAGAATGATGCTTTGGGAAAGATGTATCCTTATGGTTTGTTAAAATTTATGAGCTTTCAAAAAAAGAAAGTCAAAATTTGAGGATTAGGAGGGTGTTTTTGAGAGATTCATTCTTTATGGTTGATTCATGGGCTTAATACTTGTCAATGTCAAAGTGTGAAGGAAGGGGTCTAGCAAATGTGGTATCTTTTCAATGAAATCGATATCAAAGTGTGATACAATTATACATCCATCTTTTTTTTCATAATCATCCAAATCATTTGCTCTTTCAAATTGAAACCATGTTATTGTTTGGAGTCAATGATCAAAATGAATTTAATTTTCTAATTCTCACATGATTTGTCTTTTTATCTTATAGGTACAAACAAAGGAAAAGCGAAGGTGAAAAGGTACAAGGTACAAACAAAGGAAAGCAAGGAGAAGGCTAGCAAAGGAAAATGAAAGGAGGATGATATTTTAAAAAACCAAAGTGTTTTTTAACGATTTAAGTGTTTTTTCAACACTTCTTTACAAAATTGTTACCTTTTCGCTCCTAGGACACTAATTTTTGTTTGGGTCTAAAAAGAACAATTTGATTTTTTCCATTCGCAAAAGGTTAAAATTCAAGCTTAGACACTTACTAGATTTCGTTTGGGCTAAAAATTGGACAAGCAATCTTCATATTTCATTTGGTGCTTAAAACGAATCAAACAATTGCTTTGGAATGATAAAATGAATGTGTGTTTGCCTTGTTTTGTGGTTACTTACTTAAACTAAAGTCATTGAAAAGGACGTATGCACTTCTCTCGCTCTTCCAAGTAGTCTTGAGAATCAAAAGGCCTTTTTGGTGATTTTGGTGTAAGATAAAGTGATCACCTCCACACTTCCATTTGGGCTTAAAATTGAACAATATCTTGTGCGAGTGTGAGTAGGGGCATTTTTGCGTATATTCTCTTTCTTTGTGCCACCAAAGATTGATCGAGTTACAGATTTTGTCTTTGCTTGCTTTTGTTTATCCTAGAGGGCCTTCCTTGGGGAAAAAGTACTCACCCAAGGGAATGACTCAACCAGTAACACTCTAAAGCCAAGAGTATTTCCAACAAGAGTAAATGTGGATATTGAAGAAACACCAATCATTTGACTCGACAAGTGATGGATGCGAAGGACTCTTACCCTTGCCCCTACCCTCCTAGCGGAAAGTCCCTAGAACTGTGCTAGAATTTTCCAAAATCCTTAATCTATTTACGGTAAGTTATAAATTCTTTAGTACCCCCAACGGACCGGTCAAAAGTAATGGAAATGGGGTTATGACGTCAGTGAAAATTGCTTGGTGTCGTAGGGGCCAATGTCGTGGGATCTGCCTTAGATAGATAGCTAGTTGTGAAGTGGAGTAAGATAAACTGTCCTTCTCGCCCATGGCATATCTTTATTGGTTGAACACACAGCCACCAATGTTCATTTGCGGTTAAAAACACAACAATCACATTTATTCACCCCAAACAATGATATCGTCAATCTTTAAATATTTTTGCCATTTACAAATTCACTCCTTAGAAATATTGCCTTCATCATATCCTCACCCTAGATGTCCCTAAACATGGACTTAACCAATTTCTTCCACGCCACAATCCTTGGAGTTTCCTTAAGATCATAAATTTCCACATAGGTGAGTTGAGAGTTTGAAAATTAATGTATTGGACATCTTAGTTTCAAACTTAATAAGAAATCTTTGGTAAAATAAAGCCAAGACAAAAGCTCAAGAATAATCATGTGATAGAGACCACGTTCAAAAAATCAAAATTGATACCTAGGTCTAAAAGTGTCTTTTTAGGTTCACCTAAGGATCAAAACAAAACCAAACTCATCCATCTTTCAAAACATCAAATCCATCTCAAATCATCTTTTGGAAAATCTTGAAATCATCCTTGATACTAGGCTTTGTGGCAAAAAAATCAAAATCATCCAAAAACATTGTGAACAAGTCCTTGAAAACATTTATCAAAACACTTTTGGCTAGACATGTGTAGATGCATCCTTTTGCATATACTTAGTCAAAGTTATCAAAAATCATCTTGTCTAGCTTAGTGTATGTATATGAATCCTTCTTCATATACTTAGTGAAATAATCATCTTGTTTGGGTAGGTGTGGGTAGATGCATCCTTCTCCTCACACATATCCAAATCATCATCCTTTGAACAAAACTATCCTTTAGATCATTATCAAACATCTTAGGGTTTTTTTGTTCAAAATCAAAATCAAAATCCAAATCAAGATCAAGGACAAAACCTCAAAATCTCAAATCCAAAAAAAATCAAAATCCTAAATCCTAAAAGCCTAGTATTTCATTCAAGATTTATCAAAATCCAAACAACATCCGTAACATCCATCTTTAAACATCACCATCATATCATCATCACATTTGATCCTAAAAATCATCCTAAAAAAATTCACTTCGGGACATAAAATAGAGATTAATCCAAAGAATAAAGAGATTCATCTCCCATATTCTCAAAGATTGATCCCCATTTTATGGTTCTAACTAGATCTCAATACAAGAAGAGTATGGAAGCCAACAAAGAAACACCCGCTTCAAGTGATCTTAGCCAAACCACTCTTGAAATGAATCCCATTGGGGATGGAAATCTCACAATTAGCCTTCCAACATCATCTAAACCCACAAGAAGAAAACTAAGGAGACGACCTCACTTTTGGAATGTCTTGTGAAGAAATGACAGAAATGCTCCAAAATTCGGACAACCATAGAATCATCAAAATCATGATGAGACTTAACCCTTCATTGTACATGCTTGAACTAGCAAAACAAGGGGCCAAGTTGCCTTTGGATTTTGTTGTGAGCACTATAGTAGAGACACCTTTTCCACCAATCTCATCCACCATCCCCATTTCATCTACACCCCCATTTCAAAATGTCACGGAAAATATCCCACAAATCACAACATCATTTGCTCCAACTCAACCCAATGTTAACAAGGGAAACACATTTATCAATGCTCTTCAATCACATCCCCTTGTTAATAATCAAAACTTGGACGTAAACACCAAATTGGAATAAAACATCCCCCATAATCCATTACAAAAAAAAGTTCCTCTCACTTTACATTATGACCCATCATCAACATCTTTTCATGGAGCACCTCAAATTCCCCTCCTCACAAATTCACAAGAGGAGGGAGATGTGTTCGGACCAGGGGGCATTTTCAACACCACAACACTCTTGCAAGGATTCACCCCCCTTACATTTCCACCCCTCCCACCATCACCATTGTCATCTACACCACTCCTTTGTTTAGGGCTTCCCCCTCTACCAAGTATCAATCAAAACAACATCCCAACCATCAATCAAAATATTTTGCCAAATGCTCAAAAATTATTGTTGACATCACAAAAGCAAATGAAAAACACACAAGCAATGGAAACATCATCAAACACCCCCACAACATTGCAAAGCATGGTCTCTCAAGGGCCAATCACATCAACAACACCATCCACCAATCATGTAATCAACATGACAACACCATCCACCAACCAAATAATCAACACAACATCATCATCTAAGCCTCAATATACCAAACCCACCACCACCCCCACCACCACCACCACCAACGCTCACCACATCAAACCAATTCGACGCCACTACGCCGCCAAAGAGGATACCAAGAAGTGTAGAAACAAAAGTCGCGGCAACAGTTATCTAAGTCGTAAGTTGCCAAGCCGCATGCCGCATTACAAGCTAACAAGCACAACACACCTGCCACACAAGCATTACATAGCACAAAGGGTCACTACACAACTTTTATTACAACAACAAGTAGCACGCTAATAAAGCTCAAGCAATTCTTGCACAAGACAAATGCAAGCATATCAACAAGCATTAAAGCAATACCAAGAGCAAAGAAGAAGCGCTATAGAATTAATAAAATTTCAACAACAAGCTGCTAGGAATAACAATGTAGAACAACAAGCTGCGAAGAAACAGCCACAAGGCAAGAATAAGCATTAACAACAAGCATTGAAAGAAATAACAATAAGAAGCAACAAGAAGCACAAATCCTAGTGTAACAACAACAAGAGATCAACAACAAGCATTGTTCATCCAAAAGGTAGAAGCCTACTACCGGCCATTAACATAATCGAGCAATTATCGAAGAACGCACCAACCAAATCCGGTCCACGAACGTTCCTGCCATTGGGCTCCCATCCATCCCACCAACAAAATTACGTTCAGTTCAGTCCGCCACCAGTCTTTGTTCAAATTTCTGGCCGTCTACAAACTTCAAAGTCCTTTTTAACTGAGTCTGACAGTTCGTTTGGAAACCGCATTCCTCCTATGATTTGAAATCCCCAAATTTGACAAATATCGAGGGATGGGAAACCCTAAAGATCACATCAGGGAATTCCAAGTTCATTGTATGCAGGTTGCATATGACGATACTTATCTGATGTGGCTATTCCCTAGGAGCTTAGCAGGCAACGCTATAGAATGGTTCTCTCGCTTACCCTCAGGCATCAGAACATTCTAGGAAATCATAGATGAATTCATTAGAAACTATGCATGTAACATTACAATGGATGTTATTCTCGAAGAACTATATGCTCTAAAACAAGGAAAGAATGAATCTTTCGCTTCATTCCTTCAATGATGGCAATCCAAGGCCAATCGGAGCAAATGGACCATGCTAGAAGAACAACAAGTGTGCACCAACATCACCAACCTTGAAAGTTGCTTATCATTTCATCTCAAGGTTCAGGGAATCACCACCTATGATCAACTGATCTCCAAGGTGCTTAGCATCGAAAAAGCCCTTGCAACCCAACCCATCGAATCAACACCATATCATGAACCGCAAAACAACCACCCATCATCTAATTACAATGATAAACCTCGTACATGGGCAAGAAACAAGAACATCACTAATGATGGCATCGTTGATGCCAAGGTGGTCATTAGTGGTCCACGTCAAAACACACCTACACAACAAATCCGAACACCACATCAAAACACTCATCACACAACACATCAACCCAACAATAATCCCACAATCAATAACCTCAACAATCAAAGAGGACCACCTCAACACAAAACATACCCCAAATGAAAATACACTACTTTGGGGGAACCACTTGAGGACATCATGAAAAAGCTAATCGACAAAAAACTCATCCAAGCTCCTACATTTGAGAATTATCAAGAACCTGATGTCAAACCTCCTTGGTCCAATGAAAATAAACTATGTGAGTTCCACAAAATCAAAGGCCACACCACAAACAATTGTATGAGACTCAAGAACATCATCCAAGATCTCATCAACAAAAGAATTATAAATGTGGAAACACCTACCGGGAATTAGGATCTTAAAATCTACATGAATCCGATGTTGAATCATGGCAACAAAGGGAATAACAAGGATAAAGGAAAAGGCAGCGCAAATCATGTATACGAAATAGTCGTTGCCTCCCTAAACGAAGACTGCATGGTCATCACCTTCAAGGGCACTCATGCCGAAGATTGTGGAGTCACCACAAGAGGCGGAAAAGTCACCATCCCAAGATCATCCCAACCCAATAGAGTCCCTACATCAAGAGCCATTCCGTATAGCTACAATGTTCTAGACCAACTCAAAAGAACGCCAGCACACATCTCCATCATGGAGTTGTTAAAAAACTCATCAGCACATAAAAATATCCTTGAGGAAGCATTAGCCTCATCTACCGTCCCTGCAGACCTCGATGCGGAACAATTCCAAGCTATGGTCAGAAACATCATAACACCTAATCTCCTTACATTTTACGACCAAGATTTACCAGCCCAACCATCTCACAACTGCGCACTTCACTTGGAAGTCATTGTAAACAAAAGAAAAATTAAAAGGGTCTTGGTGGATGGAGGTGTAGGTTTGAACATCTATTCTCTTAGCCTCATCAAGTAGTTGAAAATATCAGAAGATTCCATCGACAAAGGCAAGGGCATCACAATCAGAGCATATGATGACCAAGAAAGAGTGTCTCAGGGCACAATTAAGCTCCCTATCCAAGTAGGGCCAACACTCATGGAAACCATATGTTAGGTCTTGGACCTCGAATTTCCATACAATATCCTCCTGGGATGCCCATGGATTCATGCGATGAAAGCCATAGCATCAATCTTCCACCAATGTCTGAAATTCACACATAATGGACAAGAGGTTACCGTCCATGGAGATTCTGAGCCATTTTCATACTGCAAGAACCTTGAAGCCAAATATTACAAAACCCCCCAAGTGTTGAAAAATGATGAGGGTCCATCCACATCATACATCGATCTTGCCACTCTCACGTCCACTTTTGTGATAGAGACACCTGCCATTCCCACCATATCCGATATCAAGCTCATCATCCAGGAGGACGGCTGTGGAAGTTATAGGCTCCCTAACAATGCTTTTTTGATAGGAGAGTTACCACAATCTCCAAGATCACGAGGATGCCCACAAGAAAATCAAGCTCCCACATCACAAACCTATCCTCAAAATTATCCTGAATTCACAAGATGGGGAGACCTTGGCCATGAGGTAATTGAAGCAGATCCATCAAACATGTTGTATCAAGATGAAAGACTGGAAGCTAATCTACCAATGGATGAAAGAAGCAAAGGCCTACACATGATGCTTGTGATGGGCTATGACCGAAATCAAAGACTGGGACAAAATGGCAATGGGCTCATAACACCTATCATGCCAGAGACGTGACCCATAACAAATCTTGTTCTTGGATGTGCCACTCCAAGAATAACCATCCGTGGCCGAAGTCCTCTGGTTAGAGTCGCTAATGTTTCTCCTCAGCTAGTAATAGTACTACACTCACCAATAGTCACAAGTAGAGACACACATAATTTTATAACTGAGCCCTACATTAGTAGTGATGACAAAGATACCTTATCCAACCTACCTAGGTTATTCGAAGATACCACCCTTTGTATGATTACTACCATATCCTTTGAACCAGATAGTCAAAATCAAGAGATCCGCTTAGTCTACCCCCAACTGATTGACTATGACCAACGAGGACCACCAGTTCTCAATACATTTGAAAATGATGAAGCGCTCTCAGAATTCATGGGATTGAGAGATAACATTCCAAATGGAGATCATAAAGAAGAATTTATAATGGAGTTGGACACACAAGCCTATTACGGGGAAACGATTGAATCCTTCAGTCGCAAAAGTGAGAAACTAATAATCATATCCAAGTCCTTGAGTGAAAACCACACCGTGGCACTCTCTGACAAGAAAATAGTAAAAAGATAGGACGTATCTAACAGTAAAAACCTCTCTGAGGCGCCTGAGGATGAAGGATTCAATCTTCCCCTAAGAGCTATTCATCAAGAGAAGTCAGTAGTCTTGGTCGAAAAATGCAACCTAGTCAACCTAGGAATAGAGGAGACCCTGCATATAACATTCTATGCGGAATCACTATTATCAAAAGAGCAAGAACTCCTAGCAGCATTCCTAAAGGAAAGACAAATAAACTTCGCATAGAGTTATGCTGATATGCTAGGGCTTGATCCAAAGACTGTGGTCCACCACTTAGTAGTATATCCAGATGCAAAACCTATCAAACAAAAGCTGCGCAAAATGCATCCTCAAATCACTTTGTTAGTCAAAATGGAGCTCAAAAAGCTATTAGATGCTGGATTCGTCTGACCAATTGATTATCCGGAATGGGTATCGAACTTGGTACCTATTTCAAAACCTGATGGAGCTATCAGAATCTGTATAGATTTTAGAGATTTGAACAAACCATGTCCCAAGGATGACTTTCCACTTCCCAATATCGATATGATAGTGGACATGACAGTAGGGCATGAGATGTTATCACCAATGGACAAATTTTTAGGATACAACCAAATTATGATAGCAAAAGAAGACCAACATAAGACAACTTTTACTTGTCCGTGGGGGACCTATTGCTGGAACATGATGCCATTCGGCCTAAAGAATGCAAGAGCAACATATCAATGAGCCATGACATTGATCTTCCATGACATGATTCACAAGACAGTTGAAGACTATGTCAACGACATCCTAGCCAAATCAAGAAAAAGAAAAGATCATATAGAAACCTTAAGTGCTATCTTTGACAAATTGGAGGAATACAAAGTCAGACTAAATCCCAAGAAGTGCGTCTTCAACATACAATCAGGTAAACTGCTAGGATACATAGTGTCCATGAGGGGTATCCAGGTGGATCTAGAAAAAGTAAAAGAAATCCTTGAGATGGAAGCACCAAGGAACTTAAAACAACTAAGAAGCCTCCAAGGCAGTCTCCAATCCATTAGAAGATTCATAGCACAATTGGTAGACAAGCAGAACCCATATTCCCACCTACTCCATAAAGGGGTATCATACAAATGGGATACAAAATGCAAAGAGGCATTCAACAAAATAAAGGAATATCTACTGACACTACCAGTATTAATGCCACCTATCCCAAGAAAGCCATTGATCTTATATGTATCAGCAACAGTAGCAGCCCTTGGAGCTCTTCTAGCCCAACATGATGAAAACGAAATGGAGAGGGCCATCTACTATATTAGCTGGATAATGGTGGGTCATGAGCTAAATTACTCATTCATTGAGAAAGCATGCCTCGCAGTAGTGTTTGCATCCCAAACATTCAGACACTACATGTTGGCACACAAGATCAAGCTTATTTCCAAAATTGACCCCCTTAAATATCTCTTATCAAAGGCAATGTTAATTGGTAGAATGGAAAAATGGGTCATGATATTATCAGAATATGACATTGAGTATGTTGATAAAAAAGCCATCAAGGGTCAAGTTATTGCAGACCAACTAGCAGAAGCACCCATATATTCTGAGAACCCTCTTGTCTCAGAATTTCCTGATGAGTCTATTTTTAATCTCAACGTTTCCAATCACTGGAAACTATGCTTCGACAGCTCATATACTCAACATTGATCAGGAGCTGGTATCTTCTTCATCACCCCACAGGGGGACTACATACCAAGATCATACAAACTAGCATTTCCTTGCACTAACAACATCGCAGAATACAAGGCTTTGACTATAGGTCTTAGGATAGCAGTGCAATGGAATATTATAGCTCTCAAGGTCTACGGTGACTCTCAGTTGATCATAAATCAAGTCAATAATGAATATCAGACAAAGGATGACAAGCTAAGCCCATACAAGAAATTGGTGGAGACTCTAAAGGAATCCTTCATCAATATAATATTTGAACAGATTCCAAGAACCAACAATAGAGTCGTTAATGCCATGGCTACAATTGGGTCTCTAGTACACATCCCTCACAACGTGTCGAAAAATGAATTTTTGATCGAGCAGCTTCTCATTTCCACATTCGAGGTACCAGAATTAGAATATGTGTGTCAAATCATTGGTCCTGGTGATCCTTGGTATCATGACATCTATACATATCTTCGCATAGGAGTCATACCCGCTAACCTACCATTGAGCCTAAAATGAACCTTTATCAAAAAGGCATCCATATTTGTCATCCTAGGTGATACCTTATACCGTAGAAGCATAGAGGGTACTTTACTGCACTGTCTAAATGTTGACGAGGCATTAACCGCTCTAACTAAGGTTCATAATGATATATGTGGCTCACACTCGGGCGGAATAACCATAGCCAAGAAACTGTTGAGGCTGGGGTACTATTGGCCCATAATGGAGCGAGAAGCACATGATCATGCTAAAAGATGTTTACAATGTTAGCAGCATGGGGACCTCATCCATGCTCTAGCTCAAGAGCTTCATCTGATCGTTACACCATGGACTTTTTCGCAGTGGGGACTCGATCTCATTGGGAAAATCTCACCCACCTCATCCAACGGCCATAAATTCATTATCACTATAACTAAGTACTTGATAAAGTGGGTGGAAGCCATACCCATGACCTATATCACTAGGAAGCAAATCTCAAAATTCATCCTAAACTATCTCATTTGTCATTACGATGTTCCACAAGCCATTATCTCAGATAATGGGACACCATTCAAGAACTAGGAAGTTCACAACTTGTGCGATAAATTCAAAATCTAGCATCGCTTATCCACCCCGTACTATCCCCAAGGCAATGGCCAAGCAGAAGCCACGAACAAAACCATCCTCAAAATCCTCAAGAAAACAGTCAATGACGTAGGTCGTGACTGGCACTTACAGCTTAATCCCGCCCTCTGGGCTTATCGAACCAACATCCACACACCCACTAGCGCTGCCCTCTTCTCCCTACGGATCAAAAGCCATACTCCCCATTGAGATTGAGCTCTCATCCCTCAGAATATCACTACAAAATCTCATCACTGATGAAGAATATCGGGTCTCAAGACTAAACAAGCTGGAGTTACTGGATGAGAGAAGGATCGATGCTTTGAATCACCTACAAGTCTATCAAAATAGACTCAAACGAAGCTACAACAAGAGGATCAGAAGCAAGAATTTCTAAGTTGGAGAACTGGTCTTAAAAGAAAATCAGAAGAATGTCCCAAATCCCAGCAGCAAAGGCAAGTTTGAACCCAATTGGTTAGGGCCTTTCATCATCACAGCAAGCTATAAATTAGGGGCATATCAAATATCAACACCCGAAGGGGAACCTCTGCCAAAGCCCATGAATAGCTCCCATCTCAAAAAAAATTATGCCTAATTCTTCTGGGTATAAAACCAAAAAAAAAAATTAAAATTAGAAAAAGTCCTAAAAATGGTTATTTTCGGTGAAAACAGTAAACGGGCATCTTGGTAACAATAAAAAATAAAAGCAAAAAGCAAAAAATCAAAAAAGATCAAAAAAATTGTCCTCTAGTGAAAACCACTTCGATGGCACTTTGGCAAGTACCTCGGTGAAAACCTCGCAAACAGGCGCCTTGTGTAAATAAGCACTTTCCATCCACTGGATCTTTATGGCTTGATCTGCATTATCCCTCTCCATTTCTTCCATCATCCATCTCATCCATATCTCCATTCATCACTCTCATCCACTCGCATCCGCACCATAGCTTGGTCTTGTGTTGTATCATGATCCCTCCTAGTACTACTCAACCCATTCTCAAGGTGTTTGTCCTGCCTTTATCAGAGTAGTCTATTGCATCACACTGGGGGCACATTCTCATTGGATCGGATTCGTGTATGGTCTTAAATTCTTCAAATCAGAAAATCAAAAAACATCGAAAATCAGAAAATCCAAAAACATAAAAAAAATCAAAAAATCCAAAAACATCAAAACATCAAAAAATCCAAAAACAAGGTCATCTTGTCGAACTACGTCATCTCTGAGCTAGAACGTAGGCAAGGTTGATCTTTGATCATCCCCCGAGACATTTGGGTCAGTCCTATAGGATTCCATCATAATAAACTGACATCTCATCATGTATATCGTCATCTGTAAATCGGTCAAGTCGTAAGTTGAACTACGTGGTCTCTATGTGTATAACATAGGCAAGGCTAATCTGTCGATCAGCCCCTGAGACCCCTAGGATAGGTCTTTAGGTTAGTCTCTCAGTCAAAATCTCAGAAAATCCCAAAAAAATTTGAAAATTTGAAAAATCAAAACATTTGCAAAATCTTGAAAATACCAAAAACAGCCTCAAAACATTTCAAAATGTCAAAAACATCCAAATATTTGAAAAAAACCCATCTGCCTCATCTCACTTGCACCCACAATAAACACCATTCATAATAAACCGATCGTCATCCTCAACCTTTGGTGAAACAGTTAGAAACAAGTCTAGCAGGATAAAAGTAAATCTCAAAAGCGTCAAGCCTCAAGTCTAAGTTATTACATAAACAAGTTGGTCAAGTCTTTGCGTCGATAGTCCATTATCCAAGTAGTCCCATATCAATTATTTGATAACATCATGTCCTAGGATGAATCCTTCCTACAAGGGGCATTATTTATCAGAAAGAACACTTTGGATAAACGAAATGATGTGCCGCCATCCACTAACATGTCCTAGGATGCATCCTTCCTACAATGGGCATTATCTTTTGGCAATAAGTTTCGGTTCTTATCCTTAAAAACACATTCCCTTTTGGTTAGCGGTATTGAAGAACATTGACTTGTTTGCGTACTTGGTCTTTTTCTTTTGACTTATCTTATTGTGCTTAGTCCAAGGACCTCTCGATGATATCTGAACGAAGGATTTAGAGAGATAGGAATGGGGCAACGATCATTATTCTTTTGTCTGTTGTGCTTGTTGGATATTCTTGTAAAATAACTTGGCGAATACTTTCTTTGTTAGATATGTATAGAGGATGTTTTGGATGGCTTGTTGACTATTGCATTGATAGGTTATACCTCTCCGTGTTTTGGTCTGAGATGTTTAAAACTTCTAAAGTGCATCCTAGCAAGGTTTTTGTATGCCAGGTGTGAACAAGAATACTCCTATCTATTTGTCGAGTCAAATTCCATCACACTAAGTACAACGCCATCCTAGTCCTTCATACCTTGATGCATCGTACTTAGGCATGTTATCAAACATAAAGTAAGTAACCCTTTGAAAATCCCAATCCTTGATAAAGCAAAATCATCCATCTATCATCATCATTTCTTATCATCATTTTTCATCATCATCTCTCATAATGTTGGATTGTTGGATCTTCTTGTCATCATCTCATTTCCATACTAACACCAATTCATCACCAGTTCATCCATCATGCATCCATCGTGCATTCATATTATCATCATAATATAGATCTATTAGTCTAAGCATCTCATAAATCATCCATAGCATATCACATCATCAATCTCATCCATCTCATATCATATCATCATTTAACTTGTTTAGGATAATATAGATTTTTTATTCTAATCATCTTAAAATCATCTCATTTGCATCGTCATCCATAACCACCCATTTTTAACCTCTTTATCGCAAGATCGACCCTCAAATCGAATCTTTTCACTTGATCTCTCGAGGGGGCAATGTACCAATGTACTTCTTTCCACTGGGGCATCTTTAAAATAAAATAAAAAATTATTTTGATCGCGTCAAGTTATTCTTTGAACCAATGCAACAAGTACATTGCTTCAAAGAGAGGCAAAATGTAGACATGCAAAATTAACATTCTGCATTTGATTAGGTTCATTCGTCAACTCAACTAAATTTTGCATTAGGTCCATTCATCGATTGATCAGATTCACCTTCATTCATTTATCAGGTAATTTCATTAATCTCCATTTCCTAAGATCATTTATTTAAAATCAAGCAAACATTATCATCAACCTTTTAATAAATCAAACATGTATTTAAATCAATTCCAAAATCATATTCCATCATTTTCTGATTTAAATAAATCAAATATCAAAGTCCTAAAAGTCAACTCACCTAATCATCATTAAACTAACATAATCATCATTTATTTAATCTAACCATGATTAAATACTAATCTCACCCACTTGCATCCTCTAGATATCTACACTTGCACAAATAAATCAATTTATTGATTTATTAAAAACCCTCATTTTCCCTCAACATGACAAGTTGATTTGTCCCTCCAACATTGCATTTATTGCTTTTTTTCTTGTCCTCCTCTCTAAATTTATTGCAAAATTTGAATTATTCAAATTCTCCCTCTCATGGGCACTCTTCCCAAATTTTGCACATCCATTGGCCTATCATCACTTGACATGTGGCCTATTCTCATTGGTGGATCTTTAGTCCCACATTCACCCTCTTGGCCAATCTCTCATCAAGAAAATCTATAAAAGAAGGCCTTATCCCTCATTCATCCATCCACAACTTTTATGCAAGGTTACTCTCTTGATTTGAGAACTCATCTTGCTCATCATCTCCATTTGCATTTCATCATTTTGGCTTCTTAGCAAGGGTTGGGAAAGGGTCACTAGCACATGTGACACTGACCCACTATGGAATAGGTAACTTGTTAATTGCTTTCATTATGCTTTTAGTCTTTTCTTATCATTTTTTTCATTTTGAAGCATTTACAAGGTATTTCATAGGAGCATTTTGAAGGATTTTTGAAGTACTAACCCTTGCATGAAGTTTAGTTATTTGCAGATTTCTAATGGATGCTCACAAGTCCTCTCCCAAAATTCTGAGAAATCAAGAGACAACTTTGCAACACAAGATCTTGAAATGTCTGCTTGCTAGGGTGTCGAAGTCAATTCTATAGGAAACGAATAAAAAACCTTCTCCAAGCTTGAAATAGAGTTGATTTGACTTGAAGCACCTAGTTGACTTGTTGATCAATCTTCAATCACCTAAATGCTTGTTAAATATACATACAAAGGTCTACAAACACACATGCAAGAGGGGAAAAATGGTTGAGGGTTAGCAAATAGGGGTTTGCCTTGGTCAAACCCCACTTTGGTAATCAAACCCTTAATGTAATAATGAAATGCAAGAGAATGATAAACAAACAACATGCAAATGATATCAACTTACCAAGCTCTTGAAGATAATAATCTGAAGTAATGTCAATGGATGCTCCAAAATGCTTGAAAAGCACTTGATAAGATCTTGTAAGATGCTTGAATGCTTGGGATGATGTGTGAATGACTACTTGAATGAATGGGGGTTAGAAACCTGATGTAAAAACACGTATTTATAAAATCTTGTACCTTAGTAACCCATTCATACCTCATCATAGGTTGACATCAAGTGATTTTGAATAAAAACCCGAAAGGAATTTTGAGATATTTTGAATTTGGAACCAAGGGGGAATCTTTCGCCACCCATGGCGAATGGGTCCCACCTAGGACCTAAAAATGGGTGTCAGGAATTATCTTTTATTTAATGTTGTTTCTCGGGCTTACATTCAAAAATACACTTAATTAAGCCTTATGAGGGAATAAAAGGGTCAAATAAAACATAAGAAAGGGATAAATAATGGAGTCGTGCCTAGGAAAGCGTGAAATCTTATTACAAGACTTTACAACACTTCAAAATAGCACTTGATTAATGATGAAAAGGCGGTTTTTAGGTGAATTGTAATGAAGATATTCTAGAAGAGTGTAGAAATGTTTTACAACACTTCACAACACCTTCACAAGACATCATTATTTGAATTTTAGTACCTAAATATGCATGTTCAAGTCATATTACAATATAAAATCAGAGCAAAATAGATCAAACATCATGAAACAAGACCTAAAAGGCCATGAAAATGACAAGGGGCCATTTTTCTATGGCACAAATCTAAAAGTTATGAGATGTGGATTAAGGTCTGTACTCTATTTTTGGAGTCTATTAGCTAAATATGCAACCTCTAAATTTTACCTTTATACATGAAAATGGGGGAAAAGGTTGTGTTGTATAGGGGCTTTCCTAATTCAAACCCCATGTTGGTATTTCTACCTCCATGTACAATGATTGATGATGATCAAAAGGGCATGCCCTAGGTTGGGTAGAGGTCAAACAATAATAATTGATTGAAATTGATAAATGACAAATGATAATGTTACCTTGATGTGAAATCCCCTAAAGAAGAGATGCCACACACAATTTGATTAATGGTTTCCTTGATTTTTTGATTGAATTCCAAAACGTTAGCTTAGATACACAATAGATTTTTGACACTAGCATGTAGAAGATAACACAATACATCTTCATCATTTGGCATGATTGGTCATAATATATATCATTTAACATAATTTCTTCCTCCATCTTGATTTCTCACAAACTTGAACTTGATTGATCTAAGTGTTGTAAGAATGTCAATGTTTCCCTTGAATACCCTTGACTAGTTTTAGGATTTTTAATTTGCTCAATAGGTTTTCTAGCTTTCCTTCTCATTGAAATAATAAAAATGACTTGTATTTATATGTAATTATTTTAATTTCCTAAAAACTAAATTTGGATGGCTAATAAATGAAATTATAAATTTAAATAATAAATTGCTAACATTGACATATTTAAATTTAGGTCCAAATTAGTTGGTCTAGGGAACAGTGCACCCTAGACTAGATCCACCTTTTTTGGGGTCTAAAAGTGTTGGGGAAAAATATTAAATTCATAATGTGATTTTATATGTTTGATTTTTCAAGAATATTTATAAAATGGGCAACTAATCCATAGTTGCATCCAATCACATAAGGGGAAGAAATTTAACCCAGTGTGAGGGTATGTGTAGGATCATGATGGGCCAAAATGTGGCAATATGATGGGTATGTGGCTGACGACTATTTTTTTACCCAAAATTGATGAAACGAAAAGGGTTTTTAAAGGAAATTCTCATATTTCCTTTGATATAAATTATGATTTACTTTGAATTTAATAAGTAATTATTATTCATTTTCTATCCAAATTACGACTAAAATCCTAATTGATAGGTTGATTGAAAAACATCTATAGCTTTCAAATGGTATGACATTTTTTGAATCCAAAACATGCATCACATTCTATGCTTTGCATACCATTGGATTAAAAAATAAAAATTGAATTCCATGAAGTTTTGACCAAGTTAAGGTGGTCGACATATGAGTTTTTATATTTTAAAAATTTGTAATAAAAATTCATAATTAATTATTTACTTGGAAAAAATTACAAAAAAATATGCATCACATCGGGCATGAGTCCTCTACTTATACTTAAAATATTATGAAAAGATATTATCATTTTATTGTGGTTAGGTGGCTAGAGACACCTACTTCTTTGTTTTTTCCCTAAATTTAAGTACCATTGCATTGAAATTTCAAATTTTCACCAAATAGTTTTTTTAAAATATACCTAGTAGTTTAGAAACTACATTCAATTTGCTACAAATTCTATTCTTACACATTTTTGAAATAATATAGATAACTTATTCAATTTTTTACGTCAAGTTGCCTAACTCTGATTTTTTTGAATTTTTTGCCACTTAAGGGCCTATTTTTTCCATGGTGATCATGCACATACCCATGAAATTGTCTAGGCTGATCATTTTTTATGCTACAACACCAACTATGAGAAATTACATTTAAGGTAGAGTGAAAACAATATATATGAAACATGAAAAGTCCATGAGAGATTATTGGAAATGCCTCTACCAATGATATTTTCCCTATGAAGATAACTCCTAACAAGGGTTGTCCCCAAGAAAAGGCCACATAACAAAATAATATATAACACATAAGGTATCCATAGATCTAAGTTTAATATGTTGTAAGGTGTGCGCCATTGGTCTCCTTGTGCTATGCAACATAGTGCTAGGGTTCATGACATGGCTTAACTTCCTCCTGCAGATTTTTAACTCTGGAAACTAT
>VDFB02072274.1:31081060-31094676 GCA_007258455.2 Sequoia sempervirens
CTAAAATAAATCCTCACCGTTGCACCGGTGAAACCACTTAATATTATGATAGAGCTTGTTTTATTTTGTTATGTGTTTTTATTCGAAGCCTAAAAAAATAGGCTAATCTTGTAAAAACAAAACCTCCTAATCAAATAAGTCAAAATGAAAATAGATAAAGGAGGTTAAGGACGAGTATAGGGAGATTTTTAAGTGGTTATTCATTTAATATTCTTCTTAAGCCTATTTAGGCTATTTTATGTATAAAAGGGGGGATGTGTAAGCTCTTAGGAGTTGAAAAAAAATGCAGGTGACATAGTGGAGAACAGGTGAAACGAAAGAGGGAATTTGTGGAGATTCTTGTGAGCCATTTTCTTACGTCAGAGCAGTGTTATGTTGCCAAAGTGATGGTCTTGGTGCATTTTTGTAATTGATTTGGAGATTAATCAGATCAGTCACACTCCATTGGAGCAGACCCAGAGATGTAGTCACGTTTGTGGCAAACTCCGTAATCAAACTCTGTTTGCACCTTCTATCTTCTTCTCTCTAAATTATGTTTCTCATCTTAAGTTTTGATGCATAATTTTGTTAATGTATGCATGAATTAAAATTCCGCAAAGTTGTTTTTATTTAGGCATTCCAAACATAATTTAGTCTAGATACGTAAATAGATCAAGTGGTATCAGAGCTCAGTTGACTATTATTGCAGTTGTTTCTTGAATGCTAATGAGATCCAGGATTCAGAAGGGTGAAGGCAAGCTTGAAGACTTTGATCCTGAGATTGGGAAGCGAAGAACTTTTCCGAAGATGTCCTTGTCTGGAATGGAGGTTCCTGATGAAATCAGTGAGCAGGAATTTTGAAGAGCATTCCTCGAGATGAAGGCTAAGGTGGACATTCTTTTTCAAGAAAGACAAGAACGAAAGGAACGTGAAGGAGGTTCGTCGAAGGAAGATGTTCGTGAAGACAAGAAAGGGAAATAACATGGAGATGGTGGCAAGAAACCAGATCACCCCTTTTCTCCTTCTCCTCCCTCTTCTCCCTCTTCTCCATCTTCTCCTCATTCTACTTCTTTTAATCCTTTCAAGAGTGGGCATAAGCCTAAAATCAAATTGGATGTAAAATTTGATTTACCAAAATATTGTGGTGAACTAAATGCTAAAAAATTGGATGATTGGATTTAGCAAATAGAAGTCTACTGTAGAGTCTAGAACCTATTAGATGATATTGATAGGATCCAATTAGCTACTCTTCAGTTAGGAGGTACAGCTTTAACTTGGTGGGAGAGTAAGTCTAAGGCATAAGTTTCACAACATGGTTGTAACGCCCCGTCGTGCGAACCCCAAAGGACAACTAAGGCAATGATTACCACACAATTTTTTTTTTTTAAAGTAGAACTAACATTCCTGAGATGCACAAAAGTTATGACATGAAAATTCATTTAAACAAACCCAATATCATTTACGTCCCTTGGGGTACACGAGGATACATTACGAAACTTAATGCCATACCTCAATGATAAAGAATGAAAAACCAAATTTAAACCATGACAAGGCATACATATAAACCATCAATAAGAACCATTCACTTAAATAAATATAATACTTTGAATAACGTCTGATATAGATCCATCCCACACAAGGTTCACCAATGATAAATATTACATCACATCCTTTTCATTACTTTACACTGTTCAAGTCTTACAATGATACAAACATCTTCCCAATATGGGCAGGAACCACATAACAAGATAAGATGATACATCGGAAAGATAAGAACAAAGTAATGTAACTGGCTCCAAGACAAATACAACTTTGGAGTCACTGCAACGGCACCAATCTGCACCTCTCGATCCTTGACTGGGGACCCAATGGGGTGCTTAGCACGTTCCACCCGACCACGTGGGTCCGAAGACCCACCCCCCGTGCTAAGGAGCTGACAAGAAGAGACCTCAACCAAGAACATCCAAACAGGGAACCACAAGACTCAACATCATACAAAGGTATCACGAAACTCACGAATTATAATGACATAAACAACAACATTCATGAGTCAAAAAAAAATCAAATGAAACTATGAAACTCATCACATTTAACCCAAGCAATAACAATTGAGCAAGTCACCAAAGAGCCTCTATAAATTATTTTCACAAGAATTTGAAACAACATAAAGATTACAATATCCAGAGGCGACAAGAAACAAGAACAAGGGTGACTAATCGGGAGGGTCATCGCATAGCTCCCATGGGATCCCCTGGCACTTCCTCCAACCGAGGCGCCGGCACCCATCTATGGATTCCCTAGCCCTCGAAAACAACATAAAGATACAATAACCAAAGGCAACTACAACCAAGCACAAGGGTGTCAAGTGGAGAGTGTCATCGCATAGCTCTCATGGGATTCTCCTGGCCCTTCCTCCAACTGAGGCGCCGGCACCCATCTATGGATCTCCTGGCCCTTCCTCCTAACTGAGGCGCCGGCACCATAGGGTAGCTAATGCGGAGCCGATAATCTCTCATGAAGACGAGACTATGACTTTGCCGACCACGGCCTTCTCAGTCTATCACTAGTCTATGGTAGCCCTAATGCATAGCCGAGGAATCCAATGTTTTATTATCTTGTGTTTTTTAACTACCCAACCCCCTAAATACTATTGTTTAGGTTATCACTTGTTTAACTACTCTTTCGTGGGTTATCCTGAGCCCTTCCTCATCCTGAGGCGCCGGCGCCCACGAAGAGCCACTCTCCCCATGGCCCCTAACATAAATCAAACTAGGCAAGGGTTGCATCGTAACCGAAAAATAAATAATCTCAAGACCAAACTACGCGAGGCATTAACCATCTCGCTATAACACATAATCAATGTCTCAACAATTCATGTACAACCCTTTTAAAATCACGATATCAAAACACTTACCTCATCAAGGGCACATAAAGAGAGAACATCAACTGACAATAATCTCAAGCCTCTGGAAGCCAAAAGAACGACAATCTACAACCAAGGGTAAAATGGAGCAACAAGAATTTTTCCAATTAAATTCCCACACAAGGATAAATTTCAGCAAAATCATTGATCATGACAACCAAATAATCAACCAATACACAATCTTAGAACAAAAATTTATCCACTCCAATATAGGCAACAATCAACCACCAATGTTCTAAGTAATGATCCATATAAAGGACATACCAACAACAAATAAATGAGTAGAATGGAGGATATTATTCAAAAGATCATCTAAATTAACTATACCACTTGTAACCAACCAAATTACGAATAACCTAATCCATCAATGTTTACATAATTTATCAAAAAAATACTTAAAGTAATCCCTCTCACTATTTTACTAACCTACCCATTAACCCTTCCTACTTAATTTCACTATCCAAATTATAAAAGAATCCATTTGTATACCTATTCATTCATAAGGAGTAATCCAAAAATATGAAAAGAGGCTATTTGAGCACGCTACTAAGTATCCCAATAATCCTTTTATAATAAAATTTCCATGCAATATTAACAAAAGATCACTACGACTGAACAACCTAGTGAGTTCACTAATCTATCCCTAGATAGAGCAATAATTAACTAAAACAATCTAACTTAATTTATTTAATTAAAATCCTGTGACGAATTAACATAAGAAACACCGACCCCTTATATACTTTAACACACAACATATTTTATTTCCTAAGCTAATATTCATTAAGTTGACCAATACACCCATAGTCATAAGTGACGTGACTCGAATAATAGGGTAGCTAAATACACTTCTACAGAGATCTTAAGACCCACATAAGTTTAGATCTGGGTAAAGGTATTCTTACACAAAGTCACGTGTTTATCTATCAATGAAGTCAAATACCCACAACATTCACTTATTTTATCAAGACGCAAGTCATGCATTTGAGTTATTCAAATCAAGATCAAAAGAAGAATAAAACGAGTTTCAAATTTAATGGAGCCATGATAACGGGATTTATAATTTATATAAGTATACTTTAAGATCAATATATATGTATCTAGAATTTGGGCCAATCTTATGGCATACGCATAGAAATGAATAAAGGATACCTACATACAATGTATTCGATGGGGTAAAGACATACAACACCATAAGAAAGGTTAAGAGTAGAAAACAGAAAACATTAAGGCTTCAATACAGAGCATCGAATGCTTAGCATGAGACATAACCCAACGACAAGAAGTACGAAAGCCGAAAACTCAATGGCACAAATTAGAAATTCATCAATCAAAACAAAATGGAACTAACAATATATATATATCAGATGGAGAACCAGGAAATGACAAGCAAATGCAGGGAGTAAGGAAGGCGACACAACTCAGCAATGTTACTTTTACCAGCCACGCTATGTTTAAATCCCTTGACTAAAAGGATTTCCCATGGAGGGCGTCGATCCAAGGATTCAAAACATGTCAACCCTGAAGTACATATGACTGACTTCCACAGACGATCTGTAGCAGAAGAATCAGAGAGAGAGACTATTTCAATTTCTACATCTTCGCAGGTCTAAAAGTTGTAGCTGTGATAGGTTGCCAATGGTTTCAGGGAGGCGATTTGATTCTGTACAATGCCTCAACTCTAAATGCTGTATCTGGCGCAGGTTGCCAAGTATATTAGAAAGTGGACAATGGAATATGGAACTATCGCCATCTACTTGCATTATTAACATTACTTTCAAGTGTTGCAGCCGCGATAGGTTGTCAGAAGAATCAATAGGTTATTTAAACCTTTACTTATATACATGCACAGATGTATTTCGATTCATGGTGTACTGATTAAATCCACGTTTCTTTTCTTTATAAACTTCAGCAAGAATGAGGGCACCAGAGGCTATTATAACATCCTTTTTCTAGAAGAACGATAATTGAAATAGTTTGAAGAATGAAATCACCATACAAAGAAACAAATGAGATGCAAGCGATAGGATTCTAAACTTGCAGCGAGAAGAGGCACGAAACTGATTACAATGGTGAGAATATTGCAGGGTAGAGAAAGAAAAAAAACAAAAAAACCGTCGATGGACTAAGCTTAGCTTTTGACTGCGAAGCAAGTAAGACCCAGCAACAACACCAACAGGACTCAAACAAAAGAATATAAATGATTATCTGAGAAATAAGAAAGTTAAAGATAACATACAATGGCGAGAATATTGTAGGGGTAACACCAAGTGAAACAATAAACTTGCAGCGCCAATGCTACATAACGTCATACACTGTAATAAATCGGGTGCCCAAAACAGGGGCAGAAGTTATCAAATAAGCCATCTTCATATATAATGCATCGACCACCGACCCAATAGACCATGACATTAAACTCAAACATCAGGTAATTAATTAAATTTCCTACGTCTGTATGCAATACAACAAGGGATTGATGGAGGAGAATTTTGTGAAGAACTGAAGCTGCAACTGCGCTTACATGAGCTATCAAATTACTTCCTCTACGGTTAGATACCAATTTAAGACACAAAGAAAGAAATACCAGAAGACACAGGCAATGGTAAATTCTTAAACAAAATCCATGATACATGCAGTTGTACCCAAAATGATACTCTGTCGACCAGACTGTGAAGGACGATTGCCATAACAAAGTATCTACAAGATGAATTCAGATCCAAGACTATCAAGGAATATCGAGATGATGAAATGTTAAATCCTATTAACAAAGTAAAAACTAATCTCTAAAGATGGTGCCTGTAAAGAGAGGTCGAATATAGAGAGAGTAACTCAAACAAACGTTTTCTAGACGTTGGGGATAATATAAATTGTTTACATAAATCGAGGATGAACTAACAGACCAGAAGCCAAGGAATTTGTTTGCAATTTAACCAACCATTGAACAAGGACGCGACCCAAAGAAGATTCGAGGACGGACCTGGAGTTCTACGCCGGGTGTTCAAGAAGTTGTATTGCATAAATTTCTTTTGCAGCCAATGGTCGAGTTGGATTTCTGCCGAGTAACCCCCCCCGCTTTCCTCCTCCTTCTCCCCATCCAAAACTGAATCCTCTTTCCCCCCCGCTTGAAAGTCCAAAATCTTATTAAATCTCCCAAAATTTCCAATAAAGCGTAAATTCTATTTTTCAATGATTTCCGCAAAGATGGGCACAAATTTGCATGGAAATATTTCTATTTTTTTTTTGTTGCTTTAAAACAAAAAAAATAAAAATAAAAAGAAAACATAAAAATATATATATATATATTTTGGAAAGTCTTATCCTCCTCTATCTATTCTAAATCACTTTATTAATATGAAAATCTTATCAAAACTAAATACTTATCTTCACAAGATAATGGATGATTAATTATAGCTGAATATGATGCTTAATAATAGTTGATTTATTTATTTATTTTGTTTTTACAACTCAATTTGAAGATCTTATCTCTATTACCTAATTAAAATTCATCTTTCTTTCCATTTTTATTCAATTGACAAACTCATTTATCTTTATTTGATTCTTTTATCATATTTAAATAATTATCTTTGCCTAACAACAAATTATCAAATATAATTAAATATAATACTTTTACAATAAATATTAATTTATTTAATAATAACTATCCACTTTATATTCCATTAAATTAATCTATTTCATTTTAATTTTCAAATTTATTTAATCAATGTTAATTTAGTTAATTGAGTAAACAATTCCATCAAAGTATTATGCTTATCGCATAGGCCAATAACACACTAATCCACAAAACACAAATAGACACTTACCCAAGTATCGAGACAGGTCACCACAGAGGGCCACTACATCCTCCCCCCCTAGACTTCGACTTACTCCTGGAAGTCGCAAGTTGAGGTAAACCTCTCACAATCAAAGGCACAACAATACCATAATGCTAAATCAATGGTCAAGCATCATCAAGTAAGCAACACAAATTAAACAAAACATAAAATAGGGACATGATACCAAAATGAAAGTGGTGATGGAGTTGCAACCAAACTGACTTGCCAAACACAAGGACGGATGACGAACTAGGTTGGGGAAACTTCTTGTCAGCTCCTATTTTTCACATCAGACCCATTGGGTGTTTAAGATGCTCGCCCTTTCCTGACAATGCAGGTGGAATCAAGGCTTAGTTCCTGCAATCCTGCATACAAACAAACGTTGTGCACAACATATATATATCAAATCAACCTAGTGTAGAGGGAATTGCAATGTTGTATGCCTCTCACAAATGAGTGATACGACATCGTCCTTCTAACACGCTCATCAATGAACCATCATAAATGATTATTAATACAATTACTAATCAAATGAAAACACCGTATTAAGTCAACATGTTAAACATAGCCAATTAATTACCTTCATCCTTAAGATTTGAAGTCGACTACCTGAAAATCACAAACTAGGGTGGAAACATAACACATTAGTACTAAACATTTAAGGGGGATCTTTACCCTTGATAAGCCACATTTTCATAAAACGTAGCATAATTATCCACACAAGCACATATTCTCATTAAACATCATCATTTTCACACAAAGCACTCCACTTCAATCCTTATTCAACACCAAAATTTCACAACAATTTAACAAGCAAATCAAAATTCTACACCTTCACAGATTCATGAAAACGTAATTTGTCACTCAAGGCCAACAAAAGGAAAATTCCACGCATGCATGACATATTCACACACCAAAAAAATAAATAAAAAAAAATAAAAATTCACATCACTGGAAACTACATCATACATTGATACAAGGGTCCATAGTGCATCCCCGATAGGAAGGATATCGGTGCATTGCGCACTACACCGAGGGTCCTATCCATTCCCATAAGTCTCTTGCACTATCTACCTGGCACCAGTTAACAGAAGGACTCAGGTTCACCACAATGACAATAGAAAAGTGAAACTCTAGACTCAAGGGTTTAGGCGCAAGGTTACATAGTGAGCACACATAGTGCCCAGTGTATGAACCTATGCTCTGATACCATGTTGTAACGCCCCGTCGTGCGAACCCCAAAGGACAACTAAGGCAATGATTACCACACAATTTTTTTTTTTTAAAGTAGAACTAACATTCCTGAGATGCACAAAAGTTATGACATGAAAATTCATTTAAACAAACCCAATATCATTTACGTCCCTTGGGGTACACGAGGATACATTACGAAACTTAATGCCATACCTCAATGATAAAGAATGAAAAACCAAATTTAAACCATGACAAGGCATACATATAAACCATCAATAAGAACCATTCACTTAAATAAATATAATACTTTGAATAACGTCTGATATAGATCCATCCCACACAAGGTTCACCAATGATAAATATTACATCACATCCTTTTCATTACTTTACACTGTTCAAGTCTTACAATGATACAAACATGCTTCCCAATATGGGCAGGAACCACATAACAAGATAAGATGATACATCGGAAAGATAAGAACAAAGTAATGTAACTGGCTCCAAGACAAATACAACTCTGGAGTCACTGCAACGGCACCAATCTGCACCTCTCGATCCTTGACTGGGGACCCAATGGGGTGCTTAGCACGTTCCACCCGACCACGTGGGTCCGAAGACCCACCCCCCGTGCTAAGGAGCTGACAAGAAGAGACCTCAACCAAGAACATCCAAACAGGGAACCACAAGACTCAACATCATACAAAGGTATCACGAAACTCACGAATTATAATGACATAAACAACAACATTCATGAGTCAAAAAAAAATCAAATGAAACTATGAAACTCATCACATTTAACCCAAGCAATAACAATTGAGCAAGTCACCAAAGAGCCTCTATAAATTATTTTCACAAGAATTTGAAACAACATAAAGATTACAATATCCAGAGGCGACAAGAAACAAGAACAAGGGTGACTAATCGGGAGGGTCATCGCATAGCTCCCATGGGATCCCCTGGCACTTCCTCCAACCGAGGCGCCGGCACCCATCTATGGATTCCCTAGCCCTCGAAAACAACATAAAGATACAATAACCAAAGGCAACTACAACCAAGCACAAGGGTGTCAAGTGGAGAGTGTCATCGCATAGCTCTCATGGGATTCTCCTGGCCCTTCCTCCAACTGAGGCGCCGGCACCCATCTATGGATCTCCTGGCCCTTCCTCCTAACTGAGGCGCCGGCACCATAGGGTAGCTAATGCGGAGCCGATAATCTCTCATGAAGACGAGACTATGACTATGCCGACCACGGCCTTCTCAGTCTATCACTAGTCTATGGTAGCCCTAATGCATAGCCGAGGAATCCAATGTTTTATTATCTTGTGTTTTTTAACTACCCAACCCCCTAAATACTATTGTTTAGGTTATCACTTGTTTAACTACTCTTTCGTGGGTTATCCTGAGCCCTTCCTCATCCTGAGGCGCCGGCGCCCACGAAGAGCCACTCTCCCCATGGCCCCTAACATAAATCAAACTAGGCAAGGGTTGCATCGTAACCGAAAAATAAATAATCTCAAGACCAAACTACGCGAGGCATTAACCATCTCGCTATAACACATAATCAATGTCTCAACAATTCATGTACAACCCTTTTAAAATCACGATATCAAAACACTTACCTCATCAAGGGCACATAAAGAGAGAACATCAACTGACAATAATCTCAAGCCTCTGGAAGCCAAAAGAACGACAATCTACAACCAAGGGTAAAATGGAGCAACAAGAATTTTTCCAATTAAATTCCCACACAAGGATAAATTTCAGCAAAATCATTGATCATGACAACCAAATAATCAACCAATACACAATCTTAGAACAAAAATTTATCCACTCCAATATAGGCAACAATCAACCACCAATGTTCTAAGTAATGATCCATATAAAGGACATACCAACAACAAATAAATGAGTAGAATGGAGGATATTATTCAAAAGATCATCTAAATTAACTATACCACTTGTAACCAACCAAATTACGAATAACCTAATCCATCAATGTTTACATAATTTATCAAAAAAATACTTAAAGTAATCCCTCTCACTATTTTACTAACCTACCCATTAACCCTTCCTACTTAATTTCACTATCCAAATTATAAAAGAATCCATTTGTATACCTATTCATTCATAAGGAGTAATCCCAAAATATGAAAAGAGGCTATTTGAGCACGCTACTAAGTATCCCAATAATCCTTTTATAATAAAATTTCCATGCAATATTAACAAAAGATCACTACGACTGAACAACCTAGTGAGTTCACTAATCTATCCCTAGATAGAGCAATAATTAACTAAAACAATCTAACTTAATTTATTTAATTAAAATCCTGTGACGAATTAACATAAGAAACACCGACCCCTTATATACTTTAACACACAACATATTTTATTTCCTAAGCTAATATTCATTAAGTTGACCAATACACCCATAGTCATAAGTGACGTGACTCGAATAATAGGGTAGCTAAATACACTTCTACAGAGATCTTAAGACCCACATAAGTTTAGATCTGGGTAAAGGTATTCTTACACAAAGTCACGTGTTTATCTATCAATGAAGTCAAATACCCACAACATTCACTTATTTTATCAAGACGCAAGTCATGCATTTGAGTTATTCAAATCAAGATCAAAAGAAGAATAAAACGAGTTTCAAATTTAATGGAGCCATGATAACGGGATTTATAATTTATATAAGTATACTTTAAGATCAATATATATGTATCTAGAATTTGGGCCAATCTTATGGCATACGCATAGAAATGAATAAAGGATACCTACATACAATGTATTCGATGGGGTAAAGACATACAACACCATAAGAAAGGTTAAGAGTAGAAAACAGAAAACATTAAGGCTTCAATACAGAGCATCGAATGCTTAGCATGAGACATAACCCAACGACAAGAAGTACGAAAGCCGAAAACTCAATGGCACAAATTAGAAATTCATCAATCAAAACAAAATGGAACTAACAATATATATATATCAGATGGAGAACCAGGAAATGACAAGCAAATGCAGGGAGTAAGGAAGGCGACACAACTCAGCAATGTTACTTTTACCAGCCACGCTATGTTTAAATCCCTTGACTAAAAGGATTTCCCATGGAGGGCGTCGATCCAAGGATTCAAAACATGTCAACCCTGAAGTACATATGACTGACTTCCACAGACGATCTGTAGCAGAAGAATCAGAGAGAGAGACTATTTCAATTTCTACATCTTCGCAGGTCTAAAAGTTGTAGCTGTGATAGGTTGCCAATGGTTTCAGGGAGGCGATTTGATTCTGTACAATGCCTCAACTCTAAATGCTGTATCTGGCGCAGGTTGCCAAGTATATTAGAAAGTGGACAATGGAATATGGAACTATCGCCATCTACTTGCATTATTAACATTACTTTCAAGTGTTGCAGCCGCGATAGGTTGTCAGAAGAATCAATAGGTTATTTAAACCTTTACTTATATACATGCACAGATGTATTTCGATTCATGGTGTACTGATTAAATCCACGTTTCTTTTCTTTATAAACTTCAGCAAGAATGAGGGCACCAGAGGCTATTATAACATCCTTTTTCTAGAAGAACGATAATTGAAATAGTTTGAAGAATGAAATCACCATACAAAGAAACAAATGAGATGCAAGCGATAGGATTCTAAACTTGCAGCGAGAAGAGGCACGAAACTGATTACAATGGTGAGAATATTGCAGGGTAGAGAAAGAAAAAAAACAAAAAAACCGTCGATGGACTAAGCTTAGCTTTTGACTGCGAAGCAAGTAAGACCCAGCAACAACACCAACAGGACTCAAACAAAAGAATATAAATGATTATCTGAGAAATAAGAAAGTTAAAGATAACATACAATGGCGAGAATATTGTAGGGGTAACACCAAGTGAAACAATAAACTTGCAGCGCCAATGCTACATAACGTCATACACTGTAATAAATCGGGTGCCCAAAACAGGGGCAGAAGTTATCAAATAAGCCATCTTCATATATAATGCATCGACCACCGACCCAATAGACCATGACATTAAACTCAAACATCAGGTAATTAATTAAATTTCCTACGTCTGTATGCAATACAACAAGGGATTGATGGAGGAGAATTTTGTGAAGAACTGAAGCTGCAACTGCGCTTACATGAGCTATCAAATTACTTCCTCTACGGTTAGATACCAATTTAAGACACAAAGAAAGAAATACCAGAAGACACAGGCAATGGTAAATTCTTAAACAAAATCCATGATACATGCAGTTGTACCCAAAACGATACTCTGTCGACCAGACTGTGAAGGACGATTGCCATAACAAAGTATCTACAAGATGAATTCAGATCCAAGACTATCAAGGAATATCGAGATGATGAAATGTTAAATCCTATTAACAAAGTAAAAACTAATCTCTAAAGATGGTGCCTGTAAAGAGAGGTCGAATATAGAGAGAGTAACTCAAACAAACGTTTTCTAGACGTTGGGGATAATATAAATTGTTTACATAAATCGAGGATGAACTAACAGACCAGAAGCCAAGGAATTTGTTTGCAATTTAACCAACCATTGAACAAGGACGCGACCCAAAGAAGATTCGAGGACGGACCTGGAGTTCTACGCCGGGTGTTCAAGAAGTTGTATTGCATAAATTTCTTTTGCAGCCAATGGTCGAGTTGGATTTCTGCCGAGTAACCCCCCCCGCTTTCCTCCTCCTTCTCCCCATCCAAAACTGAATCCTCTTTCCCCCCCGCTTGAAAGTCCAAAATCTTATTAAATCTCCCAAAATTTCCAATAAAGCGTAAATTCTATTTTTCAATGATTTCCGCAAAGATGGGCACAAATTTGCATGGAAATATTTCTATTTTTTTTTTGTTGCTTTAAAACAAAAAAAATAAAAATAAAAAGAAAACATAAAAATATATATATATATATTTTGGAAAGTCTTATCCTCCTCTATCTGTTTCTAAATCACTTTATTAATATGAAAATCTTATCAAAACTAAATACTTATCTTCACAAGATAATGGATGATTAATTATAGCTGAATATGATGCTTAATAATAGTTGATTTATTTATTTATTTTGTTTTTACAACTCAATTTGAAGATCTTATCTCTATTACCTAATTAAAATTCATCTTTCTTTCCATTTTTATTCAATTGACAAACTCATTTATCTTTATTTGATTCTTTTATCATATTTAAATAATTATCTTTGCCTAACAACAAATTATCAAATATAATTAAATATAATACTTTTACAATAAATATTAATTTATTTAATAATAACTATCCACTTTATATTCCATTAAATTAATCTATTTCATTTTAATTTTCAAATTTATTTAATCAATGTTAATTTAGTTAATTGAGTAAACAATTCCATCAAAGTATTATGCTTATCGCATAGGCCAATAACACACTAATCCACAAAACACAAATAGACACTTACCCAAGTATCGAGACAGGTCACCACAGAGGGCCACTACATCCTCCCCCCCTAGACTTCGACTTACTCCTGGAAGTCGCAAGTTGAGGTAAACCTCTCACAATCAAAGGCACAACAATACCATAATGCTAAATCAATGGTCAAGCATCATCAAGTAAGCAACACAAATTAAACAAAACATAAAATAGGGACATGATACCAAAATGAAAGTGGTGATGGAGTTGCAACCAAACTGACTTGCCAAAC
>VDFB02072274.1:31094776-31129401 GCA_007258455.2 Sequoia sempervirens
TACCCTTAGACTAAAACAACCTACACATTTTCAGATTCTAGGTATGGTAATTATGGGGAGTTAACAATTCAATTGGGTCAAGAGTAGCCATTTCAACAAAAGGAAAAAATAGCACCAAACTGAAGCCTCCAAAAAATATCAACTAAGCAACTTCTCCAAAAAAAATATCTCCAAAAAATATTACTCAAGAAATTAAAAGGACTGAATCTGGAAAATTGGAGTAAAAATATTATGCACCTTACTTTTTGTTTATTATAGATTCTCACACCACTAGAAATCCAAATGTTTGAACAAGTCTCCACAACTCAACAACTTCTTCTCAATCTGTGAGACTTTCTCACACCAATCAAATGCATTGCAACTCTATTTAAAGAGAAAAAAATTATCTCATGCTACCAATGTGGGATTATTTCTTTTAGCAATAAACTTCAAAAACTTGGGCCCACTTCCCCTTCAATGCAGCCTGAAACCCTAAATAAATGTTTGGAAAAAAATTATTAAATATAAATTTTCAAAGCCAAAAAGTAGGTTGTGACATCACCAATAGTAGAGGTTGCTTGATCTTCAAACCTTTTCTACTAGGTCCATCCCCTTTATAGCCTCCAAAATACAAATTCAAATGTAGCTTCTTGAAAATGGGCCTGCAATGAGTTTATTCACTACATAGAGGATGAGTATCATTTCCCACAAAGACCAAACCCCACCTCTCAGAAGGAAAACATGGCCACATGTGAAGAAAACATGCCTAAAAAAAGATGTGCCCTCTACTACAAGCCAATTCTTTTGAAAGGTCAAACAACAAGAAAAGTGCCTCAACATAGATGCAAATCGCCTTCTAGCAAAAAACGCAGCTAGTCAGCTTTGAATCACAACCAAAAGTGAATGAAAATCATGTTGAACATTTGGAATATTGAGAGGGGGTGAATCATTATTCCATAAAACCATAACAAAATATGTCTAAACATTATTCTGATTCTAATTGAATTAGGAAGAGAGATCATAGAAACAATTCAATGCAACCATACACAAGAACACCAAGATTTTTACGTGGAAAACCCAAAAAGGGAAAAACCACGGTGAGGGTTAACTCACAATATATTATATCTGGATACACAATATTATAGAGCTCAATTCCAGGACTAGCTATCCTTAAAAAGGCTCACAACCTGAGTACAAAAGATGGCTCACTACCAAGATACAATGATAGTGGATCACTGCCAAAAGATTAAGCTGATAGAATACACCTTCAATGTGCAGGGTTCAGTTCCATTGAAGCTCAAAATATTAAGTATTTCCTCACACAGTAATCACTGAACAAAATTGTACTAATCACAACTGATAAAGAATTTAGGTTCTCAAACTTTTCTTCTCCTTCACACACACACACTTCTCACTTCTCCTTCTTGCTCTTTCTCATCCCTCATACATTCACTCCTCAAAAAATCTTATATATATACAAGCATATCTTGATCATCAATTAGTTTGGAACCATATATGATTTAAGCATTAAATACCAAGTTGGATAACATCCATAAAGCATAACTAGTCTTCATAATATATTGTATATGCCAAGCGGACTAAGACTAAAACACAATTCTCCAAACCAACAAATAATTCTCAAAGAAAACACCTTTTCAGATCTGACAGCACATTAATTTCCCATCATAGCACCAGCAAGGAGACTATCAATCAAAACCAAAAAATAGGAATATTCACCTTAGTAGAATGTGGAGTCTCCCACACAGTATTCCATACACAGAACAATAGTAAAATATAGAGTTAAACTCTGTCAAAGATAACTTTATGCTCACAAAAAAATATGTCTTAAGATCTAGGGATATAGCTATCTAAATGAGAAAATAAAAAATGGTTAAGAGATTAGATTCATATCATATCTTGCGATAATTTCTGGACTCAAATACCAACACATCGATCCATCACAAAAAGGGTATTATTGGCAGAGAACAACTTCCGGTAAACCAAGCAGTCTTCCCATATAGTTATCACCATGTTGACATCAATGACAACATATGAACAACCAAGACAAACCCTGCATACCTCATGTCATGTTGCAAGGCTTCCAACAATCTCCCCCTTTGGCATTAATGGCAACATGGATGACAAATACATTTTCCAACAACTGAAACTAAATACTCTGAATACTCCCTATATCAAAACTATTCTTCACAAAAATGTTTTTCCTCCAACTCTTTATCTCTTCATCTCTTCCCCTTTGACATCAATGACAAAGGAAGGGGCACTGAAATATATGTACATATCAAAAATGTACTCAAAAAAGAGATATGAATACAAAATTGAATTAACCTAAAGAAGAACCTCTGAGACTCTTGAGGATAGCCTTCCACAACGCTTTACATTCTTCCCATGAACCTTTTGTACTTACAAGAGTTTTGTAAAATATCTCAAGCTTAATTAAAGACTTTACACCATCTGCTAAAGTATTGGGACCAAGATTGATCTTTGATAACTCACCAATACAACCAAGAGCACTACAAATAGTAGTATGTCTGAGTTTAATCATGTCTCTAAGTGCCACAAACTTCTTGATAAAATTTGTCCTCTTATCCTATAGAGAAAATAATTTTTCATGAAGCTGAACAATGTAGGACCACCTCTGATATATTTATCTTCTACCAACCTATATGTATCTTCGTGAGTGCTCAACCAGGATTCACTCATCCTTATCTCATTTCTTATATCCAGTATACATCCTGACCAATTAGGAAAAAAAAAGTAATTTATGTGCCTCTTCTTCACAACCTTGTACACACTCTAATTCCTTCATCACTCGACTATGTGTAATCACACATTTCTCTTTGATATCTTTGAAGTTTCCTTAATTAGACCTGATTCTAGCAAACACTTCAAGTCCAGAGATGTAAACCTTTAAATAATGAATCATGCCACAAAGATTTTCCACAATAGAATAGATGAATCAAAATTAGTACCAGGAATAATATTCTGTAATTCTAACAAAGCTATCTGAATGTTTATTCTTTCATGCTCATGTTCAAGCTCACTTCCTTCTGCAACTTCTTACTTATCAACACTCTTCCTCTTCTTCCTTGTTCTAGTCATGCTACCAGAAATTCCTTCTATATCAAGATTCTTAGGGCTTTCCAAAATAATTTTAGCATAGTTATCAACTTCAGCTTGTGACATTTCATAGTTCAATTCAGACATCCAAACTAACCTTGATTCAATTGCTTCCATGTGACAAAAATCTATAGACAAAAGAAAATTTATGCTTCCGGAGTACCTTTCAACAACACTTACTAGAATCCTAAACCTTCTATTAATCCTCATTTGAAATGTTCCAAAGAATGTAGCAAGGGCAGACTCTTGTGCATCCAAACTATCAATATTTATCATGAAGTTCCTAATTTGATAGGAAATAGTCTCTAAATTTTACCATTTTGTCCTTCTTATTATCAACAACTCTTTCAAAAAGTAAAAGAGTAAACAAATAGCCAAATTTCCATACTGAAATGTATTCTTCTTATTCTTCTTGATTTCCCTTAAGTTCTTCAAAATATGTATACGAATTAATTCACACAAGTCATATTCCATACCTCTTTTAACCATATGAATAGCAATATGCATAGCAACAATAGAAATTGTAAGGTCATTGTTAGGGATGCAAACTTTGAGACCAATGGCCATAGCAACATACTGTATTATTAGATCAACAATCAATCTTAAATCAATCTCTTTTCCTTCAAGATTCACACTAGTAACCTCAAATATCTCTTTCTCATCCATAGCTTTCTATTTGGGAACTCGTCTGGAGCAACACAAACCAATTACATCTCTAATAGCTTCTCTAGTAATCAAATATGCTTCATTAATCCATAAAGATTCATCATGGATTCTGCTCAACACTATTCAAATGTACTTCTCAAATTCAAACAAGGGAACTTTCCCCTAAACATCAAACTTTTTCTCAACTAACACTTTGTAGGCATCATGGATTTCTTTCAATTCACTTTCCCAATGCATGCTCAACTGAACTAATGACATCTCTTCTATCTTACTAAAAACAAATGCATACATATCTTATGTGGGAAACACTCTCAAAGAGATGCAAGAGAATGCACCAACATATTCTTTCGACAGATCCTTCAAATATATTCTCAAATTGACTTGCACTTTATCCACACTATTCACAACCTTTAAATTATCCATAACAGTAAAAATGAAAGATTGTACAAAGAGGAATACCTCTGAAAATGCCAACAAGAAATATGTAGATATCCTACTTTTGGAGCTCACTTCGAATATGCTTGACTTCTTCTTCAAACCCTAAAAATTTGAATTTCCTTCTAAACTTCCTTTGCATGCTTCGACAAAGATACATAAGCCTTTAGAATTATCTGAATTTATTCCTTCTAGATTCTTGCACTTATAGAAAATAGTATTCTTCTTCATATTTTTCTTTTTATTCAACACGCCAACCTTATATCCAGTCTAAACTTGCACTTAGAACATTTTCCTGATAAAGAGTCATTCATTTTATTTTTGTAGTCCTTTTCTTTATGACAAAACTTCTTGGAAAAGTAACAAACAACATTGAAAGATAAGTACCTTTTAGCATCATAACACTTGTCAGGAGTTTTTCCTGGATTGCTTCTAGTATCCTTGATTTGTCTATCTTTGTACCAAGTCTTTTTACCAATAGATTGCTTAGCTTTAAAACTCTAACCTTTCTCAAACCCTAAACCACTCTTATCCATTGCCGATTTATGAGAAGTAATAAACTCATCAAGCATCACCGAGCTTATCTTAAATTTATCTTCAAAACTTCTTACCTTTTCCAGATCAAATCTCAAAATTTTTGGTTCTTCCTCTAGCTTTAAGCATTCATCCATCTTCTTTTGAATTTTAATTTCCTGAAATTCTTCATTTCTTTTCTTCTCATCCAATTGTTGTATCAGGATAGAGATAATTTCTTCTCCTTCAACCAATAGATCTCATGCTTCAATACTTTTACTTTGCAACTTTTCAATATATTCATGTGCTTTTATCAACATGCCCTTCAAATCTTCCATTTCTTTTGAACATTCAGCAGAGACTACTTCCAAGGGAAAAAAAATCTTATACTTAAATTCTAGGACCTCCCTCAAGCTATTAGGGTTCCTCCGAGTGACTAAGCTCTGATACCAATTGTTGAACATCTGGAATGCTGAGAGGGGGGCCTCTGATACCAATTGTTGTGCATCTAGAATGCTAGGAGGGGGGGTTAATCAGTATTCAATAAAACCATAATAAAATCCATGATCTAAACATTATTCTAATTCTAACTGAATCAACAAGAGAGATCATAGAAACAAGTGAATGTAACCATACACAAGAACACCAGGATGTTTACGCACGGAAAACCCAAAAAGGGAAAAATTGTAGTAATGGTTAACTCACAATTTATTATATTTGGATATAAAATATTACGGAGCTCACCTCCAAGACTCATTTTCCTTAAAAATTCTTACAACTTGAGTACAAAATATGGATAACTACCAAGATACAATGATAGTGGCTCATGGCCAAAACATTGGACTAATATAATATACCTTAAATGTGCAGGGTTCAGTTCCACTAAAGGTCATAATATGAAGTACTACCTCACATAGTAATCGTTCAACAAAAATGTGTTGATCACAAATGATAAAGCATTTAGGCTCTCACACTTTTCTTCTCCTTTGCACACACACACTTCTCACTTCTCCTTCTTGCTCTTTCTCATCCCTCATACATTTATTCCTCAAAACATATTATACATATACAATCATATCTTGATCATCAATTAAGTCGACACCATATATCATTTAAACATTATACCAAGTTGGCTAATATCCATAAAGCATAACTAGTCTTCATAATGTATATTATATACGCTGAGTCGGCCAAGACTAGAACAAAATTCTCCAAACCAAAAAATAACTCTCAAAGCAAACACCTTCTGAATCTGGGAGCATATTAATTTCTCATCATACCACCAGCAAGGAGACTATCAATCAAAACCGTAGCATAGGAATATTCACCTTAGTAGAATGTGGAGTCTCCTACACAGTATGCCATACACAAAACAATAGTAAAATATAGAGTTAAAATTTTTCAGAGATAACTTTCTACTCACAACAAAAAATGTCTCAAGATCTAAGATATAGTTGTCTAAATGAGTCAAGAAAACATGGTTAAGAGATTAGAGTCATATTAGATCTTGAAGTAAATTCCAAACTCAAATACCAACACATCAATCGATCACAAAAAGGGTATTACTAGCAGAGAACAACTTCTGATAAATCAAGCAGTATTCCCATATAGTTATCACCATGTTGACATCAATGACAACATAGGAACAACCAACACAAACCATCCATACTTCATGCTCATGTTGCAAGGCTTCCAACAAATCACGCCCAACTTGATCATCAAATGCCTCATGAAGAGAAGTGTGCACCCTTCATTCCACAAAAGGAAGAAAAATGCCCTTAACTACAGTGTAAACCACACCTTTATGCAAATGAATTACTTCTGCAAGGGAAATCGTTGCCTCCAATCAAGCCTCCAATGTGGAAATTGTGTAGCCAAATATGGGTTTTTGCAGACTAATTCTACCTTCCAGAGAAAATCAACACTAGCAGCAAACTTTGCACAACCAAAAAATGCCTTCTTCTAGGAGAAAATCATGCCAGCACAACTATGAAAATCATTCCCAACAATCATGAACAACAAAAAAATGAAATAATAAAAAATAAGGAAATTTTGAAATTTGAAAAACTTCAAATGTTGATAAAACAAAATAAATGATCTCAAACAACCTCTAATGAAAAATCTCAAAGGAAGGATTGTAGAATGGTTGGCTCTGATACCATGCTGGTGTCATCCACCACCTAGGAGCACCATCTGCAACAAAACACCTTCACGAGATAGAGAGAAGCTGCACTATTCTATTTCACCAGAAGAGAGAATGAATTAAGATGCGATATATTACACAATGTACAATAGTGTCTTATAAAGGCAAGAAAATATATGACAGGTGGGAAAACTACCCACACAGGAAAAAACCACCTGAGAGATTAACCTAAGTTAAAATTAAATACACTAACAAACTATAATATTGTATTCAAAATGTAAACTATATTTGTTAAAGACAATATTCATGTTTGAATAAAAACCCATAGTTAATATAAGAAACCTTGTCATAAGTTACAAATGGATTTTAAATGGTGGTGTTGGTGTACATGTAATTTCCCTAAGATATTTAAAGAAATATCAAACCAAATATTCTTTCACAAATGGTAGCGATAGTGAAGAAATTAATATGTATAAGATGTTTATAGAAATGACTAAAAACATATTATTTCTATTTCTTCCAAAATCTAATTTTGGTATAAAATATAATGGATAAATATATAATTTTTCTATTAAAAATATTTGTGTAAAAAATAAAATTATTCTTATTATTGTCGAGGTAAATAACTCCTTTAATCTAGTTTGCTTTCAATATGTTTTACCTTTCATGCAATTTTTTGTAGTGGTATGGAAGAACAATGCTCCATTATTTCACACATTTGTATAACTATTTATGCTATATAAATCATTTGATATGTGAACTTGAGATTTCATTTCACAAATTAATTTGGGTATTACATGTATTAGTATGAATTGATGGACAACATTTAATAATAGGTGGAATATAAAAAACCATGTAACTCATCGAAATTCCATTTGAATCTCATGAAATTAATAATATAAGTTAGTAATTGTTGAAATTCCATGCTATTATTCTTACAAAATTATTAACAGACACATTAGAAACAACATTCACTTTTCAAAATTTATATAATTATATCATTCAAATATATATAGAAAAAATATCTTTGAGTATTATTAGATGAACGTGAAATGTATCTACTCCATTTATGATAAAATATCTTAAAACAAAAAAAAAACCATGTTCAGTTTTACTTCTTAGAAGGTAGTAAAATTAATATAAAAGAATAAGATTGCTGAAAATTGTACAAGTCACCATAGACCACAAAATCAACCTAAGGAAAATGGATTTCTCTCTCAAGCAAGAGATTATTAGGTAGCAAGATGTTCAATAAAATTTTCTTACTATTTTTGTTGTGGAAGTCATCATTCTAAAAGGATGAACTACCAAATTGTAATTTACCTTCGCATTGAGACTTCAAAAAATAATTGCCCCTATCACCATCCATCCTGGTCACTTGGTATTATACTATTTTACCTACAATCAAATATAATGGATTCTACAATTTATTGGAACCTTATCTAAATTTTTTGCAGCTACTTTCACTTTTCATTCATTGCTCTCTTTTGAATAAACACAAGCTAGCATAATTAAATTGGAATAATTTAATCAATCATATAATATTCTATTTATTGGCGCATTAACATATGAAATGAACACACTTACACTACATAATAAATCTAAGGGTAATTATACTAATACGATCAACAAATCATATTAACTTAGATTAAATAAAATTAGCTTACTAATTGTGATAAATATAGACAAATTAAATAGGAACAATAATAATACTTAGCTCTTAAATTCATGATGGAGAAATACTATAGCTTTCTTGCTAAAGTCAATTTATCACTATTAAAAAGTATATTCTTCCAGTGTAAAAAATGTTACACAATCTCACACTTTTCAATGCTTCAATCTTGAGACTAGAATAATTTTCACCTTTGTTATCATAGAAATGAAATTATGAATGGATTTAAGTTATTTCTCATGGAATCAATCTATGTAAATATGTGTCTAAAAATATTCTTGACTTCACTCCAACATTTGAATTTGGTGGAAAACGAAGAAACAAGTAATAGAAGCTACTCTTAACACAATGTTTGTGTCCACTTCGATTCTCTCTAGTTCCCACCTAGTTGTGATTTTGAATGGCTCTATGGCCGTTTCCACTCCTGCCCTCTCCAGTTCCCACCCAGGCCTTTCTCTGAATGGCTCTGTGGTTTGTGCCTTCTCTTGGCCACTATGTTCTTTGCTCTCATCCTAGTGTTAACGAGCCCTTGTCTTCGCTTGGTTGTGACCTCATTATGGATCTCTCTGTGGGCACTATGGGAACCCCTTCTCCTCTAATGGTTGATGCAGGGGTTGGTGCTTTTGTGGGAGTTTGTAGGGTCCAGGCTAATGATGTTGAGTTATCTTCACCTCCTAGGGTTGAGGAGGTTGTTGGAGCTACTGTTTCTGGGTTGTCGCCATCCTCTCGGGAGGGGCAGTTTTCTTATGTTGATTTTGTGAAGTCTAAGAGACCTCAGGAGGGTGTTGCACAACCTATATGTTATGTTGTGTTTTCTCCTGTTGTTTCTCTTGGTAAGGAAGTTTCTGATAATATAGATTTCTATTCCAAAAATGCTCTTATTTGCAAATTTTGTCACTTGTGTTCCTGACTTGCACCTTTGGATTACCAATCACTGGTCTCCTTTGGTGGATGGCACGATGGAGATTTACCCTTCTACAAGGGGTTTTTTTCTGGTGAGTTTTAATTCTCCTAATGACATACAAGTTGTTTTAGTTTATGGTCTATGGATGTGGGATTCCCATCCCCTTTCCTTGAGACCTTGGGTTTTTTCTTTTAACCCTTTGAAAGAACCTTTGGATGTGATGCCTATTTGGGTAAGATTTCCCTATCTTCCCTTACAGTTCTAGTGTTCCTCTGCCTATGAGGGCTTTGGAAATGCTATTGGCAGATTTTTAAAAGTGGATAGGTCTTCCGATAATTTCACTCATACTTCCTTTGCTAGGATTCTAGTGGAGGTTGATCCATCGAAGGTTTTACTTGGAGAGGTTGTGTTGCAGATTAATGGTTGGTCTTGGTCTCATCTTGTGGATTATGAGGGTCTTCCTTTTCAATGTAGACACTATTTTGATGTTGGCCACTTGGCTCATGACTGCTCTAAAAGCTCCCACCCTGTTTCTTCTTTTACATAGTGGAAGAATTCATTCAGTGAACACTTAATAGTTCACCCTATTGCTGACTCTGCTTCTTCTTGTGATGATGAATCTAGGCCTGCTTCCCCTGCTACAAGGCTTAATATGAGTTTTGTGATGAATGTTGCTCCTTAAATGCCAATTTTGTCTCCACCTGATTCAGTTGTGGTGGATGATATTCCTTATGTGGATACTGCTATGTGGCATTTGGATTTGGATGTCCCTAATGTTGTTTGTGTTGTCTGTTGTGCATGTTTTGCACACACGCCCCGTCGTAGGCAGGGACCCCTTTTTGCTCCTGACAGGCTGCTTTGCTCCTTTCTTGTTTTGTGTGCCCCATTTCCAAGCCCAAAAATGGTCATGTGCCATCAAATGATCAAATTCCCCTACCCAAATTCACCTGCTTGGGGTATTCAAATCTGCGGAGAAATAAAGTCCCCCATCCCCTTTCTGCCTTTTGTCTTGCTTTGGCTGTTTCAGAAACATCCGTGGACCCTTGTCGATCCAGTTTCCTCATTTTTGGCTTTAGGGACAACTTTTGGGTGGATTTGGGATGTGTTTGGGGTGTTTCAATGAACTGTAAAGGTTTTGTCAAAGTTTGGTTAAGTTTCGGTGGTTCTGGAGCTTCGTCCCTCTTTCGCTGTTTTGGAAACATCCGTGGACCCCTGTCGGTCCGATTTCCACATTTTTGACTTTGGGGACAACTTTTTGGTGGATTTAGGGTGTGTTTGGGGTGTTTCAATGAACTGCCAAGGTTTCGTCAATTTTGGTTGAGTTTCGATGGTTTTGGATCTTTCCCTCCGGAATTCCCTTCCTCCTTGGCTGTTTGGAAACATCCGTGGACCCCCTGTCGCTCCTGTTTCCTCATTTTTGACTTTGGGGTCACCCTTTTTTGGATCTAGGATGTGTTTGAAGTGCATAAAAAACACATCAACAAAACTGGCGCTAGAAGGAGGGCTTGACATGTTGAGGCTACGAAGCTGAAAGTTGGAAGTTAAGAAAGGAACATTCAGGAAGAAATCTGAGATAGGAGATCTCTTTAATTCAAAAATCAGAAAATTTTGAAGGCAAATAAGAGCTGAGTTGAAATGGAGCAGCATTTGCAAATCAACATCACTCAGTTACATGCACATTTGAATAAGAGATTGAAGAAGCCATTGCAGCAATTCGCGTTGGCGGATAGATGTCGGATCCATTGCACTTGCAGGCATAGTGAATTGGAGTGTCTAACATTCTTGGACAGAATTGAGAAGGTCTTGTAAGGAGAAATTCCCTTTTCAGAAATATACCAGCCCTTGGCTCCTGAAGATCTAGAAGAGGAATTGCAAACCATGGCAACTAACGCTTTCAAGGAGTTGATCCAAAGATGTTTGGAAAGCAAAGATGGAACAAGATTGGAGGAAATATTGATGTCAAGTTGGTGCAGATTTCACAATGCACCCCACTCTGAATTCACTTGCTCGTCATGCAGAAAAATCATCGCTCAAGCCAAGGGTTGTTCGGATAAGTTGGAGCAGCCAACTCTCAATAAGGAGAAGTTATCGAATGAGGCAGAAGAGTTGTCAACATCCGAAGGACAACAAAATAAAAATGAACCAAGAAATTTGACACAAGTTGGTGTTGGGACAGAAGACATGGAAAATGAAAACCAAGAGGGAGGAGTTGAAAGTCTTGGGACAGCAATGTGCATTGATGAAAATCTGATTATAACCAGTTTAGAAGACTTTCCCTCCATTGAAGAAGATCAGTCCTCCACTCAAGAAGAGGGATTGGCAGTTGGAGATGAATCAAACGAGTTTGCAGTAGTTTGTGCTGGGGCAGCAAATGAAAATGCTGAAAATCAAGAAGAAGAGGAGGCTGAAAGCCTTGGGGCAGCAAAAGAAGATGATCAAAGCATGAGCAAAATCAAGTCGGAAGACCTCTCCTTCATAAATGGCAGTGATCAAGAATCTGAAAATGTAGATTTGGAGGAGGGGGAGCAACCACTCACTACGGCTGTCTACCATCATGCTTCTTTTTCAAGTGATGAGGACCCAGTCATGGATAGATATGACCAGCTCGTCTCTAGATTAGCAAGGGATTGGTCAGAGCTAAAATACCAAGTGGATTTGGAGGTGTTACTATTACCAAATTGGTGCAGACTTCATGATTCATCACATTTGGAGTTCACATGTGAGCTAGGCCAAGAAGCCATCAAACAGGTCAAAGAACAAGCAAGGCAGCCAAGTGCCCGACCTCCTCTACTTGCTGCCCATACTGAAGAAGAAGACCAAGAGCCTGAACTGAGTGATGGATCAGCTGAAGGTAGATCTCAAGAGGATGTTGGGGCAGCAGTAGAAGAAGGACAGCAATACAGTCTCGGACTACCAAGTGATGAAGTAAATCAAGTGGGAATGTTGTCCACCAGTCATCAAGAAGTTCTTCCTCTTGAAGAGCAGTTGTGTACCATGGACGATGGACTTTTGGGTGAGTCTTCAGAGGGAAATTGTGTAGTAAAATTTGGTCCCCTTGATGAGGTTCCATCAATTGATGACTTCTTTCCATTAGGAGCTGCACTACAGAGGTATGCTCATGTCGAGGAAGAGCACATCCCAGAAGACGGTAATGATGAATACATACTCCTTGAGCCCTTGAACAATGATGCACTAGAGTTTCCAGATTGGGAGAGGAGCTCCTTCTCCATTTATAGCGATAGTGACCAAAAGGAAACAAGTGGGCGCCATGAGGAGATACATGAACAAAAAAAGGAAGAAGATAAAGGTGGAGTTGTTTCGATGGCTGCCAACAAATACGACGAGCTTGGTCAACCACGGGCTGCAACTGAGGGTCCTTTCACCTCAATCCTTGCAGATTTTCCTTCACAACCAGAGAGCTGCAATAGGAAAGATTCACGTATGTCATCATCCCATGACACTGAACATCACAAAAATAAGGCTCACACGTGGGAAAGGAGATGGGACAGCATGCTACTCCTTGAAGACAACAATCAAGAAGAGGTTTTGGCAATGGAAACCCAGGCAGATGAGGTGTACTTCCTCGAGGAACAACTAGTGGAGGTTGTGGATCCCATTGGTAGACTAAAAGAGTTGTTTGCTGCCCCATCCTCCCAACCTTATGCCAGCTTAATGCCTAAAGTGTTGCACCCTCCACCGCGCCCGCCCGAAGTTGCCAATGCAACAATCAAGGATGTTATGCTTGCTCTCGACTATCCAACGCTGCTACCTCCATGTGACGACATCCAGGTTTTATCCTTCCTTGCCCCTATTATTTCTTATAACTGCACTTATTATTTTGATTATGGGAATAAGGGAAAACAATCATGTTTATGGATTAACCATGGGTTCAATGAGCCTCCTCAATTACTGATTTTTCATGATGACGTGATTGAACTTGATTGCTGCAACATTGAATTTATTTTTTCAGAATATAAAGATAAATTTGCATGGTTAAGAACGATAACGATTGTCCGTTTGCTTGTGCATGCTTTCCAAAATCCAATGAGTGTTAATGTCAACTCGCCTTTCCTGAACATAATGCTTTGTAAATATCTTTGTACATAGCTCATTTTTTAGTAGTATAGGTTTCTTGTAAATACTCTGCTTTCCTACTTTCCTTAGGTTAGTTGGCTTGTGTAGGTTGCTTGCTTCGGTTGTTTTCCTTTTGTTTGCTTTTGCTTTGTTGCTACTTTGCTTGGGGTCCCTCTGTTTTTAGCTAGGTACATTTGTGCGCACAATAACTATACTTATTCCCTGGGGTTGTTCTATGTATTTCTTTGTCAAACTCTAATCAAGTCTTTAGAGTGGATGGTGAAGGTCTTCTATTAGTGTCAAGCGATCTGGGTGTTTAATTCAAAGAGGATAAGTTGTTGGTTTAGTCTGACTTTGACGTATTCTGAAATCTTATAGCTCTTACACATCTTAAGAATTCAACGGTCACTATAGGGCCTTTTGTGAAGTCTAGTTAAGTGAAAAATCTAAAATTTTGCTCCAGCGCCACTGTGATTCTTAGCCCTGAGCATGAGCTTCAATGCTTGCAGGTTGAAATAAAAGAGCTGAAAAGAGAAAAGAAAGAAATAAAGAAAACATTGAAAATAAAAAGAAAGAGAAAATTCAACTTTTAGGGGTATTCGAACAACTCTACCGGTATGGGCGTGCTAGTGAGCAATGTTTGGGAGAATCTTGTGACAACCTTATGCGAGGGCTATGGACACTATGAGGCAATGTGGGATGCTTTTTGGAGTTAGAATAAACTACATAGCTTATGGTGACCTTGGGTTCTAGCAACGAAGGATGGGAAATTAATGCATCACATGGGATTTTGGGGATGCGAGGTTAGGTTGGCTAATGGTTTTGATCCTTTGAGTTGGAGCATCGGTTTTTGTTCTCAGCGTGAAGGAATTGAAACCAAAGATTTTGTTCGTGATTCCAGTTTGTCATCAAAATGCTCTCAAGCATTTTCCCAGTGAGTCACCATTTGTTGTGCATGTTTTTACGCCCATCCATAGGCGAGGGACCCCTTTTATTCGATAGGCTACTTTGCTCTTGTCTTATTTTGCGTTCCCCATTTCCAAACCCAAAAATGGTCATGTGCCATCAAATGATCAAATTCCCCTACCCAAATTCACCTGCTTGGGGTATTCAAATATGCCGAGAAATAAAGTCCCCCATCCCCTTTCTGCCTTTTGTCTTACTTTGGCTATTTCGGAAACATCTGTGGACCCCTATCGGTCCAGTTTCCTCATTTTTGGCTTTAGGGACAACTTTTGGGTGGATTTGGGATGTGTTTGGGGTGTTTCAATGAACTGCAAAGGTTTTGTCAAAGTTTGGTTAAGTTTCCCGGTGGAGCTTCATCCCTCTTTCGCTATTTTGGAAACATTTGTGGACCCCCGTCGGTCCGATTTCCACATTTTTGACTTTGGGGACAACTTTTTGGTGGATTTAGGGTGTGTTTGGGGTGTTTCAATGAACTGCCAAGGTTTCATCAATGTTTGGTTGAGTTTCGATGGTTTTGGAAGTTTCCCTCCGGAATTCCCTTCCTCCTTGGCTGTTTGGAAACATTTGTGGACCCCCGTCGCTCCTGTTTCCTCATTTTTGACTTTGGGGTCACCCTTTTTTGGATCTAGGATGTGTTTGAATTGCATAAAAAACACATCAACATTGTCTAAGGCTAATGTATTAGAAAATGTTGCAGTAAGTCCTGGAAATTTAGGCTTAGTTTCAGATGTTGTACCTAATGTTTCAATTGTTCCTCTGGTTTGCTACTCTGGAGGGGAGTCTTCCCCTTCTTATCAAAATTTCTTAGTTTTAGTTTATGATTCTCCTTGGACTATGGTTCATAGAAAGAAGAAACATCCTTCTAAGAATGTCATGATCTTGTTTAACTCACCCTCATTAGCTTTACTTGGTTCAACTGTTGCTCCTTAAATAGTTTTGTGTTATTTGTTCTAACTGGTTATTTCTCTCTGGTTTGTTGTGTTTTTCCAGTCCGTTTTGTTGAGTTGTTTGGCTCTATTTTTCATTTTGTAATGGGTTAGGGCCCTTCCCCTACTTATCTAATCAAAACATTTGAATTTAGTAAAAATATTATTGATGAATAGCTTTAGGAGATTGTAAATTTGATAAGCAATGCATTCTCCTAGTTCAATCCTTTTTGCAAGATTTATATTGATAAAGACGATTAATATGAAAAATAAAATTTACCAAAATGTTGGAGAACTATAGTTGGATGCAATTATTTTACCCTTCGGGAGATTACAAAAGCTTACAATGTGTCTTTTACACTCCCCAAATCTAGTATATAAATTAATGATAGATTAAATATGAAGGTATGACAATTTCTACTAAACTGTTATTATCAAAGAGAATATATGTGGGTTCAATTGAAAATAAGAAAGTTGCAACGCCTTGTAACATTAAAGCTCAATTGAAAACATAAAAGCTTGGAAAATACATAGGGTCAATGACATGACTCAAGCATGATTGGGGTGTTAGTGGATCCCACTACATCAAGATTTTTCTAATTAGTTAGAAATTTTGAACTTCAAACAAAACTTAAGGGAAAACAATAAGGCATGAATTTGTATATTTGTGGTGCGACCAACAACTTATTCACCTTGATATATTGAATTTGTGTCTAAAACTAATAGTGTTTACAAATACCTTTCAAAGATTATTAATGGATGATCCTAGGATAATTTTTGTACTATATATTTAGATCAAGTTGGTTTTTGTGTACGAAGATTTGATCCAACTAAGAAAAATGGTAAGACATATGTTGAGTCCATACTCTTGAGATGGCTAAAGATGCACTCAAGTTAGACTCCATCATTTTACCAATATTTACTCAAAAATATGACACTCATATACACACAACCCCATTCGCCGCATGCTATACAATTCCCAATATCTACAAAAATGATATAAACCAAATAATCTATTTTCCCCTCGAAATTGAAGTGATATATTGAATCACACTTGAACAACTATTTAGAAAAAGGACATGCATATGATGATAGTATATTACTTTAATGATTAATATTAAAACAATATTCAAACTCTTAAGCACGAATTTATAATAAATAAGAGGTGTTGTTTTAAGTTGGGGGGCCCCTAGATGACCTTGAACATGTTAATTTGGAGAGAAAACCAAACGATGGGGACACCGCTTTGACTTTATAGATTGTTTCGGACTTGAACCCGTTTAAACCTCGAGTTGTGATCATTTTCATTGAATATATAACTAGTAATCGCACCTTCGTGTGCAATGGGTACGCCGAAGATTTGTGGAGATGAATATTTTAATATATGGTATTGTACTTGAAATATAGAAATTGTAAAATATGAAGTGTTGAAGGTTTATAAATAAATGAAGTTTTATTGTTGTGAACCAAACTTGTAGTGTAGAGGTCCAGTGCAAACGATAGATTTACTATAAGATGGTGAAACTTTTTTTGTGTAGTATACAGACATATGATGTTGGTAGACCGGTTGTAAAAAAGAAAGCAACAAGTTTGTAGCATTGATGAAATAGTCAATTGCCAAAGCTATGCATTGAATGGGACAGGCCTGCAAAGTGAATGGTGTAAGTGAGGAAGACTTTGCAGAAACATATACTAAAGTAACATTTGTGTATGCAGTTGTAATGCAGACTTTGAAAGAGTAAAAAATATAGAACTAACATGTATTTTATGGTTGAAAAGAATTTTAAAACCTGTAAACAAAACATTTTTTTTGCAGAAACAAAATATAGAAACCCTACATGTGGCAGTTAGAACTGAAAGTAAAACTCTCTCATTGATCATATTTTGAGACAACATTTTCCTGTGTTGGAGAGCTGTTTCACAGATTTTTTTACCCAAATTTACTTGACTTTGCCTCTACCATATTTTGGGTAGAGTTTCAGCCATATCTGTGCATTTTACCTGCGTTGAACATTTTCATTTTTTAGTAGTTTTGAAGGCAATTCAAATATTTATTCAATACATCTCCAGAACTTCCACATTGCAACAACAATTTTGGAATAACTTGGATTAAATCTAAATGTTTTCTATTGGTGAATAAAACACTTTGGAAATGGTGTATGTACAACATTTAAGGGTGAAGTCATTGCATTCTTAAAAGAAACCTCTACATTTTTTTTGGAAATCACAAACTGGCCTAAGTAATTTTATTGACCAGTGACCAATGGCCCTGTTTCTGGCATAAATTATATGTAGGCTACTGATCAATCATTATTTGGTTACAATCCAAGTTTTGAAAAAACAAGCATTACGATAGGCCCTGCAAACCATCCCAATTGTGGAAAAGTTCATGCTAATGATAAAACTCTTGTTGTTGGCTGCATTAAAATTTTGTCAAACGATGAACATGCCATTTGCTATGCTTCCACATTTCACATACATGTCGAGTAGGGCAGTTGCAACTACAACAAATAGTTTACGTGCCTTTTATATTCTTTGAGGCATTATGTCAAATAGTTTACCTGCCTTTTCTATTCTTCCACACTTTGCATACATGTCTACCAGTGCATTGGCAACTATAAGATTTGGAGAAAATCCGCATTCCATAGCTCCCATTTATGACATTTGCTTGAAAGTTTGTAAAGCCTTTTCAACAAATCCATTTTGTACATATCCCGCAATCATGACCTCTCTCTCTCTTGACGGTGCTGTGCAAGTAGTAAATGTAAAACAGCTTAAATGTATAGACTCTGGAAAAAAAAAATGGCTGAAATAATGGCAAGTGAGTTACCTTAAGATTCATCACACAATTTGTCGAATTGTCAAGGATTGCAAAGAGAAAAATAGGGATAGTTTGTAGGAGAAATCTTCATAGTAGTCTTGAAAGGAGACTCCTAATATAGTGTAGGTGAGCTGAAAATGAGCAGCATAAAGAGTTTCGTAAAAGAGCAGCTTTGAAGGAAAACATGGTACACATGTATCTTTTAATATAAACTATAATAAAGAAATGTATTTTTTAGCATTGACATATGAAAACTATCAAACAAATGGGGAAGATAGGCATGGTGATAGGAGACAAAACATAGAGGTCTGTTAATTGTAGAAAAAACCTTAAGAAATCAATCATCGATATATGCAGTTTGTATTCCACATAGATCTAGCTTGCATGAAAAGATTTGGTGCATTAAAAAGTGCTTCCATTCCATAAAAAATTGGATCCCTGCCAAAAACCAGATATGTCTTTAGTTTCTTGATTGTAGATTTTGTAATATAAACCATTTTGAATTTATGTTAAACATTTGTGGATTGACAATTGAAAGTGAAAGGAGTAAAGAATTATATAACCAACCTATAATTTCTTGTTTAAAAGTTTTTGAGAATGTCAAATGATTGATGCTGATAGTGTTGACAGTCGAGCCTCCTCTTTCACCCTTCGTGCAACATAAGGGTTGTGTTGCATTCGTGTGTATCTGTGGAATGTGAATGAAGGGTGGATACGAAGACCTCCAAGATGAGTGACTCTAGAAATCGCTGTGAATGTCAATTCTTGCCGGTCAATGTTGCCAATGTCAATGGTGGCCCTTTCAAGTGTAAGGCCCTGTGATTTGTGGATGGTTAAAGCCCATGCCATTTTTAGTGGAATTTGCCGCCGCCCACCACGGCTCAAAGGGGTAATAGGAACATCTGTTGCATTGTTTGGATCCCAAGAAGGCCCTATGTAATGCTTGAAGCGAACAACAACAAACAAGGGGAGTTGTGGTGGTTTTTCGCTCTCCTTGTAGATAATGTGTTTGACTTGTCCAAGAGCACCATTGACGAGGCCTGCATCAGTCCATAGATTACAACTTAGCATCACCTTTTGGTTGAGACATAATAGGATCATAGGTTGGAGCTGTTCATCGTCTGGATTTAAGTGTGATGAGCTCCTTGTTTGCTCTGCAATGCATAAGGCAATGGGCTGTGCCAAAGACAACAACATATGCTTATTATGGAGTGACACCATCTCATTGGTTGCAAAAAGATGTATGGATGATAAGAAAGGAATTTGTTCTGTGGACATTAGTGCTGAGCTTGAACGTGACATTAGCAGTTGCCAATCTGCAATTGTAGGTTGAGCCTTCCTTAAATTGCACAAGAGTTGACGAAATAGAATTTGAGTGGAATCCTCTCCGCTCTGACGAAATATTTTGGTAAGTGTAATCACTGTTTCGATGCTACGCCATAGTGTGCCACCATAGGAAGAAGAAGAGTACATAGGAATATCCTTGACTGGCGATAGTTGGCCCAAGTCTCCAAAGAGCAGGATGGAACGGCCTCCAAACGGAGTGTGGTTATGTGAAGGGAAGGCTTCGCACAAGCGAGTGTCAATACGTTCTAGCAGCCTTGGACCGATGAAGCTCATTTCATCTATCAAAATGTAGCGAACAAAGTACATTTTTTCTTGGAAGTTTGCTAGCATTTGGCCCTGCAAGGGAGCCATCTCTTTGATGGGAATGCGAAGTGCATAATGTATTGTTGCTGCTCCAATATTGAATGCTGCAACACCTGTAGGTGCAAGAAGTAGGAGAGAAGTTTGACCATTTGGAGCTGAACCATTGAGTGTAGTCCTGATTTTTTTGATGAGGTGTGACTTTCCGGTGCCTGCAGTTCCTTGAACAATTATTCTTAGTGGTGGTTGATAAGTGTTGGAAGATAGGTGTGACAACACTAAATCCAATGTTTTTTGTTGTTCGGATGAAAGGGCGTGCATGGTGTTTACATTGGGTGGGTGGGGGACTTGAAATGCTTTGCGGTTAGACTCTACAAAGCTAGTAGCCAAGTTGTGATGTTGTGGATTTATGGAAGGAGTCTCCCAATCATGATTAAGGTCTATTTCATGGTCACCCAGCATGTCAATTTCAGCAAGCTGGATTGGGTGGCCTGGGTGTACACTTGACAGGACTTGCCATTCAGATTGGTTACATTGATGTGGTTGTTCTTCATTGTCAGAAGGAGTGCCTGGTTCTGGGTTGGCGGATGTTTCTGGTGCAATGCGTCGCACATGCCATGGATGGTAGCTGCATGCTAGCCTCTCCCAGTTAGCAATAATTTCATCTGTGGATGATCCATAGTCGTATGCAATGTTACGAATTGGTTTGTAGAGAAGTAATTCACTCCAACAGAAGTCATGAAATTGTGGGTCATCCCTTGTAGGAATGCTTGTGAAGCGTGGAGACACTCGAACAATAGCATTTTTGGCACGCTCTTTCCATTGGTACTTTTTACGAGTTGCTTTGAAGCTCCATTTTTGTGTGACCTCAATCAGTGCCAATGTCTCCATAGAAGCAGGACGGGCCAAGTATGCATCAATGTAGTCTGTGTTTGTTGATGTGGATGTGGTTGAGAGTGGAATGCGTTGATAGTGTTTTTGGCTAACATTTAAAGAAACGAATGTTCTGCTGGACAGACAAAGGGGTAGCTTTAGCAAAAGGTGGCAACTTTCTTGGGCACTTATATCACGGTCAACAACATTGTGAACAAGCATTTTTCTAAAAGCTATAGGTGCTGGCTTGTTAGGATCTAAGTTAGTTGAAATACGAGAAAGCATTGCATGATATGTTTCCGATTTGGTTTCTGCTTTTGCTACATACTTGGCTATATATTTGAGCACTGCATCTATTGAGAGAATGGGTTGGCAATCTACATTTGCTCGCCAAATAGAGAGGATTGTGGGGTTGTGAAGGTTCAAACGGTCGTCATTGCGAGCAGGGGTGTGCTTTGGCAGGCCACTCTCAATTGAAAGGGTTGAGGTATCTTGGATGGGCCAAGGGGCTTTGTAGCGGCATTCAAGGGTGGCTCCTTTTTTTCGCAAGCATGTGTTCAAGGTACAACGCGTATGGCGTTGAACACAGTTGAGCAATTCATTGTAGTCATTTGAAGGGTTTGACAACATAATCATTCTTGTGTCCATTAAGCAGGGGTTGTCAAAGGTAGATTGTTGAACCCTATCATTTGAAATTGGATGGTGGTGCGGGTTCCATGCAGAGACATATTTGTCAATGTAGTTGAGTGCATTTTGTACTGATGCAAGATTATTCCATTGTAGTTTAGCAATATCAGGTGCTTGTTTGAGCCAAACAAAGCCATGGACATGTGCAGATCCTCGATGTTGCCATTCATACCTAGAGAGTGGAGATCTTAGTAAGCAATAGGTGTATGGAAAAAAATTTAAAAGATGTGAAATATGTTTACCTATACCAGTAGTCGGTTGTGCAGAGAATCTTTTCCAGAACCTCTTCACGAAAAGCAGTGAATCTGTGATGCATGTATAGTGCAGAGAGGTGTGGGTTTTGCACTATATTTTGGATCCTCCATCGAGATGCAGCTGTAGGATTTGTTGGTGCAGTAGACGGCATGACATTGTGTAGGTCAGGCCATTTAGTATCTACTGCGCTAAGGGTAAAGAATAGAGTCGGGCAACCAACCTGAATAACCATGTCAGATAGCTCCCCCCTACGATGACTCCAAAAGGGGCGTGTGCCACGTATAATTGAGCCAAAACGCATAACCTGGTCTGCAAGCTTGTCATCAAGAAGGTCCTTCAATCTTTGTTGCAGGGCAAGTATTGTTGTTGGTAGGCTACATTCCAAGTGTTTTTGAACAAAAATAGAAGCTGTGGATTGGCTTCGATGGCGCATAAGAATATTAAGTATGAAGTATCTAAATCGTGGATGTTGACCAAACCTATTATCATGGTATCTCAGAAGGTGGAGAGCATATTCATGTAACTTGACCTCTTTCATATTTTGTTGGTTGAATGTAGTTGTGCCCTTTGGAAACAATGTGGGGAATGCCATAACAAATAATCCATCAGTGGTGTATTCATTGATGGGCGTTAAAGAAATTGGTGGCCAATCAACAGCAGGAGTTGGGCGTCCTTACCCTAATTGCAACAAGGCTCGTAATTCTTCCACTTCGATACGGGCAGGGGGAAGATTGGCCACAAACGATGTTGTTGCTTGCAAATTCTCTTCAAATTGCTCTTCATCTGGATTATCTGTTTCCATCAAACTTACATCAGAGGGATTTGAATTTGAGGTTGTTGTGTGTAGAAGGTCTGAGATGTCAGTGGAGGCAATAGGCAAGCATAAGAGAGATGCCTCATCTAACTGTACATCTTTGTAGTAAGGGTCATTAGAAATCTTATATTGTAAAGCCTCGTGAACACGTGTTCTGCAAACATAGAAGCTATACTGCTGGGAAGGAACATTTTTTTTGTTAACTATGAGTATATCAAGGTCATGTATATGTCGAGGTAAATAAGTTGCAATTACAGTAATATCTTGAGGAAAACAAATAGTGTGGCCACTGTATTTTAATTGGCCCCCTCTTGCATAAGTAACTTGGAGTACAGGGCTAACACGTGCTATAAGCATCTCCTCGATTTGAGTAATGTGTTGCAAACATGCAGGCTGCTCACCAGGGTCCATGTTGTTCCACTTTGAGAAGCGATTGCCATTTTTTTCTGAAATGCACCTTGAACAAGCAATACTACCATTGAATTGCCTAGTTTTTATTCCCGGATATCGTTCCATGCATACTTGGCATGTTGAGAAGTTTGATAGGCTATCCAACTTTGAACGGAATGAATTTCTTGCAGTGTAATAGTTTGGAGGAAATAGTGGAGGATTTTGGGTTTGGGAGGGGGAGTTGGGTTGTAATATAGAATGCATATGTGATGTGGGTAATTGTAACGGAGAGGGATTAATGGAAAGAGAGGGTGTGGATGTGGAAGCTCCTGCATGGAGGTTGTGGCGGTTTGCTCGTCTCCCTCTATTAAAGGAATCCTTCTTTGCATGGTACCTTAATCGTTCCAGATGGTTACGATGAGAACGCTTTGCTTGCAAAATTTCTGCTTGATTTTCCATGATGGGGATTGCTGGGGAACAAAGCAAAGCAATATTAATATTTAGAAGAATTTATTGGAGATAACTTTGGAGTGTGACATTAACTTTTCACATAGGCAAAAAAGCATTAAACTTTTAAAAAATATATGGGTGAGTGAGGGTGGTTGTGTTTAAACATTGTGTTGTTGATCGTAATAGAAGCTGTATTATGTACTAAAAAAAGATATAGGAAATGGTTTTCTAGTAAAAAGGCCTAATAAATGATATATGAATCACAAGTGAATGTCTTGGAAATAGTTTTATACCATGCATTTTGGGTTACGAACAAAGCCATTACAATTCATTTGAGCAAAATATCTACTGCATCATAGAAAGGTTGCATTTAAACAAGTTTGAGTAGTATTTAATGTTTGGTATCAAACATATAATCCCCAATTGAGTTGCTACAATCTTGAATTAGAGATGGCAAAACTGTTTGATCTCACCAACATGAGGATATTATAATTTTCAATTTTAATCTTAGTAACCAAATACAAATTTTGACAAGGAAAATTAAAAGCAAAAATTTTACAAATTGTTGAAAAAGAAAAGAATCGATTGAATTTTTGAAAACTGGATTTCTAACTAATTTCTACAATCTTGAATTAGAGATGGCAATGCTGTTTGATCTTCACCAACATAAGGATATTATAATTTTCAGTTTTAATCTTAGTAACCAAATACAAATGTTGACAAGGAAAATTAAAAGCAAAATTTTTACAGATTGTTGAAAAAGAAAAGAATCCATTGAATTTTTGAAAACTGCATTTCTGACTAATTTCTTGTAAAAAATTTCGAAATTTTTCGGTAAGCAAAGTTTCAGTACAAAAACATAACCCAAAATTTTCAAGATGTGCAGGGAAAAGCAGATCAAGCACAACAGCCCTACAAGAATTCTGTCATCATGAATTTTTCTCTGGTTTTTACTTAAACAGTAACTTTCATGTTTAACCTCTCAAATCACACGGTGAACACAAATGTAAAGAGTTTGCAGGAACAATATTACAAAGCCCAAGATGGATGGATTCCAATCTGTGTTGATTTTGAGCTTTATTACATCTATAAAAGTTTATTTCCTTTTGTTTAATTCTTAATTTATTTCTCCACTAAAAGATAGATAAAATTTTATCCCTCATTATAATTCAATGTAAGTCTCTCTCATTCACCAGATACATATTAAATAACACATAATCAACAAATAAAAGCTTTCTCTTTTTTTTTTTTTTTCTTTCAACATTCTTTTGATACAAGTTCATAAGATAACTCTTTCCTTCATTCCAAAAAGATACAAAACTTGAAATATTATAATAATATGTATAAAATAAATAATTTGCATGCCAATAAAAGAAAGCTTGCTATATTACATGTTTTCTTTTCATTGAACAATCTATGAAATCCGTCCTTAAACTTAGAATACTACAAGTAAAATTTGAGGAAAAGCATGAAACCCTTTTTTTTTTTACTTACAATATTACCACAATATTTGAGCAAGCGAGTTACACCAATGTCTTTGGTGCTTATTGTTTTGTTCTCACTCCTTGTTATTCTGCAGACTCATAGACGGCTCGATTTGGTCAACGAGAATAAAGCATATTACTGCATAAGTAAAGCACATTTTATTGATCTATTTTCATTAACTGTTTAAATGCAAAGAGCACAACTTTGTAAGTTTTCTTTTTACTTTGTATCGCTATAACCATATATGGTATTTTACTTGCATTTGTTTGAACACCAAGACACAGATTTGAACCCCTGCACTAACACAGATGTAAATATGCACATGAATTTTTCAGTTCCCTTGCTGTATACAGGATGTAATGTGCAGCCTATGCATTACTGTTTGCATTTTTAGAAATGTTTTTACAGGATTATTGTTATATTTCTTGCTGGAAAAACGACAGGTTTATTGTTGCTGGAAAATCGACAGGTTTAAGGAAGAGTTTCCAAGAATTTTCAAGGGAGATATACCTAGTTTCTTTTCTTTCAAAATCTGTATCTATGAACATTCAGTCTGTGATTTTTATTTTGTTTTAAATATTAATTCTCTTGTTTTTCTTTCATTGTGCAGGTCTGTGTTCTCAGATCTGAATTTATAAAGCTGGCATTATTTATTTTTATGCTGACATTCTCTTTTTTTTTGGGTCATCCATTTACTGTGCATATTTAAGTCTCATACTCACAGAGCCATTAAATTTTGTACAGCTTACCTGAAGCCCTCTTTTATCTTTATTTATTATTATTTTTTTTTATATGGGTTTATCTGCAATCCATAACCAGGCTTTGTTGAACCGTGTCTATCTCTATTTTAATTTTATATGGGTTTATCTGTTGAGCTTGGTACTTTGGCATCCATAGAAGTATTAAGTATTGTATTTGAACCCCGACCACCATCAACTCAAAAAAATCTTCCAACGAACATGCTGTCGTCGGCAATCAAAATGTGCTCACATGTAGATATGTGCGAGGATAGTCTATAACAACCGTGACAACTACTTGTAACGGTGAACTGAACAGATTAGGAAATCTGATATAAAAGCGGTCCTATGTCAACAATACAATATTACTTAAGTCTTCAAGAATGCATGATTGTCTAAAAGACCAACTTGACCAGAACGAAAGATGAATACCCACAGGCTCATTAAATTAGAGAATATATTTTATAATAGAAACCTCAGCTTCAATGTAAGTTTATGGAAGGGAATGTAATACGACCAAACAAACCAACATGATGTGTTCTGAAATGGGCCATAAATATAGGTAACTTTCTCAATCTGGTGAATCCAATAAAGAGAGATTCAAGATCAAAAAAGAAACATTGTTCGTGTTTCCCTGAATGCTTCAACACCTATGCTAAATATATAATGGTCGGATTTTCTCATGGCAGTCTCAAAATCTAGGATCCATATCATTAGCTTTCCGGGCTACAACATGATATATACAGATGACAAATAGATGGAAAAAGGGCTGAAAACTATAGTTCCTGAGCACTAATCAGTAAAAAACATTCATTGGAAGTAAATCAGTGAAAAAACATTCATTTGATTCATTTGATCTTCAAATTTAAGCCCTATTTTTATGCATGCAAATGATCTTGGTATGAATCAATATTTGACTAAACTGCGCACTGTAAAATATCTGTAATGCAGAAGGTTAAAAAAAATACAATAAACTGTAATCATGGGAAGTGGCTTACCTACAGATTCTGCGGAAATTGTGTCGATGCCAATGACAGAAAATGGGCAGAGGTCGCAGGAAATTTTGAGGAAACCCCAAGTTGTGTACGGTTGCTCCTTAATCTTGCTGCTTCAATCTATCACCGTAAAGGGGCAGAAAGCATTAGCGGCGGGGGATAAATAGAAACAAAAGACATCTGAATGAGCAGACAGAGAAATCATGTGAAGACTTCTGAAGAATAAAATCCAGTACCCGTTATTAAAATTTAATCATTGAGAAATCTTATAAACAGGGGACGATATAAACACAAACCAGACTGGTAAGTGACTTACCTCCAGATTCTGCACAAATGAGTCCCACTATCAACGATGCCTGAGAGAGAAAATGGGCAGAGTTTGCAGGAACCCTACCAAAGCCGAAATCACTTATTGCTTCAATGTATTCACAATAAACAAAAGGTAAACTGTGTATGCGTGGAAGCGATTTAGGGTTTGAGAAGTGAAAACAGCAAAAACAATGAACGACGAAGATCTGCCGTGTTGTCTGGCATCCTCTGTCCTGTGATTTGAACCGTGGATAGGGGAAATGGGTTGGGAGAAGCTCATTTTTTTGACCGACTTCAGCGTAATAAAGAGCAAAACGACAAGAACAAATGGACGGTAAAGATATATCGCAAATGGTCTTGCATTCTGCTTTAAACCGTCGATAGAGAAATTTGAGTGGAGAACTTCATTGAGGGAACGCCTTCGGCGTAATAATATTCTCTTTTTAAAATAAAATAAAAATGACAATCGATCTTCAGAAACTTTCGAAAGGTATAAATTTAAATTAACAAACTCTACCGTGAATCCTTTCCCGATTAAAAAGTTCAACAGAATTGGTGGTCAATGGTAGTGAGACAGAGAACTGCGGAAGCCACTTTGATTAGGGACTCGCTGGCCGTGTCTAAACCCAAATTAGGAAACGACAACGTTTCTTGTCTCTTTAAAAGTAACGTTTAACGGTGTTTCGGATAAATTTCAGGAAATTTCAACAGGATCAATAAAAAGTGGTAAGATTCATGGCAAACGCATATGGCACGACACAAGTTAGAAACGGTGCGGATGGTGCGCACTGGTTAATGCGCAGTGCCACACGGCACAACAACCTCACAGAAGAACAAAAGAAAGTTTGAAGAAGCCAGTGCTCTAGCTTGCGGGTCAAGAGAAATCGTTGGATCGCGGAAGCAAAAATGCACAAACGGAGCGATTCCCTTGTGGGGACCTTTTGAAGTGGGCAAATCATTAATCGTTCCAGTTTGTTTGTAAGGTGAGACAAAAGAGGGGGAACGATGCGCACAGCTGGTAGTGGTAGATGTCCGATACAAGGCAGGCACATTATTAAGATTCTCCTAGTCAACTGCCTGTAAATATCTCATGTTAGTTGTACGAGGCCTATAAAAGGAGTTAGATGTTTGAATTAATAGAAATGAGGTACCTAGTCGGGTGGTCCGTAGTTAGCTGCTGGAAGAGGAACTAGCTATCGGCCACATCGTGAAAATTGAATACGGATTTGGGTATGGTATGGTTTATGTTTATGGGATTGCAGGTGATCTTATTTACATCAGCGAGGGGTAGTGAAGCGCATTCAGTGCACAGCTATAAGTGGAAGATCAATTACCTGGAGTGGTCACCTGCCTGTGTGAAAGAGACGCTGATCTCCATAAACGGGCAGTACCCAGAACCGGCGATCAAAGCCAAAGTGGGAGACACCATCGTAGTGGAAGTGGAGAATCTATTGCCGACGGAGAACGTGGTCATTCACTGGCATGGCATTCGACAGGTAAGCTGCTTCGGCACAATGTCTGTACAATACAATATAGTAGGTGCGGTATAACTTGTATCCCTTCGAAATTATGTCTCATAGGTGCGGTATAACTTGTAGTCGGTGAACGCTAACAATAGCCGATTTGCATATTGGAACTCCGTGGAATGACGGAACGGCGTCCGTTTCACAATGTCTCATCTTCGCCGGCGAGACTTACAACTACACCTTCGTTGTAGACTTGGTATAGTAGTAATAGTACATACGAATGGTTTCTTTTTATTAGTGTTGGAGTGTTAAAGGCCCAGCTTAGCTCTTAACTTGGTGATATTAATGTTGAATATTGGGCAATGCAGCCAGGGACGTACTTCTATCATGGCCACTACGGGCTGCAGCGCAGGGCAGGTCTGTATGGATGGTTGATAGTGGAGCCGGCTGAGAAGGAACCCTTCTCCTACGATGGAGAGATGGGAATACTTGGATGAATAGTGCATGCATCCAGCTTGAACAAGGTGTCAATCCGAACACCCTTAGCCAACACCATGTTGCTCTCACCCCTCAGTTGTTTGTCCTTGATGACAAAGTCACAAATGATGCTATGATATTTACAGGTTGATGACAAAGTCACAAATGATGCTATGATATTCACAGGTGCAGGTTCACGATGGATGGTATCTCGGATTGGTTCACATGTCCTCATATGCTTGCTTTGAATTATTGTTGCCTATTATGCTTCAGAGTTTACAGGGTTGGATTGGTATTCATGTTTATGGTGATTCAGGATTTTCATGATTAGTCAAATTTTTTTCATGTTGATATTCAGTGTGATATTGCTCATGTGGGATAAAGCATTATTATAGGTCATTCAAGATGATCATGCAACAGGTTTAGGATATTTAGTTTGACAAGTTGGCTCTTCTTTATTGTATTACACAGGGTATTCATCAGCTTCAGATTTATGACATTGTCACCTTGACATGTTCAAGTGCTAGTAACAGGTTTATAAAATGGCATCTATAGGTTATATTGTCACTTGGTTTGGCATTGGCATTATGGTACTTGGTGCATTTGGTTATTGTTGTAATCAGTCTTGGCATATTCAATACTTTGTGTACAATGCTTTGGATACTTTTAGTTTTGTTTTGTGGTACTTATCATGTTGGATTCATGTGCAGAGGATATATATTACATGGGGTTATTCTTTCATACAAGTTGTTTGGATTGTTCAGATTTCAGTGATTAGATGGCATTGATAAGGCATATACAGATGAAGGTAATGTTGAAATCCAGTTATGAGATTTGTTTGTATTCACAAGGTATTTAAAAAGATGTGCTTCACTTTGTGTGAAGTTTTCTAGCACACATTCTTATACATCTTGGTTGATACACAAAGGTGAATACTTGGACTTTGGCTTAGCATTGGTTTTCACAAATACTTGTCTTTATTATTGATCGAGCCCTTCACATTTTACATATGATATTAAATTATCATTGGGGTAAATGTTTATTTGGCAACAATGTTTAAAGCGAAATTGTATCAGTTTTTTTTTTATGTTTAACATGGAAATGACATTGTATTGAATCTCACATAGCATGGTATTGAGCTTCTTGTGTTTCACATGGTTTGTTATTGTGACATCAGGTGCATTGATTCATTACGTGGCATTTACACTTGATGAATTGTTGGTCAAAGTGCATTATGGCTTCATGTGGTAAACAAGTCATGTGGACAGTGACTCATGTGTCGACAACAATAATAAAGTTATCATTTGTCTTGTTGACATCACACAGACTTCAAATGATTATCAATTTGGGAAAAGTTCTCAAAAGTCTTAGAAAACAAAAGATAAAATGGAAATAGCCAAGCAATAAGAAGTTTTCTTTGCATAGTGTTTGAAACCCTAATTGTTGCCGCCATGGATTTTGGTTGCTATTGGTCTGTGAGCTGGAGCTAGAAGTTAGTAAGCTTCACTGAGGCAGTTATGATCTTCTCTTCACCATTTGGTAATATATTTTTGGTCGCCTTGACAAGTATTGGTCTTCAAATCTAGAAATATCTTGTGTTGTTTTTAAGCATAACTGATTATGGTTAAGGTTTTATGGAAAGTGGTTTCATTTTTGCATAACCCGAGTTCTTCACTCAATGGTTTCACAATTATTGGTTATTATGTAAAGGTTTCAAAATATAGTTATTATTTTCAATTGCTTTTTTAGTTTAGACAAACCCTATATAATTGAAGAGCTTCAAATTTTTGGATATGGGTTTTGTAAATGAAAACTGGTTTTTTCATTTGTATAAATGTATGGATTTTAGCCATTACTCGGTGATGAGAGTTTGATGTTAAAATAGAGTATTTTGAAAGGGTTTTGAGAGTGATATTTTTATTTTGAAAAAGTGATAAAAGAGAGTTTATAATGTTTATATCTCTGATTGTAATACAAAGATTACATACAGATTTATGTGAGATTACTTTTTTGTATTGTCGCATTTAGTACACTTTGTAGTGGGCATTATTGAAAATCATATATTTATACTCTGTCGAGATTTTGTAATTGTAGACATTAGTGTAGTTATACGATCCTAACAATTTGCATTTTCATAGAGAAACTTTGCAAAAAGGGTTGGTGCTCCTAACTTGAAGTGGGTGCTTTAGTTTGTACTTGGAGTTAGTTCTCCTAACTTGAAGTGGGTGCTTCAGTTTGTACTTGGAGTTGGTGCTCCTAACTTGAAGTGGGTGCTCTTGTAATTTGGAGTTAGTGCTCTAAATAATAAAAGGAATTATTCGAGTGGTTTTTTATACCCCAAGAGGGTTTTTCAACTCATGACAAAATTTTGTGTTATGTGATAGTTTTATCTGTCTAATTTTGATATGTTGTCAAATGCTTAATTATCATTCTTTCATATTCATCATTGTTATGCCACATTTCATATCAATCACTCAAATTAGTCAATACAACTCATGCAATGCTTTGATACTTGACTAAGTAGTTCATTTTGTTATGAAAGTGTTCATAGAGTCTTGTGAAAATAAAATATTAAAAGGAATTGTTCAATCAAATTTACATGAACAATTAATAACATGCTTTGACACTGTCTTTCGTTAATTTTCCATTCTGCTAAAAATCTCTTTGATATGTTATCTAGTAGGCTTTGTAAATTAAGTGGGTTCACTTTGATGTTTTTCAAGGTCATCATTTATATATGCATTTCAAGTTTCAAAAGTTAAATTTGCACATTACTTTGATTCACCTCCCCTCTCAGAGTAATTCATCTTCCAACACACCATAGCTCCTCTCATCATCTTGCATCTTTCACTCGAGAAAACAACTTGCACTCCTAAATCATTTAGGTTTTGTACCAAAGTCAGCATATCCAAGACACCATCAATCTCCTTCACTCTTCCATCAAGGAATCTAATATTTACTCTTCTATGACCAACAATCTTTAGGTGAGAGTCATCACCTAGATACACCTTCCCACCATTATATTCTTCATACTTTGAAAACCAACCTCTATGAGAGGTTATGTGGAAAGAAGCACCTGAGTCTATCGACCACACATCTTATAATGCATGTGTTGCCAAAGTTACAAAAAATGCATCTACATCATCTTGAGAGGATTTATCAGAGTCAAAATTTAAGAAACTCTTCTTATATTTCTTCTTCTTCTCTTCCTTGCACTCTTTTCTAAAATGACCATATTTTTTGTAGTTCCAACACTCAAAGTTTCTATTGTTAAATTTCTTCATTTCGATTCTACTAGATGTGCTTTCCATCTTTTTTCCTACAACAAGGTCATGAAATATTCTTCTGCATGACTCCAACTAAAACAAAGATCAACTCAAAAAACCCTTCAAACCCAACAATAGAATCATAGCTAGCCAGGCTCTAATACAAACTAAAAAGAAGCTAGGTAAGTAGAAGCAACTTCCTACACTAATCTAAGCAAGAGAGAGTTGCATAAATTTCTTAAACACCTTTAACTAAACATACAGATTTAGATGCACATACATTTATGTGGGGGAAACCATTTTGGAAGAAAAACCCCACACTTCAAAACACATCTCAGTTATATTATTCAACAACAATCAATATGATTGCAGAACTATGCTCTTGCAAGAGTCTTCACACTTCTTCACAATTTTGGAGTAATTGCGAGAACATAATGGTACTCCAATAAATTAACAACTTACAACTCCAAAATATAAGTGCTCAATATATCAGAGCTTACAATGTATAAATTAGACATTTCTAAAATAACTACCAAAGGTTGAAGATGCAACATGGAAAGTGCCAAAAATATTGCAGATGCATAACAATAAGTTTCCAATTGACACTACATGCCAGACTACAAAATTTGCACTTGCTAAAATAACTGCACCTCTAAAACTCACATTCTAAGTAAACTCGACACAAAAATTAAAAAACATTTATGCACAAATCCACCTATAAAATTAACTTTCCAACTTGACTCTTCATCTAAATAGAAACTACAAGTTGTAACTCACAACACAATGTGAGAAAATTAGGAACATTTAATATTTAAAAAATCAAAGCAATTATGAAAAAATAAAGTTTGAGACACCTTTTTTTTCCAACATTTTGGAGACCACAATAGGGCTCTACAAGTGTGATCTCTTGCATGAACTCTCTAAACTCTCGCATGAGCTAATAGGGTTGCATGTGAGAGTAGGGTTGTATGAGTGTATGTTCTCCATGCCTACCTTTAGTGCCTTTCTCTAGTATTCATGCCACACAGGATGCTCAGATTTTACCACCCCAAGTCACCTACAAAAAACCCATTTGGGTTATCCAATATATCTGCAACTCGATGCTAAATATTGGAGCATGGTTGCCTACAAATAATTATTGAGGCAGATAGCCATGTGACTAATGAAATAAAATCAAATTCATTCACATTCAGCTTGAAAATATCTCCAATCTCTCTTATACCATGTTATAGTTTCCATCCAATATCATAACAATGAAAAACCGTGTGCTTACACAAAAACACTTGCACACACTGAACCTTTTATCATTATCAAAGAGATTGATAAAAGAGTTGATTAAAATGTAAAATATGACCTTGCATATATAGGCAAGGAAGAGGAAATCCACCTATCTTATGGATTCACTAGTGCCGAATGATGTGGCACAAATTAGTAGACAAGTGTCCTATATGTGTCAACCTTTGGATCACTTGAAATGTGCAAACCAACAACCTATTTCACCAAGTCATCAACCTTGGTGACAAGGGTACAAAAGTGACCTTTGAGGTGAGATGAAAATTCTTCCAACCTCAAAATTCATGAACATGAAGTTTACCAAAACAACTAGGTAACCTCTAGAATTCTAAAAGGTTGCACATTCAGTTAGACAAGATCATGTCTAACCTCATCAACCTATGTACACTTAAGCTATAGTGAATAGATAAATTATTCACTCTAACAAAATAGTGTTTAGATAGTTTATATTAAATATATATAGTAATTTATTATAGATCAAGTATAAATTAAACAAGATTATTCATTTCTTAAAATTTTTTAGTTTGTTAAGTTTAATCTTTAACAATGGAACAAATTTGGTTTGAATAATATTTTCTTGAGAGGAAAATTAGGTATAAGAAAAAATTGAATAATATTAAATTACATATTAGAGAATTTGGTATAACTAGGCAAAGACTTATGGAGAAGTTATATTCATCTAAAGAACAACATAAACAAAAACTTCAAGAGAAGATTTTTCGAAGAAAAAATTCTAGAATTGATTGAATTAAGGGTAAGATCAGAATATGCCATTTTTCTATTTGTATTTTAAAGAAACAAAATATAATAATGTCATCTCATCTATCAAATCTTTGTTGTGCATGTTTTGCACATACGCCCTGCCGTAGGCAGGGACCCCTTTTTTTTTCACTCCCGACAGACTGCTTTGCTCTTGTCTTGTTTTGTGTGCCCCATTTCCAAGCCCAAATTGGTCATGTGCCTTCAAACAATCAAATCCCCTACCCAAATTCACCTACTTGGGGTATTCAAATCTGCGGAGACATGAGGTCCACTATCCCCTTTTTTTCCTTTTGTCTTGTTTTTGCTATTTTGGAAACATTTGTGGACCCATGTCGCTCCCGTTTCCTCAATTTTGACTTTGGGGGCAACCTTTTTTGAATCAGAAATGTGTTTGAAGTGCATAAATGAACTACCAAGGTTTCATTAATGTTCCATTAAGTTTTGATGGTTTTGAAACTTTACCTTCGAAATTCCCTTCCTCC
>VDFB02072274.1:31129501-31158394 GCA_007258455.2 Sequoia sempervirens
GGGAAAGGAGATGGGATAGCATGCTGCCCCTTGAAGACAGTAATCAAGAAGAGGTTTTGGCAATGGAAACCCACGCAGATGAGGTGTACTTCCTTGAGGAACAACCAGTGGAGGTTGTGGGTCCCATTGGTAGATTGAAAGAGTTGTTTGCTGCCCCATCCTCCAAGCCTTATGCACACTTAATATCCAAAGTGATGCACCCTCCACCGCGCTTGCCTGAGGCTACCAATGCAATGATCAACAATGTTGTGCTTTCTTTTGACTATCCAACGTTGCCACCTCCGTGTGACGACATCCAGGTTTTATCCTTCCTTGCCCCTATTATTTCTCATAATTGCACTTATTATTTTGATTATGGGAATGAGGGAAAACAAACCTATTTATGGATTAACCATGGGTTTGGCGAGCCTCCTCAATTGCTAATTTTTCATGATGACGTGATTGAACTTGAGTGCTGCAACATTGAATTTCTTTTTTCAGAATATAAAGACAAGTTTGCATGGTTAAGAATGATAACAATCACCTATTTTCTTGTGCATGCACTACGAAATCCAATGAGTGTTAATGTCAACTCGCCTTGCCTGAACATAATGCTTTGTAAATATCTTTGTACATAGTCATTTTTGAGTAGTATAGGTTTCCTGTAAATACTTTGCTTTTCTGCTTTCCTTAGGATAGTTGGTGTGTGCAGGTTGCTCGCTTTGTAGGTTGTTTTTCTTTCGTTTGCTTTCACTTTGTTGTTGCTTTGCTCAGGGTCCCTTTGCTTTTAGCTGGGCACATCTGTGCGCACAACAACCATACTTATTGCCTGGGGTTGTTCTACATATTTATTTGTCAAACTCTAATCAAGTCTTTAGAGTGGATGGTGAAGGTATTATGTTAGTGTCAAGCGATCTGGGTGCTTCATTTGAAGAGGATAAGTTGTTGGTTTAGTTTGACTTTGACATATTCTGAAATCTTATAGCTCTTACACATCTTAAGAATTCGACGGCCACTATAGAGTCTTTTGTGAAGTCTAGTTAAGTGAAAAATCTAAAATTCTGCTATAGCGCCATTGTGATTCTTAGCCCTGAGCGCCAGCTTCAATGCTTTTAGGTTGAAATAAAAGAGCTGAAAAGAGAAAAAAAAAAAAAAAAGAAAGAAAGAAAGAAAACATTGAAAATTAAAAGAAAGAAAAATTCAACTTTTCAGGGGTATTTGAGCAACTCTACCGGGGCTATGGATGCCTGACCGGTAGTAGAGGAATGTTCGGGAGAATCACAGCGATAACCTCGTCGGGGCTATGGATGCCTAATTGGTAGTGAGGCAATGTTTCAGATGCTTTTGGAGTTAGAATAAACTACGTAGCTTAGCTAAATGGAGCTTGGGTTCCTGTAGCAACTGAAGGATGGGAATTAACGCAATTGCACACATTTAGATTTTTAGCATATTGAGGGTTGGGTTGGCTAATGGTTTTGATCCTTTGGTTGGGCATATGGTTTGTTTTCCCTAGCGTGAAGGTCAGAACCAGAGATTCTGGGTTCGTGATTCCAGTTTGTCATCAAAATGCTCTAGAGTATTTCCCCAGCGAGTTGCCATTTGTTGTGCATGTTTTGCACACACGCCCCACCGTAGATAGGGACCCCCTTTTTTTTGCTCCCGACAGGCTACTTTACTCCTGTCTTATTTTGCATGCCCCATTTCCAAGCCCAAATTGGTCATATGCCTTCAAACGATCAAATCCCCTACCCAAATTCACCTACTTGGCGTATTCAAATCTGCAGAGAAATGAGGTCCATTGTCCCTTTTTTTTCCTTTTTTCTTATTTTTGCTGTTTTGGAAACATCTGTGGACCCCTGTCGCTCCCGTTTCCTTAATTTTGACTTTGGGGGCAACCTTTTTTGGATCGGGGATGTGTTTGAAGTGCGTAAATGAACTGTCAAGGTTTCGTCAACATTCCGTTAAGTTTTGATGGTTTCATACCTTTCCCTCTGGAATTCCCTTCCTCCTTGGCTATTTGGAAACATCTGTAAACCCCCGTCGCTCTCGTTTCCACATTTTTGAGTTTGGGAGCAATCTTTTTTGGATCTGGGATGTGTTTGAAGTGCGTAAATGAACTGCCAAGGTTTCGTCAACGTTCCATTAAGTTTTGATGGTTTCAGAATTTTCCCTCTAGAATTCCCTTCCTCAGCTATTTGGAAACATCTATGGACCCCCGTCACTCCCATTTCCACATTTTTGACTTTGGGGGAAACCTTTTTTGCATCGGGAATGTGTTTGAAGTGTGTATATGAACTACCAAGGTTTCGTTAATGTTCTGTTAAGTTTCGATGGTTTCAGAACTTTGCCTTTAGAATTCCCTTCCTCAGCTGTTTGAAAACATCCGCGGACCCCCGTCACTCTCGTTTCCTCATTTTTGACTTTGGGGTCAGCCTTTTTTGGATCTGGGATGTGTTTAAGTGTGTAAATGAACTGTCAAGGTTTCATCAATGTTTCGTTAAGTTTCGATGGTTTCAGACCTTTCCCTTCAGAATTCTCTTCCTCCTTGGTTGTTTGGAAACATCCATGGACCCCCGTCACTCCCGTTTCCACATTTTTGACTTTGGGAGCAACCTTTTTTGGATCTAGGATGTGTTTGAAGTGCGTAAATGAACTGCCAATGTTTCATCAAAGTTTGGTTAAGTTTCGGTGGTTTCGGAGCTTCGTCCCCCTTTTGTTGTTTTGGAAAATCCATGGAGCCCTCGCGGCCTAGCCTTCGAAGCCCAGCCCCTCTATGGAAGTTTCTAGGACTCCACCTCTCCATGGCCGTTTTGAACATCCATTGGCCCTGCCAACCCAGCCTCCAGAGCCCGGCCCCTCCGTGGCCGTTTCCGGGACTCCACCTCTCCTTGGCCGTTTTGAACATCCGACAGCTACTTCCCGTCCACCCTTCGGAGCCCGGGTCCTCCGTGGTCATTTCCAGAAGTCCATCCTGCTTTGGCCATTTTGAACATTCGGCGGCCATCTCCTTCCCGGCCTCCGGAACCCAGGCCCTCTGTGGCCATTTCCGGGAGTCCGTCCCTCCTTAGCTGTTTTGAACATCTAGGAGCCTCCCTTCTTCCTGGTTGTTTTTAACATCCAGGAGCCTGCCTCCTTCCCGACTGTTTTGAACATCTGAGAGCCTCCCTTCTTCCTGGCTATTTTGAACATCCGGGAGCCTCCCTTCTTCCTGTCTCTTTTTAACATCCAGGATCCTCCCTTCTTCCTAGCTATTTTTAACATCCAGGAGTCTGCCTCCTTCTTAGCTGTTTTGAACATTCGAGAGCCTCCTTTCTTCCTAGTTCTTTTTAACATCTAGGAGCCTGCCTCCTTCCTGGCTATTTTGAACATCCGAGAGCCTGCCTCCTTCCCGGTTGTTTTGGAAATATCCGTGAGCCCACCTTCTTCCTAGCTTTTTTGGCTTCCGTCCGTTGTCTGCCTTCCATCTTTCTTCTGCCCTCTGGCACTCACACCCTTAAAGCACGCATTAATATTTATGGCCCAATTGAGCTCCAAATATGAATATCAAGATCTTTTGATGATGGATGGATAGATCTAGTAGGGAATTTGTAGGTTTGACTAACATTTTCCTTAACTCATGTATAAATGCACTTACAACACTTCATGTTTGTAGGAGTCAAGAAGCCTTCCATAGGTCTATCGAAGAGGCCCATTGAGGGAGTTGTCCTACCTTTTTCCAGATGATGATGATTTCTAAGGAGCTTTCTGCTCGAATCAAGGGCCACTAATCCATTGATGCCAATTGTCGATGGGCTCGTTTGATCAAAGGAAGAACACTGCAAGCAAATCAAGCAAAAAACAATTTTCAGGCAATCTCTGCTACAGTAAAAAGAGAAATCAGTTACAAGACAAATTTGTTACAGTAACTGGCACTAGATGACGAAACAGAGAAAAAACAAGGAATGTATTTTAAATTGTTGGATATTGGGGGTAGGTGAAGCCCTAACTTGTAATGAATCTGAGCCACTCAATACAAATTGATCCTAGCCAGTCATTTGGGCTTTGGAAAACTATAAATAGGGGTTTTCCCCTCATTTGTAAGGGTTGGATAATTGATGTAAAGAAATTCTGCAGCAATAGAAAGCAACATTGCATGATTTATGTGTGTTCCTTTTGAGTTTTCTTTTTATGTATGCATGGTTCTCCCTTCCAGGTTAGTTTTAGTGTTAGTTTCTTGAATGGCTATCATGATGGTGTTGCTATTATAGTATTTGATGGATTTCCAACTAATGCTTTTTGTGGTTCATTAATGATGAGTCACTTTGCAAAGCTAGTCTGAGCTCATTACTTCATTGCTGCAACTTAGTTCAATTACATGTGCATGATGTGTGTGTGTAATCTAAAAATTTGTTGTCGTTAGAAGATTGCACTTGTTTTGCACAACTATAAGTTTCTCTTGGCCAAGCAAAACCCAATTTAGGAAGCCTGTCTACTTTAGCAGCCACCATTGTTACTGTTCATTTGTAGCTTAGGATTAGAATAGCTTTCTTAACCCTTCTCCTTTTGTTGTTTCTTTCAATCCTTGGTTAGAGTAGGATCCAAAGCATCACCATGAAGCTGGAAATCAGATGAACTTGATGAGTTTCAGCTTGCCGTTTTGAGTGGACAGCCACTATTCATTCACTTTCAGCACTTTGAAACTGCATTTGCAAACCCAACTTCCCATGCTTTGTAACTCATCTATAAGACCGCCTTATGATTCCAGCAAATCACATCAAACAACTGAGATATTCCAAGCACTGTCAAGACCTAACATTAGAGACCTTGGGATAGTGTTCTGCAATCCAAGTGTGGAAGATTGTCTTTCAAGAGAGGTAGTGCACCTACGCACTACCTGTGTTGAGAAGTGCATAAAAAACACATCAACAATCTTCTCAAGGAATTCATCTTTCTTTCTATCAAGAGATTAACAAGGAAGTGGTTCCTCATTTCTCTTCCTTATTTGAGGAAAATAATTTGGTTGTGGTGAGGATCAAAGGGTTATCTCAGGTTGTATTTCTTCTTATTTGATTATTGAAGAAATGAATGGTCTTTCTTTGGAGCTATTAGTCTTGAGGAATTGGAAATGACTATATCCTATATGAAGAAACGAAAGTATGCTAGTGTTTGTAGATTTCATATAATTTTTTATCAAGAATTATGACACATATTAAAGGACAATCTTCTAGATGTTGTGCTAGAACCTCAAGCTAATATTTATATTCTTAAATCAATTAATTTTATGTTTTTGGCTTTGATCACATAGAAAGTGAGCGCTAACTCTTTTTATCTATATTTTACCTTATTGTTGTTTGTAATGTCTCTTAGAAGATCATTTCCAAAATTAATATTGAGAACAATAAATAATAATTTGATTATTTGATATTGTTGAGAACAAACATAAAATAATAAATTTAGTTCAATGGTTTGATTCAAGTCCTAGTTAAATTTTGTTCCTGTCAATTTGGGATGCAAACTTATAAAAGGTGTAGTGGTTCTTTTCTTGAGGAACAAATGTAGTAATTTGAGTAAAATGAAATACATTTTAATCATAAAAGTTAAATTATGGAAAACTATAATCTTATCTTACAATCGACTACAAGAAGATTTTTGTTATAGAAATAGTCTAGTACAAGAACATAGATAATCTACTACAAGGATAGAGATAATATATAGAGCAAACAATTAGGTGATGTAAAATTTATGAAAACGTATCCATGTGGAAAATTGGTCAAATAAAGCCTTGATTAATCATTATTTGGCATGTGCAAATATATACATAAGAATTAGGTGACGTGATTAGGGAACTAAACAAAATTGCACAAAATAGCCAATTAATAAATATGGGTGTTTATTTAATTTTTGAGATGGAGAGAGAATAGAGGTCTAGATATATAAAAAAATCATATTTATTTATCAAGATTAGACCATTGAAGAGGGGAAAATTTAACAATTTTAGATTATAAATGGAATCAAGAGAATAGTGGATTTTTCATTAAATAATAATATTATTTAATTCGTAATAGAGCTAGAGTTGGATAATTGATCTTTAATGCAAATGGTCAACTATGGAGGTAATAAATCAAAATTGACATGGTGTCAATTTTAGATGTATGCATAAATGACTTATTCTTTTAAAACATTATTTTTTTTAATTTCTTATTAACATTCCAAGAGCTAATAAGTAAATTTCCTAAAAGCTATTTTCTATTTAAAGGTTTAAATATATTTTAAATAAAAAAATAAAATTAAATGAAGTTTTTTTTAATTGTAATGATAATTTTAAGACAATTTTTTATGTGTATTTGATTTGAGAGAAAATATATTATATTAAAAGTTTGAAGGATGTAATTTTTTTCGGATTTTCAATTAAGAAGAGGAAAGTGGTAATCAAGCAAGAAAGTAAACATATTAATCTAAAACTAATCAACCATTGTTTAAGTAAGAAAGCTATTTCTATTGTGACAACACTCTAATGGCATCAAGATCATATTAAGCTTTATATGTTACCAAAGACCAAATATTTCAAACGATATAAGGTTGATTAAATGAATTGTAAATAACTAGTTACATCTTCTCCAAAGTCATTGAAAGCAACCACTCTAAGGTCTTTGAATACAACCAAACAACTTACCCATATCTAAATTATATTCTCTACAAAATATTTGAAAACTTCTCCAAAACTTTTCAAACCAACCATATAACCCTACCACATCTAAATAAACCTAAATTATTTAAACCAAAAAACAACGAAAAAACCCAAATTTCAAACAACTAATCTTCTATTAAAAAATACTCAACATAAACCAATCTATCTAAAAACCAAACTTTATTACAATCACTTTCAATCATGTTATCTTTGTCATTATGCTTGTAAATTCAACTATCAAGAAAATGAAAGAAATAGTCAAACATATAAGTAAACATAGTCATCTATAACTAATAAACCATTGTTTAAGTAAGAAAGCTACTTATATTGTGAAACCAAAGACCAAATCTTCAAAATGATATAAGATTGATTAAATGAATTGTAAAGAAGTAACTACATCTTCTATAGTTCTCCAAAGTCTTTGAATACAACCAAACAACTCTAAATTATATTTTTAACAAAATCTTTGAAAACTTCTTGAAAACTTTTGAAACCAACCATGTTACCCTACCATATCTAAATAAACTTAAATTATTTATAAAAAAAAAAGCAATTGAAAGCCAAAATTTCAAACTACTAACAATTTAGTGAACTTAAGCGAGTCTACAAAACAACAAAACCTTATTACAATCACTTTCAGTCATATTATCTAGTTATTATGCTTATAAATTGAACTATCAACGCGTTTATTTTTGACTTCTAGTCAAGTGATTTTTGTTAGCTATAATAGTCTTTCAATAAATGCTATGTTGAAAGGAGGTAGCTTCCCCAGCTCTCAAACAAATTCACTGGCTTAAAATTTAAAATGATCAGATCTTTGATAGATTTATTTAGAGGATGCTTCGTCACGCAGTTGAAAACGATGATTTCGGGAGAACGTATCTATTGGTGAAGAACAGTTCCAACTTTTCCGCTGTAGACCTATTCAAAAATTTCTCTCTAGACCAATTCAATTTTAAATGATAATATATTCTTGTGATTGACTTGTTTGACCATTAAACTGAATCTTTAAACTAAATAATACTTGAGTGTAAATTTCCTCGGAACTTCGATTACATTACCTATTTTTCTTATCTGCTTAAATCAAAGGGCCTCCTGCTGAGCTTCTGTTTCTAGTTATATTGATGAGACATGAATAGGCCAGGAGAATGCATGCGTAATTTACTTGTATGGTGTACATTTACATTACTTGTGACGGTGCCACTCTGTATACACGCTTCAAGAATTCGTCATTATAGATGGAATGTAAGGTACGAGTATAAATTCCCGAATGGTTATGAGAAGATGGTGCTTACCATGAATGGCGAGTTCCCAGGTCCAGCTATTCTTGCTCAGGAAGGAGACCTTATCTATGTCAAGCTCACTAACAATTTACAAACTGAGAATGTCGCCATTCATTGGCACGGAATTCGCCAGGTATTCAAAAAATAATTCCTAAATATATATGGATTTTTATTTTATTTTTTGTGTTGTGTTAAAAATTATGAATTATGAGAATATTTTTAGCAGAAAAACCATAGTTTTCTTCATTCATGATTATAATTGTTTTTTAAAATAATTGTTTTTATTATGTTTTTATGAATAAGTACATATATTACCATTTTTAAAATAGTGTTGTACATATTACTAGCACTTGCATCTAAAAAAGGTTTGAGTATGTCCATAGAAAACTATATGTATGTTAATATGTTAGAGTGTGTGTTTGTGCATGGATACAATCCAAATTTTAGTTGCATGTGGATAGATTAAACATGTTAGTGTATTCTACTCTAGTTAGGCTAATTTAAGCCTAGTTAGGTGTTGGAGTTGACCCTTGACTCATTTCCCATGAGGTGTCAAGGATGTTGAGGTATCTTGAGAGGTTTTCAATCCCTCTCAACACCTCTCCCTTGCATAGAAAAGAGCGACTCACCACCACTCCAGGATGAGATGTCCTCTACTCAATCCATAGCATGTGATTGCCTATTTTTGTGGCATGTATTTGCTCATCCTCATTCTTTATAATGAGGGGGCGGGTGCATGAAATTGGGTTACACTTTTGTGGCCAATTCCAAAAAAAATTGAAAATGACATAACGCGAGCTTGTTATAACGTACTTGTGTTATGTCATTTTAAAAGCAAAAAAAAAAGTGAAAGTGATTCATTTTTTGTTGTTTTTTTTTCTACTCTGCCCATGGCCAAAAACCCTCATTTTTCGCACTTGCATTCTAGGAGGAAGCATTCTACAAAATTCATCAACAACAATTGTTTTTTTCTTTTCAAAGATGGCACCACGATGATGAAAAGGTGCGGGAGGTAAGTATTGTTTTCTATTTTTTTTGAATTTCTTAGTTTCAAGTTGATTTTGTTTGTTTTAGGTTAGATTTGATTTTTTTTTTTAATTTGTAGGAGATGCAAATGATCTTGCAAATCCTCAAAATCCTCAACAAGAAGAGCAAGAAAATCCTCAACAACAAAATCCTTAACAAAATCAACCTCCCCCACCAATCACTCAACACCCTCCTAGCACTCAACAAAATTTGAGGAGTGAAATTGAGAACAAAAGAAAACAAATTGAGGATTTTATCAGTAGGTTGAGTGATCCAAATGCTTCAACCATAGAAAAAATGACCCTAGCAAATTCATTGAAAGAGATGTTAAAAAATGTAGATTCAATTACCCAACAAATAACTTGATGGCAAGATAGGAGGCAGACAGCTAGGGCATATTATGCAAATAAACTATCATATAAACAAGTAAAAGATTTAAAAATTACTAAAGGTGATTCATGCTCTTTATTCACTGACCCTAGAACACATCAAAATCTTAGCCTCAATGTGAAGAGGTTTTCTATTCATTGGCGCTAGCACCAAGAGATTATGAACCATTTTTATGATAGATGGTACTTGGTCTTTGATTACCCACCATGCAACAATTGTGAAGTCCCTCAATATTTTATTAGGAAACTATACAATGAGTTCGTATTGAACCAAATCCCAAATTATTTTGATATGACGGAGTTTTAGGGGAGAGGTGGGAGGTCAACTCAGGATAGGCCCGGAGCACAACCAAATTTTGCACGGCAAGGGAGACAACCTCTCGCTAGTCCACCTCATGAGCCCATTGTTATGCCTCCCATTGCGAAGGAGAGTGCTGACGTAGAGACATTGCAGGCGATCAAGACTTTGACCCAAAGTGTCATCCACCATACTAGCCCTATTGTATAGCGACATCCAAGGGAGTCTTTGGGTGGTGGCCTTTGAACCCATGTGTGTCAATCTTGCGGGGTGACTTGTTCATATGACCCCACCAACACTCAAGAGGATGCTACATAGGATCCGTATGCTACTACACAGGATCCATATGCATCTACAGGGATGGAGAAGATGACTGACATTTTGCATCATGCATATGGCATTGATACTCAGGTAAAAGTCAGCATGTTCATTGAATTTAATTTATTAAATTTTGATTCTGAAATGCAAGATTAACTAATTTAGTTTTATTATTTTGATAAAATTGTAGGGTCACAGTGTTGAGACTGGATACAACGGTCCTCCACCTTCTTATTTTTGCAGTACACCTATCAGTGGGATATGTAACTAGTAAACAATTATAAATTTATTACATGTTAATAGCAATGTTTTATGAATGGTATTTTAATATGTGATTTTGGATGTTGAACAGGCTAATATTGGAGGTTTCAAGCAAACACCTCCTAGTGCCAGTAGATTTACTCAAACGTACACAGAGGTAATAGAATAAAGAGAACTTAACTAATGAATTCTTCTTAATAGATTTGTGTATTTTATATTCATATTGTTGGTTACGTTGCATTACACATCATTCAAACTTAAAGTATTACTTCAAATTCCATAACTAATAACTAGATGTTGATAGATGACAAAATTTCAACTATACAATATTATTGTTTAGAAAGTCAACATAAGCAACACAATGCAATTACTTCACATGGAGGCATGTGCTTGCAAAGGTGCACCAACACGACAAACTATGGATGCTTGGAAAAAATCTATGAAACCATAATAGTAAGCAATAGCATAGACAAGGTAGTTAGTGATGTAGAGCATCATATCAAAACACTCAATCATTAGGGTACATCTAACCCAATTGAATCAAGAGAAGATCAAATTGAATAAGCAACTAAAATTTCTCTCTTTTCATCAAAAATCACATTGTTTCATTTACAAACCACAAGGCAACAATGAGCCAACTCATTTCAATACTTTTTCTTATCATCCTCAAGCTCCAAACATCTTATTTATCAACAAAAATGACTGATCTGTGCACAAGAAACCTAATTAGAGTCACTAAACAATCCACTCTTTCATCATTCACCAAGGCACCCTTCCACTCAATTGCTTTACCTAGGAAAAATAACCAAAAACCAATCTTTCATGTTACAACCTATATCTATTAGATCCTAACACACCTTTTTCATCATCAATTTATCTTAATTCAAAGCAAAAACCTGATAAAGAGCTCTGAATCTTTCAATTCCTTAAACAACTCACCAAATTTTCACTTTCACCAACTAGTTCTTCAAGACCAAGATACTAAAATCAACCATTTATACCTCAATCATTTCATCTGACTTCCAAGACATTACTCACATCATGTTTTTGACTGAAACAAACCTAGTTCATATCCACATAATACTGATTTATCAAATTCATAAGTTGTTACAGTCAAATTACCATTTCCACCTAGGGACATATTGCTACAACATATCAAATCATCATGTTTGGCCTCAAGGCCTTCACCAAAACATTCACACACCTTTTCTATCTTCACATTGATGGTTCTATGCCAAAATAAGCATTTAAATCTCTATATTTACAGAATTACACACTTTTACAGTCTCACTGGACCATTTTGCTTGTAGTTCATATATCCCTTAATCGAGTGATTCCTTTCCATTCACTTTGTATATCCACATTCCCAATGTACATTTAGGAGCATTTTTTAACACATCATAACATATCAAAATTTCTTAATAGCTTGTCATAAAGAAATTACCAAATTCTTGAATTGTTCGCTAGAAAGGGCTACTAATTTAGGCCTAAATTACAAATAAAGTGCTCATAGTTTATCACCAAAATACCAAAGGACTGAAAACAATCATTCATCATGTCACAAAACTGAAGAATCAAATATTTTTAGTGACAAAAAGGCTCCATAAATCATTGTTCGAAAAAGGCTCCATAAATCACTATTCGAAAAAACCCCTATTATATGCACAAATCAAGCCCTACAAAGGAGGGTTTATTGCATAAGGTACTTACAAACCTTAAATACTCCTGCCATCACCACAAACACCATGGAAATAGCCTCCATAAGCTTTAGAAACTCACTACCCACCTTCATGCATTCTCTTGCATTGAACACCACCCTAAAACCATGCTTTCCATGAAGGAAACTTTGTATTTCCTGTATGATTTAGCAGCCAATCAGAGATTTCTTGATTTCCATGTTCCTGTACACTCACAAATTGCTTAAAATTTTCTAAAAACCTTCTATACATTCCATCCCACCAATCTCCTAAATCTACATTGGTGGGATGGTGAATTCAAGCCTTAAATGACCTTCAAAACCCTTGACTGGTTAATCTAACAGACCACAAAAACCTTAATTTTTAAATTTGATGGTAACTCTTCAAAACATCACTAGATGATTGTTAACACCCTACATAAGGTGAACAAACAAATATATAGCTCGTGCAAGAACTGAATTCAAGAATGAAACACAATGAAAATAGGAACAAGGAACTTTATTTATTGAAAATTATTCAAGAGTACAAAATTTGTTCTTTTTCCCACCTTTTACATGCTTTTATATATATTCCTAATGAGATAACTGCCTTGTGACTTTTAATATTCCATGTGTCTTTTCCTTTTTACAAATTTTCCCATCTTTAGCAACATTTGGAAATTTTTTATTTTTTGTGACCACCTAAGGACCTTAAATACAATGAAGTAGATCTTTATATGACCTTTACATGAATTTACAAATGGGCATTCAATCTAGACAAAAAAGTTTCCTATGAGAGGCAACTAGTAACCTAGATGCTCCTGCACTAGTTAGTAGTTTGAAAAAATGTCTCAAAGAAATGTGGTCTCATGGTGATGGAATTCCATTCCATCACCACATGAGACCACATTTATTCGAGGCATTTCTTCAAACTGCTCACAACCTTTCCTATGATACCACATTTTTCATACATGTTCACCAAAGCATTTTATCATACTACTCACTTCCTTGCAGTTGCTGCTATGGCTAAAAGCCTAAAATAGGTGCTTTCCAACAAACTATATGGATGCTTGGAAAAATATCTATCAAAGCATAATAGTAAGCAATAATACCATAGAGAAGGAAATGAACTTTTTGAAAAAATGCCTAGAAGAAATGTGGTCTTATGGTATGGAATGCCATGACGCGCATTTGTTTGTAATGGCATGCCATCACCACGAGACCCCATTTCTTATGAGGAATTTTTTCAAACAGTTCACCACCTTCTCTATGCCACCATAGTTATCATACATGTCTACGAAAGCATTTAATCAAATGGTTCAACGACTTGGTGCTATGGGTAAAAGCCTAAAAACATGTCCTTTTGAACAAGATATGGATAGGTAAAATAGTAAACATGATAATCAAAAATATATAGTTTAATACTTGTACTCAAAATTTTGTTCATTAGATCTCATACATTATAAGTCATGACGTGGATCGCTATTGTAACTTTTTTGTGATTGAATAATTTGTTGTTTTATTTTTAGATGTTGGTTGTGGAAACAACTCCAAATGTTACGAGGGAAATGGATATCAGTGTTTCATCTGCTACACAATCCTTGATGGCTCTGATAGGGGAGGTATGAGGAAAATTACTAAATTTCAATTTACATTCGTTGTTATAGATGTTAGTTCTAGTGAAAAATCAAACCATTATTGATTTGTAGTTTAATTCCTATTTGCATGGTTTATAGAAGGCTTGAGCATGCCTTTAGCATCGGTGCAAATATTTCCATCAATGGAGAGTGATCATGAGATGGCCATAAGTGATTATTTTGTTAAAAATATCATTTTTTATAATGTAATTTCTATATATTAATGTCTTTACTTCTTATTGTAATAGTTAAAACTTCACAGGAGCTAAAATCTAGGAGGGCAGTGAAGAGCACTCCTCGACCATAGCAAAAACAGTGATGGACTTATCACCATCGGATCACCAAACAAAGGGAAATAATTTATTTTGCAGAGCATGGAGAGAAATGAATTTTGATTCCAGAGCCCTTTGTTGTATGCCTAGACATGGCAATTTTGTACATATTTTGTATTGGATATATTTGACATTGTATGCCTATATGGCATTCTTGTAAGCCTATATGGCTATTTTGTAACTATATTTTATACTTATATTGACATATATTGATGTATGCGTACATGGCTATTTGGTTACTACAAATCTTTTTTATCTATGATGTCCATATTTTCATTATAAATTCATGGTTCAATAGATATGAGTTACATGTATTCAAGTGTATACTTTACAACTTATGTGTGTTCCAATGTATACATTGTGACTTATGTGTTTTCATGTGTATACCTTGTATTCGTGCATATACTTTGTATTAAGTTGTGTATACCATGTATTCATGTGTATACTTCAAGGCATATGTGTTTGTGACTACTTGTGCTTCCCTTATACATGTACATGCTTGAATTATTCACGTGTATACTTATTAATTGGTTAGCCCTAGCATTGATCATTGTTGTCCTTCATGGTTTGTCTTAAATAAATTAATTGATTGATAGTAAACAACTAAGTATCTAAAAGAAAAAAACACATTTTCAATTGGTATTCCATGAAATGATTGATAAAAAGATTCCAATTTATATTTAATCCTTTGATTGGAACAACTAAATTAAGCAAAGGATACACAATCTTCATGTAACACTTGCAAAACATAATATTCAGAGTAGATGAAGTAGTCAACTTCTTGACACATTATCTATGTTACCGGGTTCTTCTATTTTAGCCCTGGTTCTAGTTCTGGTTCACTTAGGTGGTGCGGGTCCTGGTTTGGTTCGCCTATGGGTTCAACCAGGGTCCTTAATTTTTGGGTCTGGTTCACCCATGTAGAACCCAAGTAAACCAAGACAAAACCTGCATGCCTAGGCATCCAAAAAAGTCTTTTTTTGAACATTTTTTTAATGTTTTATGGAGTTTGACTTTGACCCACACCCAAGGGAACTCTAAAAGTGACGTCTAAATCACTTCAAACACCTTAACTACCTCATTCTTATTCATTTTTTTTTTAAACAATAATTTTAATTCCAAGAGGTTGAGCTTTCATTTTTGCTTGCTAGATTGAAAGCGGATTGTGACACAACTCTCTTTTTTCAAAAATTGTTTTGCATCATTGAACTGAGAATTTATCACACATCTGTAGAGAAATAGAGGAATACTACAAAATAAATACATTACACTTTTTTTCTCACTAACTTGATGTACTCTCCAACATCTCTCTTCTCTCATGCGAAGAGTTAGAACTGCTTGGCCATGCCTTTGCATCATTAAGGAAGTTTTGCTCTTTTTGACAATGTCAAAAGCATGGTTGCATACAGATTAAGCAAAAGACTTTTCCTTTTAGATTAGCAATCCATGGAAGTTTCAAAAAGTATCCTTGATATTACAAAAAGATATGTGTTTATACCATAGCAGCAAAAATCTTATGGGGAAAAAATCGGCAAACCAAAAGTATAAGATTTTTTTTAAAAATCGGGAAAAAGTCAAGAAAAAATTGGAAAATAATCAGATTTAAAAAAAAGGTAAAAAAAAGTAGAACAAGAGATAAAAAAAAATTTAAAAAAAAATTAAAGGTGTTTCCATAGCATAGAGATATAGAGAGAAAATAAAATAAAGAGTTTAACTAATAAATTGTAGAAAATAGATTTTTGTAGTTTATATTCATATCGTTGATTACATTGCATTGCACATCTTTCAAACTCAAAGCATTGCTTCACATTGCATAACTAATAACTAGATGCTGATAGATGACAAAATTTCAATTACAATATAGTTTTTACAAAGTCAACTAAGTAGTTATGCAATTACTTCACATTCTAATAAGGAAGCGGTACCAATTGCATTTGCTTGTCATGGAATTCTATGAGACCACATTTCTTTGAGGCATTTTTCAAGCTTCACTTCCTTGTCTATACTACCACATTTTTGATAGATGTCTACCATTTTGTCAAATAGTTCACTTCCTTGTTGCTATGGCTGAAATCCTAAAACAAGTGCTTTTGAACAAGCTATGGATGCTTGGAAAAAATCTATCAAAAGCATAATAGTAAGCAATATCATAGACAAGGCAGTGAACTCTTTGAAAAATGCCTCAAAGAAATGAGTCTCATGTTGATGGAATTCCATGACAATCAAATGCTATGCTTTTGATTTTCATGGCATTCCATCAACATGAGACCTCATTTCTTTGAGGCATTTTTTCAAAGAGTTCACTACCTTGTCTATGCTAACACATTTTCCATACATGTCTATCAAAGCATTTTATCAAATAGTTCATTGCCTTGCTGCTATGGATAAAAGCCTAAAACAGGTGCTTTCAAACAAGCTATGGATGCTTGGAAAAAATCTATCATAGCATAATAGTAAGAAATAGCATAGACAAGGCAATAAACTGTTTGAAAAAAATGCCTCAAAGAAATGTGGTCTCATGGTGATGGAATTCCATGAAAATCAAATTTCTATGGATTGTCATGGCATTCCATCACCATGAGACCACATTTCTTTGAGGCATTTTTTAAACAATTCACAACCTTGTCTATGCTACCACATTTTTCATACATGTTTACCAAATCATTTTATCGAAAATTTCACTTCCTTGCTGCTATGGCTAAAATCCTAAAATAGGTGCTTCCAAACAAGCTATGGATGCTTGGAAAAAACCTATCAAAGCATAATAATAAGAAATAGCATAGACAAGGCAGCGAACTGTTTGAAAAAAAGCCTCAAAGAAATGTGGTCTCACTAGTGATGGAATGCAATGACAATCCATAGAAATTTTCTTGCCATGGCATTCATCATGCCATTCCATCACCATGAAACCACATTTCTTTGAGGCATTTTTTCAAATAGTTCAATGCCTTGTCTGTGCTACCACATTTTTCATACATGTCTACCAAAGCATTTTATCAAACAATTCATTGCCTTGCTGCTATGGCTAAAAGCCTAAAAAAATTACTTTCAAACAAACTATGGATGCTTGGAAAAAATCTATCAAAGCATAATAGTAAGCAACAAGCTATGGTCTCATGGTTTTTTTTCACGCGAAAATCAGCATGATTTTATTCACATTTTTTGCATGTTATAAACGCACTTTTTTTGGAAATTTTGTTGTTTTAAATGACATTCAAGTTTATGGTGGTTTTGTTGTTTATATGATGATATGTGATAGTCTAATCCTAATTCATGCTTCTAGGTTTCATAGATATATATTTTGTTTTTACATCTTTTTTGTACCAACGAACCCAAAATGAACTGAACCCCGCTCCAAAAAATTTTGGCCAAACCGGCGAACCGAACCCTTGAACCTGAACCCAAAAACCTATTCCAACACTCTTCATTCTACCTGCACAAACTTAATTGACCACCAAATTATGTTGCCACTTGACTTTACCCATGTTTACTCCCACAAACCTCTCTTTTTCATTCAAAACCCTAGTTTTCCCAACTAGGGCATCTCATGCCATAACATACTTTTGACCTCCCCTGTCCTTGTAGACCTTTTGAACTCATCAAACTCCACAGTATCACCCTATTTCCAACCTACTCTAACTTACTGTCAAGCAATTTCTTCTTTTCACCTCTTCTAGCCTTGCTTTTAAGGGGCCTCAATTTTGAATTTTCAACAGGGGCAGTGTTAGTAATCCCTTCCAATGCCCTTACTAATGCTATTTTCTTATTCCTACTCCCTATCCTACTTACACCATGCCCATATCACCGAGACACAACTTGAACAATAGGTGGAATGGCCTATTTCAACATACTACACTCAAACCCTTAAGGGATCGATCCAGTTGAACGTAGCTCAGAGCGATTCCGAGTGTAGATAGGAAAATTCAATCAGATTTAATGTGTTGAAAACAATAAACTAATTAAATCCTATCAAGCACAATAGAGTACAAAACAACACAAAAATCACAATAAGAAGAACAAATGCAAACCGATCTTCGTGCTAACTCAATTTATCTCCATTGCTCTTCTCCACCTGCATGAGAATGCGAGATTTTGAAGGGTTGACAATGGAGGAATGTTGGATGCTTATTCCTGTAGCATAACGAATTGACGATGAAAATGACAAATGGAGAGAATGATAGATAGAGATGGAAGACTGATTTTGACAGAGTCTGGATGTTAGACGAATCAACCCCCTAAATGGATTGTGAGAGGCCCTATTTATACAGCTATGATGTTGACGAAGATAAGATTTGACAAGATTCAATAAGGATTTGATTTTTGACAAAAGAGGAAATACAACGAGATGAGATAAGATGTCAAAAAAGATAGAAAGATTTCATTTCCTATTTTAAAGGAAATAAATCTTGAAAAATACAAGGATAATTGACGAATTGTCTAATTAAATAAATTAATTAGATACACATGAGTTTCAATTTTGGAAAGAAAGCGAGATCTTTTTAGGATTTTACTAATTAAATAAATATTTAATTTATTTAATTAATGTTGGATTTATAATTTCATTAATTAAATAATATAAATTATTTAATTAACATTAGAAGAATGAATAGAAAGGATTTAATTAATTAAATAATATAAATTATTTAATTAACATTAGAGGAATGGATGGATTATGCATAGGAAGGGAATAATGAAATTAGTCAAATAAATAAGATTTATTTAACTAATTAGATGATGACATGGGTACCTAGGGAAAAACATGCCACAAGATGCCTAAATTATGTAATGTTGAGACAGGTGTTGTAAGAGGACATTTTTACTTGTCTACATTTTTCCCCTCTTCGAGATGATGTTTGAGATGATGAGATTTGCGTCAAGTAACATCATTTCAAAGAAACTAAGGTATGGATAGAGGAAAATGGATAATGATAGAAAGATAAGATGATGTAATGATGATGCCCCCTGGAGAGGATAGGCGGGTTGGACAAACATGGGTAGGCTCTCGAAATGAAAGGGATGGGTCAAGAACTAAAAATGAAGGAATGGATAGAAGTGAAAGATGTGTTATGCTACAATTAAAGTGAGCATCCATGATGTTTGATTTAGCACTAGACATTATGCACCAAGGTATAAGGACCAAGGTGATGATGTGTCGTGTGCCCCAACATAATAGAACCTTGTCTAGATACAAGATATGGATATTAGCTAGAATAAGTCGGATTTGATGTAAATGCAAGAAAAAAAATGATAACATGCACAAGCAATCAAGCAAGCATGCACAAATGATACAAAAACAAACAAGGTATTGTCCTCGTCAAGCTATAAACCAATGAGTAATTGATTGATTGATGATGATAGTGTTGTCATTGTGGGGAACGACATATGCCTAGATCAACACAAGGATGACTGATAATTGACTTATTGATTTTTATTGATTGGGTTTACAACAACATTAGGATCAAGACCAAAGGATGTGATTGGATAATTTGACAAGGTTGATCGACTTGATTGGTATGGATTAAGGAATAACTTGCATTTGGATTATTGCTTAGATTTTTTATGTTTTTGATTTTTTACATTTTGTGATTTTTTTGGCTTTTTGAAATGTTTTGATTTTTTTGGACTTTTGAAAAAAAATTATTTTTTTGACTTTGAAATGTTTTTTTTTGGGACTTTTGAAATGTTTTGATTTTTCTGGACTTTTGGAATGTTTTGACTTTTTTTTGGACTTTTGAAATGTTTTGATTTTTTTGGACTTTTGAAATGTTTTGACTTTTTTTGGATAGGAGGGACTCAAGTGTCTAGTTCCATGAAAAGTGGTAGTCCCACTAGGGATGGATGTCATTGCATGGACCATGTCAAATGTCATTATTCTCATAGATGTCAGTAAGGGATGACATGAAATGGAGATGGAGTAGGTAGATGATGGATTATGATGTAGATTATGGAGGACAATAATGGATTATGATACGGATTATGTAGGGAAGATTATATAGGTATTATATGGGACTTATGAAAAAGATGAATGGGGAGGCTTAGCCAAAAGCATGGACCATAGGAAGATGATGGGGGAGATATGGAGGATAATGAGTGAAGGGTGGGGAGATGGAGGTATGTGGAATTGATGCGAAATGGAAAGGAACCATGACCAATGGTTGCACACATTGTGATAAACGTTGAAGCTTTTGATGTGAATGGGGTGTAGGAAGCAATGGAGATGTTTTCTTAGGAGGTGGTGGATGAAGTTCCTTAGGTACCCACATAGACTTGATATTTGTATGTTTTTTGAATGGAATGTGCATTTTGGATGGGAGGGGATGGTTGGGATTTTTGTGATGTGGATGCCTCGCTTGACTTGATTTCTTTTTGCTTAGGTACCCAAACCATTTTAGTTTTGGCCTTTACTTTTGGAGGTATGGGCTTATATAGCCTTTTAGATGTACTTGGCTTTGATATTTTGCAATTGTATGCTAAGGCATTAGGACCATTAGAATTTTTGACTTTATGTGTAGAGGAATACAAATTTTTATTTTGGAATCCCTTGGGTTTGGTGGAATGAGTGGAAGCTTTATGTTTAGACAATGTGTGCATTGATTGGTCATGATTAAGATGTTCAGAGGATTTATGGATAAATGTATAAGAGGATTGAATGGTAGGGATATTAGGTGTTGGGAGTAATGGTGGTAAAGTGGATGGAGGGATATTAGGAGTTGGAAGCAATGGTGGTAGAGTGGATGGAGGGAAGTGTATGGTCACATTCTTTTGACATTTGTAGGATGAAGGTGGTGGAATGGCAACATATGTTTTAGGCGTATGATAGGATTTATGATAGAAAGTGGACTTAGGATGCATGGAGGAAATACCAACATCTTGAGATTGGTGTCCTTGAGATTTATGTCCAAGGCCATAAGAGCGTGGAGGGACTTTGACATGGATGGGCTCCAAAATATCTTGTTCATGAAGGCCTAAACCTTTACCTTGGTGGTTCATATTTTAGAGTGTGCAATGGACAATGGGACTAGGTGTAGGTGAAACACTAGACATGAGTTCCTTATTGGATGGAGAAGATAATGGTTGTTTTTGTTCGAAGGAGGAACATTCATGAATGAGGGTAGAAAGACCAATAAGATATGATGGAGGACTTGCAATGGGGTCAATAGTGGGTGATGGAGGATCATTAGGATCTTGATTAGCATTGTTTTCACTTAGATCCAAAGTATTTGTTTGATCTTCTATGTGTGCTTGGGAGGCACTTGTCTCATCAAGGGAAGTGGATGTTGATGGATCATGGATAGGACTAGGTGGAGGTGAATTTGGAATATCTTTCTCATGAATGGGTATAGGATCAAGTTTCTCATGGATAGGCTCTTCATCATTATGGATATCATCTTGATCATAAAAATGATATAGATTATGGATAGGTTGGATGAAAGTGATTTGATCTTGATTAGGACTAGGGCTTGATGTTTCCACATGCTTGGGAGTATCCTTTTGATATAACTCTTGGGTTGCTTTAATGGAAGTGGAAGGGGATTTCACATGGAGAGACTTGACATGTTCTTGATGGTCAACAACATAGGAGCATGAAAGAGGGTGACTTGTACTTACGATGGGAGACTCTTGAAGTGGCTCAATGGGTTGTGGATGACATGGTTGACTTGGAGGACTTGGAATGATGTTTGAGGACTCTTTTGTATGTTCAAGTATATGTGTTGAATGACATGGCGACAATTTATTCCTTGATTTTAGCCCTTGGGTCACATCCTTTATAGGTGGATGGGTGGATTTAGGTAATGTCATCAATTTATTTTTTAAATATCTAAATGTAGGGCATTGATTTGATGGAGGATTAGATGAGGATGGGGGTAATGAAGAGTTTGATTAGTTAGAAAGTAAAGAGGCCAATGAATTAGGACTTGGACATGGTGGCTTATGGATAGGCATTTGATTAGATAGTGGTAAGGGTGCATGAACTGGATTGGTGTTCCCCTTGTCAAAGGTGGCATTAAGACTTAAAGGCTCTTGATTTTGTTGCCAAGGTGGACTTGGCATCCTATGTTCTTGTTGTGATATGGGTGGACATGTTGATGTGGCATTTTCATGATAGATATATGTGTTAAGTTGGCATGATGATGAAGGTGACACATAGGATTGGGGTTGAATGTGTTGAGGTTGAAATGGTATTTGGAATTGTGATATGATTTTTTGTTGTAATGATGATTGAGGGGTTGTATAGGATAATGATTGTTGAGAGGTGGATTGGTATGGATAAGGGTTGATATTAGAAGACATGTGATAGGTTGATGAAGGAGTAACATGATACATGGATGAATGAGGTTGATATGATGATATAGGTGACAAATAGGATTGATGTGAAATTTGTTGATTTGGACTTGATGATTTGCTTGTTGGATGTGACAAGTGGCCATGAGGAATTGTATTTGAGATATGATTTGTTGCATTTGAGGTGATTGGTTGGTTTGAAGTTCTTGGATCAGGTCATGGAATCTATGACCGAGTTGTTAGGGTAAAGGTGGTTGACTTGTTTTAGCCACGTGAAGCATGCAAACAAACTCTTATTCTATGTCTTCCAATGTTTTCATGGTGTAAAATGATGTTGATTGGATTAAAGAAATGATGATGATTAGGATATGATGTGGAATGACAAGATTGTATGATTTGGATGATGTGGCAAGTGTTTATTGGAAGTTTGACTTGGGCACTATCAAACACAATATTTCACATGTAAATGCATGAACACACACACACCAAACACAATGATAAATTTTTATTTGAAGATTAAATGTTATGATTAAGAAAAAACTTGAATACACAACAACAAGCCCTATGACTAGTCAAGTGGGTATGGTCAATTAGGTCTCAAGATCATCTGCACAAGGTTGACTAAGGAGTGATTTGAAAGAAAAATCATGCAACACAACCGGGAGAAAGGGGTAACCCACCCTTACACCGAGTGTTTGGGTGAGAAAGAGGACCATGCCTAGCGTAAACATGCCTATTCGGATGTGTTGGAACAGTTCATTTGGTCACATGAGTTGCAAAATAAAAGTTGCACCACTTTGCAACTTTCCACTACTTCCATTTGACACTTTTTCCATCAATTAAAAACTAGACACCATGGGAAAACCACTTTGAGATAATAAAAATAGAAAGAGGTTATTATAGAGGGGCCCAACGTGATCCCATGTGATTAGATGAGAAGTTTCTAAGTGTCATGATGTCCAAGTAACCTCATGCTGAAGTTTACAGCTATTTTTCCCTTTGGACCCTTAAGGGATTGATCCAGTTGAATGTAGCTCAGAGCAATTCTGCATGTTTGGGTGCAAAAGAGGACCATGTCTAGCATAAAAATTCCTATTCAGATGTGTTGGAACAGTTTTTTTGGTCACACAAGTTACAGAACAAAAGTTGCACCACTTTGCAACTTTCCACTACTTGCATTTGACACTTTTTCAATAAACTAAAAAATGGACACGACGGGAAAACCACTATGAGATAATGAAAACCGAGCGAGGTTATTATAGAGGGGCCCAACATGATCCCATAGGATTAGACAAGAAGTTTCTAAGTGTCATGGTGTTCGAGTAACCTCATGCTGAAGTTTACAGCCATTTTTCCCTTTGGACCCTTAAGGGATCGATCTGCTTGAATGTAGCTCAGAGCAATTCCTGCATATTTGGGTGTGAAAGAGTACCATGCCTATTTGAACACATTGGAACAATCTATTTGGTCACACAAGTTGTAGAAAAAAATTTGCACCACCTTGCAACTTTCCACTACTTGCATTTGACACTTTTTCCATCAACAGAAAACTGGACACCACGGGAAAACCACTTCAAGATAATGAAAACTGAGAGAGGTTATTGTAGAAGGGCCCAACATGATCCCATAGGATTAGATGATAAGTTTCCAAGCATCGTGGTGTCCGAGTAACCTTATGATGAATTTTGCAGCCATTTTGCCCTTTGCACCCTTAAGGGATCGATCTTGTTGAACATAACTCGGAGTGATTCCATGTGTTTAGGTGTGAAAGAGGACCATGCCTAGCATAAGCATGCATATTTGGATGTGTTAGAATAGTCCGTTTGGTCACACGAGTTGTAGAACAAAAGTTGCACCACCTTGCAACTTTCCATTGCTTGCATTTGACACTTTTTCTCTCAACTAAAAACTAGATACCACGGGAAAACCACTCTGAGATAATGAAAATAGAGAGAGGTTATTTTAGAGGGTTCAAACGTGATCCCATAGGATTAGATGAGAAGTTTCTAAGAATTGTGGTGTCTGAGTAACCTCATGTTGAAGTTTGTAGCCATTTTGCCCTTTAGACCCTTAAGGGATCGATCCGGTTGAACGTAGCTCAAAGAAATTCCACATGTTTGGGTATGAAAGAGGAACATTTCTAGTGTAAACATACCTATTCATATGTGTTGAAACAATCAGTTTGGTCACACGAGTTGCAAAATGAAAGTTGCACCACTTTGCAACTTTTCACTACTTGCATTTGACACTTTTTCCATCAACTGAAAACTAGAAACCACGAGAAAATCACTTTGAGATAACAAAAATTGAGAGAGGTTATTGTAAAAGGTTCTAGCACGATCCCACAGGATTAGACGAGAAATTTCCAAGCATCACGGTGTCCGAGTAACCTTATGATGAAGTTTGCAGCCATTTTACCCTTTGCACCCTTAAGGGATCGATCCAGTTGAACATAGCTCAGAGTGATTCCACATGTTTCGGTGTGAAAGAGGACCATTCCTAGCATAAGCATGCATATTTGGATGTGTTGGAATAGTCCGTTTGGTCACATGAGTTGCAGAACAAAAGTTGCACCACCTTGCAACTTTCCATTGCTTGCATTTGACACTTTTTCCATCAACTAAAAACTAGATGCCACGGGAAAACCACTCCAAGATAATGAAAATAGAGAGAGTTTATTTTAGAAAGTCCAAACTTGATCCCATAGGATCAGACGAGAAGTTTCTAAGAATTGCGGTGTCCGAGTAACCTCATGTTGAAGTTTGTAGCCATTTTTCCCTTTGGACCCTTAAGGGATCGATCTGGTTGAACGTAGCTCAAAGCGATTCCACATGTTTGGGTATGAAATAGGAACATTCCTAGCGTAAACATACCTATTCATATGCATTGGAACAGTCTATTTGGTCACACGAGTTGCAAAATGAAAGTTGCACCACTTTGCAACTTTTCACTACTTGCATTTGACACTTTTTCCATCAACTGAAAACTAGAAACCACGAGAAAACCACTTCGAGATAACAAAAAATGAGAGTTTATTGTAGATGGCCCCAACACGATCCCATAGGTTCAGAGATAGATTTTTTAAGTTCCATGGTATCCGAGTAATACCCCATCAAAGATTACTACCCTTTTGCACTTTGCGATTTGATGTTTCATTGAACTGTACGGTTCCGGACAAGGTGATTGTGCTTTGTTTTCGATGGAATTTTGTGGGCAGAAGACTTAGCTGTATTTTAGTTTTGGTTTGGTTGGATTTCAAGTGATTTGTGCATTTTATAAGCCAATTATTGAGGGTCGGTGTGTATACCCTGTTTTAAGGGTTTTGAGTGCATTAAAATGTCATATTAAGTGTTTCACCCACTATTTGCTTCTATAGCTCAATGGAAAGGCTTAGTTATGGTTATAAAACATGTGTGCATATTTTTGTGTGCAAGGGCGGTGAATAGAGGGTTTTTAGGTGATGCCCTAGATGTCAAATGGTGCATTTTTTAGTGGAAAATGGTGGTTTACTGCTAGGGTTTGAAAAAATATTTGGGGGCAGCGATATCTCTTGAAATTTTAAGCTTTTGCAGACCCTTTTGAACATGTTTTAGGCTTTGGTTGGTTGTGGGAAGTTTCAAGTATGGGTTTTCAACAAAACCTTGCCTAACTTATAGTCTCCAATTCTCATCAAATGGGCTTATCTTTTAGAGAAGGTCATCTAATCGACAACCAAACATCAATCAAGCTTTAACATAGACCCTAAGACAAATTCCCAAGAGATCATACCATGTTTCTTTGTACCATCATTAAGATCCAATAGACCAACTTGCATAAAGGCTACTAAATTAGCCCTATTTACAAAGAGATGACCTTTTAAACACTAGATCTTCACTCAAACTCCTTAAACAGTAGTATGTTATGTGTCAAAACCTCCAATTCCATGATTTGTTTCTAGGTCCAAGACCTCTACACCCCTAATACACCAAACCCTCTATTTCAAGCAAAATACTCTGGGTTTTAATGAAACTCCTATCTCTCACACCTACCATACCCAGACAAAGCACCAAACACACTTACCAGACCCTACACATGTGGTGAATAATACATTACATGGATAGTCCTTTCCACATTTTGTCAAAACACCACTTGAAACGCTCATTTTCATCATGAAAATACCCTGCTACATCCCTAGAACATCATCCCAAACACCCAACCTTGACTCCACAACATTATAATCAGGTTAGGAATGTATTTTACAAGTTAGAGGACCCATTCCACAAGTTACAGTAGGCACAAAAAGTGGAATGGGTCTAATTACATCATGAAACCCTTCAATCCAAGAACACTATGAAAGTAGGTAGCAGCAGTAAAAACAAGATAACCTTCTTGCCCCTCCTAAAGTTTAGACCACATCCATTACCTCCACATAAAACTTGACATCCTTGGTCTTCTTGGTTCCCATGCCTTGATATGGTTATGCAAATGAAAATGAAGCAAAGTAATCATCTCCTTCTCCGCTGGCTGGAAGAATGCATGCTTAATGTTTTGATACATGATATCAACTCCCTCTTTTTCTCTCATGGTTGAATATCAAAATCCAGTATGGTGGGCCTCAAGAGTTCCAGTCATCTTTCTTCCTCTTCAACCAAATGTTGGCCTAATCCACATGTTTTCCAGCTTAATTAGCTTTGTTTTTGAAAGCTGAAGTTTCTCATGAGTCACCAATGTAGCTCTCTTTTCCTTTTCAGACTCTTTCATTGCTACAAATCATCTCTTGGATTTAATCATCTGTACCACATGGTTGATGTGCTCTAAATCCTTGCATCTAAAGGAAATTTCCTTTACATAAATACTTCTATGGAATTTCAATGTTGCCACTGTAGTTGGTATTAAAGCTGGTACTTGCAACATGAAGAGTGATTCACATTCCTCTTCTACATTAGAGGGTTCATATCCTTGATCTAAATCTTCTGAATTATCATAATAAAAATAACTAGAAAAGGCTTTGAAAGGAACTCCATGAAAACCAAGCTCTCTAAATGGTATATCAAACTCTATTTAAAAATCTTTTAGATGAGGCTGCCCCCATAGCTCTCTTACTCGCTTGACAAATCCTTGAAACTCTGTATTGATTTTATTTTTCTTGTCCCTCTCTTGTTGTTCTTCCTCAATTTCATCAAGATCATTGATGCAATTGGGGGAGGTCCTACAACACAACCAATCACAAATTCAATGACCAACTAGGTATTAGATCACCAAGTTCTCCATTTCACTCTTTCTCAACCAAATCACACTATTCCCTTATAGCATACGAAACCCACTAAATCGGGTACAAATTCTCAACCACACACTTCCAGTTCACAACCTAACTCAATTTAGGGACCCATTATTGATCTTTTTAACATATCAACATAGCTCCATAAGTTTCTTTGTAACAACTCCTTCAAAACATGAAATTTCACTCTTTTTAGGCCTCAATTACGCCACTTTTACAAAGGGTCTATACTCTAAACTTATCCAAACCTTACCAAATCTTGGGGAATGAATTCTAATGTGTCAAAACTTCAAAATCCACAATCAGATCTTACTTATACCACCATACAATGGGCAAACCACAAAACCCTCTATTGTAGTCTAAACCCTAGGGGTTTATTGAAAATGATACTTTCAAAGCTAACCACAACCTAAAAATTACTCAAACAAGTTTTTGATACCCTAAACAAGCTCAAACAATCATAAAATAATGCTTCCCTACACAAAAACACAATTTGACTCTTCAAAACAACCATTTTTCTTAAAGAAAACAAACTTTTATACACATGGGTTTCACACCCATCTCACTTTTAGACCTCCCCAACACTAACACGTCATTCCCACACCTTAATAATGTTATTGCAGACCCATTCCTCAAGTTATACAAGCTACAGAAAGAGGAATGGGTCAAAAAGCCATTTTTATTGACTCAAAACCTTCAAATGTACAAGTTCAGGCCGATTTTAGTAAATTGATGATAAAATACACAAAACATTATGGAAAACCTTCTAAATGGATTCAAAAGAAAGGTAACTCCATCTACTATGAAAATATCAACAAATATGGATCAAATAACGTATAATGTGGGCCAACATCATGGGTATATTATATTTTTTTACCGTTTTTAGTGCAATAAAAAATGCGCTCATGTTATAACATGAGCATGTTATTTCTTGCTAAAATGAGCATGTCTCTACTTATTCATAACATGCTCGCATTATAATAAAGTTTTTTTTCTAAAGATTTATAGGGTAGAAGGTTAAGGGTAGAGGGGAGAGAGATAGAGGGAGTGAGTGAGAGAGAGAGATACCTAAGAGAGGGAGAGACTTGAGAGAGAGAGAGGAAGGGAGTGGGAGAGAGATAGATGGGGGAAGGGCCAAGGGTAGAGGGTAGAGGATTTAACGGTTTAGGGTAGTGACTAAGAGAAGAGAGACCTAAGAGAGGGAGAGGGAGTAGGAGGGAGAGGGTTGAGGGAGAGAGGGAGGGAGTGGGAGAGAGATAGAGGGATATAGGGTTAAGGGTAGAGAGGAGAGAGATAAAGGGAGTGAGTGAGTGAGAGAGAGACCTAAACCCACTCTCTCCCACTCTCTCCCACCCTCTCCCATGCTCTCCCAATCTCTCTCCCACACTCTCCCACCCTCTCCAACCCACTCCTACCCTCTCCCACCCTATCTCCCACTCACCCACTCTCTCCAACTCTCTCCCACCCTCTCTTGCACTCTCTGACTCT
>VDFB02072274.1:31161402-31261526 GCA_007258455.2 Sequoia sempervirens
CTCTCTCCCACTCTTTACCACCCTCTCCCACTCTCCCACTCTCTCCCACACTTTCCCACTCTCTCTCCCACCCTCTCCCACACTCTCCCACCCTCTCTCCCACTCTCTCCCACTCTCTTCCACTCCCACCCTCTCTCACCCTCTCTCGTACTCTCTCCCACAAGCATATATACTTAAATATAGGCATACATACATGACACACCAGCATAAATATACATACAAACATATCCAAAAACATTCAATAAAGTGGCATTTAACTAAAGGAAGACATAACACGAGCATGTTATGTGTTGCTAGACATGTTCCCCGAAGAAGCAAAAAATGTCAAAACTAACACATAACGCACTCGCATTATATTTTTCCTTGGGAATCCCCAAGCCTTAGCTTTGGTATTTTCCTTGGAATACCAACCCAAAGGATTAGAGGAAATTCCCAATGACCGGAGTCGTGTTTTTACAAATTCTACAATTTTTCACATAATTGGGTTCATGCTCACCGTCAAGATTGCATCTGGTTCAATATTGACAAAATAGAACACATGGGTAATCTTAGGTTGTCTCTTATCTTTCCAACGATGTAATTTTTTTCACTTTCTAACAATGTTAAGCCTTTCATCCATAATTTATTTTGTTTGTATGTTTTTTTTGTCAAAAAGCAGTGTTTGGTGTTTTTTTTGTTATAAATTAACCGTTCATCAAAATTTCAAATAAATTACATTTCTAGAAACTAGACTCCATTCTACAAATTTAAAAAATAAAAAATAAAAAAAATCTATTACTTTCCAAAATTTGTAGGGGGGGCACGGCCAAAATTATACTTTTTAGGAAGTTCCCACTTAGAAAATTAGTAAAAAATCAAATATTCATTAAAAAATTATTAGAAAAATTGTGCATCAACTAGATACTGTTAGCTAACTTCTGACGTAGTTATTTTAAAAATAACACAAAAAATTTCACTGTGCTAGGGTCATATAAGACTTGCTATGTTATGTTTTTCTAACAAAAACAACAGAAATTTGTGTACATCCCTCTTTTGAACCCCTTAATCTCAACCATTTTCAAAATAAATTAGTAGTTTAGAAATTAGACTCGAAGCACTTCGATCCTTGTTTTTGTTCCATCTCAAAATTTTGAGTGTAGCTATCCTCAATTTCATGTCCAAGGTCAGTATTTCCTGATTTTAGAAAAAAAAGTGGCCACTTAAGCCCCCTTTTTAGGAACCATCTTGGTGCACTTACCCAAGGGTTTGAGATCATTTTCAATTCTAAGCTAAATACAATATCATTGCATTCTGAAATCATCAATGTTTGTTCTTGCAGGTTTCTTCATGGTATCAAAGCAATGGAGGATTTCTTTAGATCCAAAAGTTAATTTTGTGCATTATTTTTTAGTTTTTTTCTCTTTTTCGTACATCTTAAATCCACAAGAATTTTGGCAATGTGATTTCTCTACTCGGATTGAAGTTGGCTATTCAAAGGGTGATTCAAGCTCGAAATCTTTGTTGAAGAGGGGTGACCTAATTCAAAATAGAGAGGCAGACGAATATCTCAGTTTGGGTGATTAAATAGTTGTTTGTGATTGGAGGGGCATTTGTCTATTTATCAAGCCATCATTGACCTTGGGTGTTCTCTAAAAGGCACATGGAAATTAGGAAGGAGACACGATTTGCAATCTACCCTGTTGTTTTACCCACTATTTCATCTCCTTTCATTTCTTGCTAGATTGTATTCGACAGGAAGGGGTGCCAACCAAAGGAGGAGGTGCAAAAATTCCACGGCATTTTGGCTCTCAAATCTACATTGGAACTTGGCGCTAGAGACCACCCAAGGGTGTGTTCAATTGCATAGAAGAATGTTTATTTGCATGCTTGCAAGGGAACACATTTCCTTGTTTGACCATTGTGAATGTGTGGCATTTGGATCTGTAAAAATTATAATCCAAGATAAAAAAATTCTTGCTCTTAGAGGCATATTGTTCTTTTCTTTTTGGCATTATTACTATAATTTCTTCTCTCAAGTCTGTATTTTTTCTAGAATCATGGATAAAAGTCATGTAACTCTTCTCACTACCTCAAACTTTCTCAAGTGGAAAATCCAGATGAAGATCACTCTCAAGAAGTTGGGGTTGTATCGAGTCACCATGGGTAAAGAACTTGAACCAAGTGTTGCTGTAGAAAAGAGGAAATGGTTCAATATATGTGATGAGCCTATTTTTACTCTTTGCATTTTTGTCTCTCATGATCTCTTGTTTCACATTTAGTCTTGTAACACTCCACGGGAAGTTTGGACCCATCTTGAGCTCTTGTTTGGTAAGCAAGACACAATTAGGACTTATCAGCTAGAGAACGAGCTGATATATCTTAATTCTTTTGATTTCGATAGTATCCAAGACCTCCTCACAAAAATTAAGTATTTAAGGCTTCAATTAAAGCAGTGTAGTATTAAGAAGAAATATGAGCAGTTGATTCTTTCTCTACTTGCCAAGCTTGGTCCTGATTATTCTATCTTTTTTCTACATTTTATGCTACTAAAGATGCTATGGGATCCAAATTAACAATGCCCTCTCTTGATGACTTTGCCACATCACTCATGTGAGAATAGTCAAAGTTAATTCAAGTGGGTACAATGAAGACATCTCAGTCAAAGGCTCTTATTGCAAATGAACAAAAGGTTTCTCCATATAAGTCACATAAACAACCTAAGGATCATGTTGAACACACCAAATCAAATAATCCATTTTCTTCCTCAAAAGGGAAAAGTTTTAAGGAAAGGCCTACCTGTACTTATTGTAAAAATCTTGGACATGAAGAAAGAAAATACTTCAAAAAGAATCAAGATGAGTTAAAGAATCTAATTAAACAAACTTAACTTGAATTGTCCAAACTTAAGTCAAGTGGCTCTTCTAATGTTGCATCATCAAATAAATGAGAAAAGGTAAAGGTATGGAACTTCTTGCTTCAACACATCATACTTCACATAATTTTCTTCTTGATTTAGGGGCTTCACACCACATGGTTACCCCTCAGGAGTTTTTTTCCACATTTGAGCCATGTTCATTCCCTCCAGTTCTTATAGGGAATAATGTGTATATTATAGCTTGTGGGAAAGGATCCATTTATTTTGGTGAAGGGATATTTCATGATGTACTTTATGTTCCATCTTTATCCACCAATCTCCTTTCCATTTATCAGATCACACATATTCACTCAAGGAAAATAATTAAGTTCACACCCACTTCAGTGATTATCAAATATTTGAAAAGTAAGGACATCATTGCTATAGGACATGCTAGTCATGGTTCTAGAGTGCATTCTTTTTCTTGATCTGGTTCTTCCAACTTTGATGATGGTATGAGTATAGATGACATTGATACCTTCATTCATCAGAAGTAGACTTAGTTTGGTTGTTTAAACCTTGGAGTTGTATCCTCCTCATTGGTTCCCACACCTACTGATATTATCTCTTCTCCATCTACTACTTTGTCAGCTTTGAGAATTCCATCATCCTTGTTTTCTCATGATTCAAGACAATAGGATCGACACATATGTGTTATTGATGCATTTGATTGGGATGCCTACTTGGCAAGCATATCAGACTTGTTTAGTGAGTTCCATTTTACAAAGTTGGTAAATAGTTTTGATGATAGACATGCTATTATCACCTTGGAGGATGTTGTTCCTCTATCTCCTAATTATGTTCTTATTCCACCAATGGTTTCACTATAGCTTCGAGATATTTCACTGCAGTCTCTGAATTATGTGCAACATTCAAAGACTTATGTTCTTCTCACATGGAAAGATATTATGCACCTTTCTATAGTTTTCCTTCTTCCACAAGGAAGACATGTTCAATTTTTTCATATCACTTTCAACATTCTTCATTGAGCATCACTCGGGACTACAGGATCCATCATCTTATGGGGGGTCTCTATTCTCTCTTTCTCTCCTATGGGGGGAATATTTGTTGTACTTTTGTGATAGAAGTAGTTATTGGGGGGTCTTTTGTCCTCCTATATTTCTTCTTCTTTCACTTATACATTTTTTTGTTTCATTTCTCTTTTGGAGAGGATTTTTGTTCCCACTGCCAGGTTTTCTCTTTTTCTCTACCTTTTGAGAAAGTTTTTTGTACATGTGGGAACCTCATTCAGCTAGTAGCTGGGACCCATTTCTTCTATACCCACCGAAGCTATGCTTAAGGGGGGGTGTTAGTGTATTCTACTCTAGTTAGGCTAATTTAAGTCTAGTTGTGTGTTGGAGTTGACCCTTGACTCATTTCCCATGAGGTGTCAAGGATGTTGAGGTATCTTGAGAGGTGTCCAATCCCTCTCGACATCTCTCCCTTTCATAGAGAAGAGCAACTCTCCACCACTGGATGATGAAGAGTCCTCTCCTCAATCCATGGCATTTGATTACCTATTCTTGTGGCATGTATTTACTCATCCTCATTCTTTATAATGAATTTTTGAGCTCATTGTCAATACTAAGCTAAATACAATACCATTGCATTCTGAAATCATTAGTGTTTGTTGTTAATCCTTTATTTTTGTAGGTTTCTTCAAAACAATTAATAATAAGTGTTAAATAATGAAATGAAATAAAATTAGACAAATCTATATTTTTTCTTCAAAGAAATGAAGTATTATCTGATTATGAAATATTTGCATACAAATTTAAAATATAAAGTAATGCAAATGAAAAAAGAAAGTTTCCATCAAATTGAAAAAAAAAACTGCAAATGAAAATAGAATGTTCCCATCGAGTTGCCAGATCAATATTTATTTGGTTTTTATGTGATAAGTAAGGAGACTTTTACTTGATATTGTTGAGAACAAACCGAAGATAATAAATTTACTTCAATAGTTTGATTCAAGTCTTGGATAAATTTTGTTCCTATGTCAATTTGGGATGCAAACTTGCGAAAGGTGCATTGATTCTTTTCTTGAGGGAGTAATTTGAGTAAAATGAAATACATTTATTATCCTAAAAATTAAATTATGAAAAACTACATTCTTTATCTTAGAACCAATTACAAGGAGAGTTTTGTTATAGAAATAGTCTGCTATAAGAACATAGATAATCTCCTACAAGGATAGAGATAATATATAGAGAGAGAAGAATTAGGTGATGTAAAACTTATGAAAATGTACCCATGTGGGGAATTGGTCAAATAAAGTCTTGATTAATCATTGTTCAGGCATGTGCACAAATATAGAGAAGAATTATGTGATGTAAAATTAGGGAACTAATCAAAATTGCACAAAATAGGCAATCAAACAAATATGGGTATCTATTTAATTTTTGAGATGGGGAGAGGTTAAAGGTCTAGATAGATAAAAAAAAATCATATTTATTTATCAAGATTAGACCATTGAAGAAGGGAAAATCTAACAATTTTACATTAAAAATGGAATCGAGAGAATAGTGAATTTTCCCATTAAATAATAGTATATTATTTAATTAGTAATAGAGCTAGAGTTGGATAATTAATCTAATGCAAATGATCAACTATAGAGGCAACAAATTAGAATTGACATGGTGTCAATTTTAGATGTATGCATAAATGACTTATTCTTTTAGAACATTATTTTTTGAATTTCTTGTTAGCATTCAATGTCAAAAAAGCTATTTACTATTTAAAATTTTAAATATATTTTAAATAAAATAAATTTGTTAAACAAATATTTTTTTAATTGCAATGATAATTTTAAGACAATTTTTTGTGTATTTGATTTCAGAGAAAATATATTATATTAAAAGTTTGAAGGATGTAATTTTTTTAGGATTTTCAATTAAGAAGAGGAAAGTGGTAATCAAGGAAGTAGGTAAACATAGTTATCTGAAACTAATCAACCATTGTTTAATTGGGAAAGCTACTTCTATTGTGACAATACTTTGATGGCATTAAGATCGTATTAAACCTTATATGTTACCAAAGACGAAATATTTCAAACGATATAAGGTTGATTAAATGAATTGTTAATAAGTAGTTACATCTTCTCCAAAGTCATTGAAAGCAACCTCTCTAAGGTATTTGAATACAATGAAACAACTTACCCATATCTAAATTATATTCTCTACAAAATCATTGAAAACTTCTCCAAAAAATTTCAAACCAACCATATAACCTTGCCATATCTAATTAAACCTAAATTATTTAAACCAAAAAATATTGAAAAGGCCAAATTTCAAACAACTAACCTTCTACTAATAATTTACTCAACATAAACAAATCTACCTAACAACCAAAATTTACTACAATCACTTTCAGCCATATTATCTTTGTTATTATGCTTGCAAATTCAACTATGAAGAAAAGGAAAGCAATAGCCAAGAAAATAAGTAAGCTATTCAACAACGGATTGCTAATATTTTGAGGTTTCGTATTGGGTATCTTCTCTTTGTCTATCTGGGAATACCTCTTGCTATTGGTAGGCAACCCTGATCTTCTTAGAAAAATTTCTTTGATAAGCTACGAAATAAGGTCACTCATTGGACTCATTGTTGGCTTTCTATTGTTGCAAGAGCGACTCTTCTGAAGTATGTTATTCAAGCTCTCCCTATTTATAGATGTATTTTTCAAGCAACTTCTTTGTATTTCTAGAGGGAATTTGATGCTCTTTCACGACAATTTCTTTGGAGTGGTAACTTGCAGTCGGCTAAGTGGAGTCTTGTTAAGTGAGAAACTATGTGCAAACACAAAAAGATATGGGCCTTGCCTTATGTTTTTTTGTTTTGAATGGGAAAGATCTTGCTGTCAAGTTATATTGGTGTTGGTGTACTAGTCAACATCAACTTTGGCCATTATTCTCACCTACAAGTATCTTTAGGATGATAACACATTTAATGTTCCTTGTTTCCCTTTAGAAGGAAGGGAATCTATGATATGGCATACTCTAAAATCAGGGCCTCAATTGATTAAGAAGGGGCTTTTTGGATCTGTCATACGGGTTCTTAGGCTCTTTTTTTGGTGGGATTCTTGGGATGGTCATTCTCCTATTCTTTTTGCTTACCCTCACCTCTAGCCTCTTTGCGATCATTTTACTATTGCAGGTTGGAATATGATTGAGCATTATAAGACTATTCAAAATATTGGGTTGGTTGCTAGTTTGACATAGAAGCAGTCCTCGGATTGGACGCCAGGTGGGTCAGAGGAGGATAGGAAAGAGTTGGCTCAAATTCTTGCATCGTGTGAATGCAATTCCATGGAGGGGCAAGATGTCTTGGATTGGAGTAACATTGATTTATCTTGTAAGTGTTCAGTTTAGCTGGTTATGGTGAGTTGGTTAGGAAAAAATTTCATGACACTAAGGTTCCTTGGTAAAAGCATGTGTGGAACAAATTTTCTTGGCACAAGTGCAATTTTTTTATGTGGATGGTGGTCTAGAACCTCTGTCTTACTTGGGATAACTTGTACGAGTGAGGGTTCCAGGTCCCTCAATGTGTGTTTGTGTTGTCATAGTGAGGAGAGTGTCTCTCATCTCTTCTTCCAATGTTCTTTCTCTAGGAAGCTTTGACACCTATGGTGGGCTATGTGGAACCAAGCTTGCTTGCATGTCTCTTCTTTGGCTATGTTCTTTGCTCGGTGGGGGAAGACCCCTATTAACACTTCTTTTTTTCAAGTTACTTGGGCTCTTGGACCAACTTTTATTATCTAGCATATCTAACTATCTAGAGGAATCACAAGATTTTCAAGATGTGAAGTTGGTTGTCCAACATTTATGGTGGAAAATTATTCTTTCTTTGGGAGAAACTATATCAGCTAATTGTGACTTTGCTGAGGGTGTGGAGATGTTGCTTGTTGCACTTGTCTCAACCTTCCTCTTCAGAGGGGTGTTGCTAAGGGTGTTGGCCAGATCATGAGAAATAAATGTCGACATCCTCTTTGGAGGATAAATAGGGAGGGGCATTGGTGTCCTCCTCCTCAGGGTGTGTTGAAAATAAACATAGATGGTTCTTCTTGGGGAAATCTCGATCATGCTAATATTGGGGTTTTGGGAAAAATAATTATGGGACTATTGATTTTATCTTTTTTGTTTATATGGGTTGGTTTACTAATAATGTGATGGAAGCTCTTGACATTTTATATGTTGTGGAGCTCGGTTGCGCTCTTGGGTGGAGACAAATCATTTGTGAATCTAATTCTCAAGTGGTGGTGACTTTGTTGAAGATGCAATAGTTAGGGGATGTTAGTTGTTATTTGGATGTAATTATAAAATAGATTCTTAATCTATGTGCTTCCTTGGAATCTTTAGCTTTCTGTCACATTACTAGAGAATGGAAGAGGGTTGCAGATTGTTTCACCAAATGGGCTTCTGATCACTTGCAAAATTGGAACATTGTGGAAAGGGGTCAATTACCCCTGGATTTGTCAAAAAAATTGGACCACTTAGTGGAGATAGGTAGGGGTGTGTAGTGCCCTTGCTTTGTATTGCTTTATTTTGGTTTGAATAAATTTTTACCCCTCTTTTTGTTTAAGAAATGTACCATCGAAAAATGGACCCTTCCCATTTTCATAGTCTTTTAGATCTTGTTTCATAGTGTTGGAGCTATGTTGCTTTGATTTTATGATGTATCTTGGCTTGAACATCCTTATTTTGGTGCTAAAAATCAAAGAATGATGTCTTGTGAAGGTGTTGTGAAGTGTTGTAAGACATTCTACATTCTTCTAGACTCCATTTAATGTAATTCACCTAAAGACCACTTTTCCACTCATCAACAAGTCCTATTTTGAAGTGTTGTAAAGTCTTGCAACAAGATTTCATGCTTTTCTAGTCATACTTTCACTATTTACACCCTTCTCATGCTTTACTTTATCTCTTTATGCCCTCATATGCTTATATTAAGTGTATTTTTGGGTCATATCCCGACAAACAACATTAAACATGACATTTTCACCGACACTTGGCTGTGGGTCCCAGGTGGGACTCATTCACCAAAGGTGGCGAATGAATCCCCCTTGGCCCTAAATTCAATTTTTTTCAAATTTCTTTTGGGATTTTTCTCAAATTCACTTCATGTTGGCTTGTGATGAGGTATGAATGGATAGTAAGGCACAATATTTGTATAAATATGTTATTTTAACCTCATTTTACATCTTCCATTCACTCATTCATTCAAACATTCATAATTCAAGAAATCTTCAAGCACTCAAGTATATTGCATCATCAACTCAAGCACTTTCAAGCACTTTGGAGCAACCATTGACATTGAACTTTAGATTTGCATATTGAAGGATGTGGTAAGTTTACAATACTTTCATGTTATTCATTTATCATTTCCTCTACATTTCATTCACTTCTATTGGGTTTGATTACTAAAGTGGGGTTTGACTAAGGCAAACCCCTATTCACTAGCCCTTTGACATTTTTCCCCTTTGCATGTGTCTTTGTAGCCTTTGTTTTGTAGATTTGATAGGTTTGAAGGCATTGAAAAGTGGATTTCAAGTAACTAGGCTCTTCAAATTAATTCATCATCTATTCAAGCAATTTGAGTGAATTTCAGCCCATTTTCTGCAGAATTGACCCCGACAACTTGATATTCAGTCATTTTTAGATCTCGAGAAGCAGTGTTGACCTTTGACTTTTCAAGAATCTTGGGGAGTACTGATTCACCACCCTTGGAAAATGAGTCCCACCTAAAATCTGAAAATATACATTTTGTCATAAATCAACTCCCAGTTGTCATAAATCAAATTCTTACACTTTTTCACTAGTCGGAGGACTGATTCGGCACCCTTGGCGAATGAGTCCTACTGTGAAAAATTAGAAATTTTCATCAACATTCCAAACATTCTATAAATCTCACACATCATCTAGGTGCACTCATATTTAACCCTGTACCTTTTTTTCTACATATTTCTTTCTATTTCTTCATATTTCATTGTAGTTTGCATATCACACTATGTTTTCAAACATAGCATAAATTGCATCTTTGCATTCATTCTAAATCACTTTAATCAATCAATTACATTTATTCTAGTTCATTTACATCATATTACATTGCAGACATCCTAATTTGAATGAAATATATGCATTTTTGGAATCTAATCTCTCTCTCTTTCTAGGTGAAAAATCTTAGGAAGAGAGCAAGCATTTCGGGTTCCTAAAATCTATGGTTCATTTTGGTGAACCCAACTTTTGAACATTTTTAAAATTTTGATTGCATTCATATCTTGCATCCTAGTTTTCATTTGCATTAACATTCAATTAGGACATTGAATTGGTTATTGCATTCTAGGATCTTTCATTTTGCATTAGTGAAAAACTCATTTAGTTTTCATTCTTGCATTCAAATTCATTGAAAAAATTGAAATTCTACATTTTCTTCCTATCCTTGCATTCTAAAAATCTTTTAATCCATTCTTAAAATTCTGAAAAGTACAAAAAAATTGCATCCTGGGACTCATTCGCCACCCAGGGCGAATCAGTGCTTCTACACATTTTAGACAACAATCTTGCATTGTTTTTAGCATTTTTCTGCATTCCTGTTTCCCCTTTCTGCATTTTATTCCCAGTAATAGACTCTATGTTTGTCTTCATTTATTGCATCTTTGTTTATTTGCATCATGGCCTTTTCTTTCAATAAGTTTTGGCATTCCCTAAAATCATTGGTAGACATGTCGAATTGTACCTTTTGTTGTGACCTTAATGACATTGTACAATCTCACACTCCTTTAACTCCTCATGATTTTCCTCCTCGTGAATTAGACATCATTGGAGAAGATGATGTTAGCATGAACAAGTTCTATAATGATTGCCTCAACAACCTCGAAGCCAATACAACCTTTTATCCCTCTATGAGATCACAAGACCTTCCCAATGTTGCATCAACTGATCACTTTGCTTATTTACATACCAAAATCAACACATGACCTATGGTTCCTCCCTCAAGTGAGCCTAGTTCCTCTCAACTACCAAAATCCCAACCATTCTATGAGCACAAAGTCACAAACAATCCTATCAACCTTGAAGAAACATATGGTAGAGGATTCACTATATTAAGTAAACAAGGTTGTGACATAAAACATGAACATGAAATTCATTAACTCTTTGAACAAAAATCAATTGAAGCACACAGAACAAGAATAGGATATCAAGATCCTTCTCATCCTAACAAACATCCTGTACAACCTAGGAGAATTTGAGATGCTAGTATAGTGGTCTTGAATCCTCCTCCTAACTTGAACATTCTCCTTCCCCATGAACAACCATTCTCTCCTTCTAATGACAAGGATGTTAGGATCCCTATGGGTCCCCTTCCTCCTTCTATTCATGAAAAAGGAGAACCTAGTAAATGTAAAAAACCATACAAAATGAAGAAGATAAATTTTCCTACACATCCTCCACCTGAATGTGAATGGCTTCTTCAATTGCTTTTAAACAAAGGTCTTATCCTTCTGCCACCTTTAAATAGACTAGCCATTCATCCTCACAATTCCAACTGTACAATATTGCAAATATCATCATATTCTTGGACATCGAACTAAAGACTATTGGACCTTGAATGAAATACTCAAAAAGTATCACTTCACGGACACTGATTGTTTTCCCCTCATCCCTTAGAACCCCATTATCCTTTCATGCTTTAGTTGTAGAATTTCCCATTCTCACTATTGCATGGTCCTTTCCCATCACTCATCTCATCTCATTCTTTCTTTTACACTTTATGGGAAGCAAGACATTGTTAGCCTTGTCATTGTAATTCATTTGTTTATCTCTTAACCTTGTTATTCTTTTTTCTGCTTCTTCATCCAAGACTGAGAAAACAATAAATTAGTTCATGGTTGACTTACATTTGTATTGCTTGTCTTTTTCATTTTTCATTTTTATTTTCATGCGCGTATTGTATTCCCCCGTATCATGTGTTTGATGTCTCCTTCTCATTGTACACTTCTTCTATATGTATCCCTATTCTTCTATTTTTCATGATTATCTTTTTCATTTTTGTTTTGTGTTTTTCCTTTAGGGATGATGCAAAGCGTAGAGACGCCTAAGTCTCTTCCATGTTGACCCAAATGGTACTTGTCTTTTTCATTTTTGTTTTGTGTTTTTCCTTTGGGGATGACACAAAACATAGAGACGCCCTAAGTCTCTTCTATGTTGACCCAAAAACCTCCTTTCTTTTCCTTTGTATTTTCTTTTGTTTTTCCTTTTCAGGATGATGCAAGGCATTGAGACCGAAATGTCTCCTTCATGTTGACCCAAAAAAGAAAAACTTTTTCTCTTTTATTTTTTGTCTTTTTGCTTGTGTTTTCCTTTTGGGGACGATGCAAAGCATCGAGACTGAAACGTCTCTTCCACATTGACTCAAAATGGACTTTGTTTTTCCTTTGCTTTCACTCTCTTTGTGTCATTCTTCCAATTCTATGTGCTTTGGGGAATGATGATAGTTCCGAGCTCTTTCACAAACATACATTGCAGCAATGAACATACTGACCCCAAAACCATAGATCCCTTATGTGTTTGGTGTGCTTTATTTTCTTGGGGGGGGCAACTCCCTTCTTTCCTCTCTTTTCTCCTCCATCTTGACATGACACAGCTTAACTTTGAAACATATGACTTGGCATAGAGCTTTCCAAGTTGGCTCTCATGTCTTGTTTTTCTTTCTCGCTTTTCCTTTCTTCTCTACTTTCAAGTAATTGCTCACAGAACAATGTGTGGGGGGCATACATTACCATTATTTTATTTTCATTCTTAGTGAAGCCTTATCATTTGTGTGATGTGTTTGTCACTTTGTGGATGACATTGGGTGTGATTTCCTTCATAAGTGTGATCTTTATTGGCATATTGCATTCCTCTTGGTGGTTTGATGCGACGCACTACATCCCCTAAGTTGCGAATATACTATTCTTTGATTGGTCCTCTTTTGGAGACATTAGACATAATGTTCCCTAAGTGACTGACCTTGCATAAACTGAACAAGACTCCTTTGAACATGTTACACATAACATTTTTACACATAACATTCTCATTCAGCCACCTTGCATAACACAACTTGCATGCTTGTGGAGTTGTCTTATTTGTTTGGCCACCTTGCATAACACAACTTGCATGCCTATGGTGCCATCCTATTTTACTTATAAAAGACTTAAACCAACATTTGCATTTTCTTTGGCTTTGTGGCACCTTGTTAAAGTTATCAAATGGGTATAGCTTTAGCATGGTTGAGTTGGAAGCCCAACTAGCGGCATGAATTTTCCCCATAGCCATCTTTTGCATGTTTGTGAGTACATACCAACTAGCGTATGCATCTTACTTTTTGAGCTTTCTCACCCCGCAAACAACTAGTTTTGTGGCCCTAGAGTGAGTACACATTCATTCTCTTTATCAAACAATCAGCCTAGATCTCTTTTCACAACTAGTTGGATTGATGATCGAAGCTTCACTCAATTTTTTTCAACACTTGTGTCTTCTTTTGTCCTTATGTTCAGTTTGTCATGGGATCTTTGTCCTGGGGGTGTGATCATCCCTCTTGTTTGTTGTATTTCATCTTGCTAACGTAAGTGCATTTGAACCCTCTTCTTGATGTTCATTGCTACTTTAGCGTGAGAAAGCAAATTTCTCTCACTAAAGTGGGGGCTAAATGTACTGTAGAAAAATGGGCCCTTCCCATTTTCATGTTCTTTTAGGTCTTGTTTCATAGTGTTGGAGCTATGTTGCTTTGATTTTATGATGTATCTTGACTTGAACATGCTTATTTTGGTGCTAAAACTCAAAGAACGACATCTTGTGAAGGTGTTGTGAAGTGTTGTAAGACATTTCTACATTCTTCTAGTCTCTATTTAATGCAATTCACCTAAAACCCACTTTTCCACTCATCAACAAGTCCTATTTTGAAATGTTGTAAAGTCTTGTAACAAGATTTCACGCTTTTCTAGGCATATTTTCACTATTTACACCCTTTTCATGCTTTATTTTATCTCTTTATGCCCTCATATGCTTATATTAAGTGTATTTTTGGGTCCTATCCCTACAAACAACATTAAACATGACTTTTTTCCCGACACTTGGCTGTGGGTCCCAAGTGGGACTCATTCACCAAGGGTGGTGAATGAGTCCCCCTTGGCCCTAAATTAATTTTTTTTCAAAATTTCTTTTAGGATTTTACTCAAATTCACTTCATGTCGGCCTATGAAGAGGTATGAATGGATAGTAAGGCACAATATTTGTATAAATATGTTATGCTAACCTCATTTTACATCTCCCATTCACTCATTCATTCAAACATTCATAATTCAAGCAATCTTCAAGCACTCAAGGATCTTGGATCATCAACTCAAGCACTTTCAAGCACTTTGGAGCAGCCATTGACATCACTTCAAATCTACATATTCAAGGATGTGGTAAGTTTGCAATACTTTCATGTTATTCATTTATCATTTCCTATGCATGTCATTCATTTCTATTGGGTTTGATTACCAAAGTGGGGTTTGACCAAGGAAAACCCCTATTCACTAACCCTTTGACATTTTTTCCCTTTTGCATGTGTCTTTATAGCCTTTGTTTTACAGATTTGACATGTTCAAAGGTGTTGAAAAGTGGATTTCAAGTCAACTAGGCTATTCAAATCAATTCATCATCTATTCAAGCAATTTGAGTGACTTTCAACCCTTTTTTTGCAGAATTGACCCCAACAACCTGATATTCAGTCATTTCCAGATCTAGAGAAGCAGTGTTGACCTTTGACTTTTCAAGAATCTTGAGGAGGACTGATTCGCCACCCTTGGCGAATGAATCCCACCTAAAATCTAAAAATCTACATTTTGTCAAAAAACAACTCTCGGCTATCCGAAATCAGATTCCAACACTTTTTCACCAATCAAAGGACTGATTCGCCACCCTTGGCGAATGAGTCCCACTGTGAAAAATAAAAAAAAATCATCAGCATTCCAGAAATTCTAGAAAGCTCACACATCATCTAGGTGCACTTAGATTTAACCCTATACCTTCTATTCTGCATATTTCTTTCTATTTCTTCATATTTCATAGTAGTTTGCATATCACACTGTTTTCAAAATAGCATAAATTGCAACTTTGCATTCATTCTAAATCATTTTAATCAATCGATTACATTTATTCTAGTTCATTTACATCATATTACATTGCACACATCCTAATTTGAATGAAACATATGCATTTTAGGAACCTAATCTCTCTCTTTCTACATGAAAAATCTTAGGAAGAGAGCAAGCATTTCCGGTTCCTAAAATCTATGGTTCAAGAAAATAAGTAAACATAGTCATCTATAACTAATCGACCATTGTTTAAGTAAGAAAGCTACTTCTATTGTGATAACACCCTAATGGCATAAAAATCATATTAAACTATATATGTTACCAAAGACCAAATCTTCCAAATGATATAAGATTGATTAAATGAATTTTGAAGAACCTAACTACATCTTCTCTAAAGTCATTGAAAACAACTTATTCAAAGCCTTTGAATAAAATCAAACAACTCTAAATTATATTTTCTACAAAACTTTTGAAACCAACCATATAACCCTACCGTATCTAAATAAGCATAAATCATTTAAACCAAAAAACCAATGGAAAGCCCAAATTTCAAACAACCAACCTTCTACTAACAATTTACTCAACATAAACCAATCTACGAAACGACCAAATCTTATTACAATCACTTTCAGTCATATTATCTAGTTATTATGCTTATAAATTGAACTATCAACGCGTTTATTTTTTACTTCTAGTCAAGTGATTTTTGTTAGCTATTATATTCTTTCAATAAATGCTATGTTGAAAGGAGGTAGCTTCCCTAGCTCTCAAACAAATTCACTGGCTTAAAATTTAAAATGATCAGATCTTTGAAGAATTTATTTCGAGGATGATTCGTGACGCAGTTGAAGGCGATGATTTTGGGAAAACGTATCTATTGGGGAAGAACAGTTCCAACTTTCTGCTGGAGACCTATTCAAAAATTTCACTCTAGACCAATTCAATTTTAAATGATTATATATTCTCGTCAATGTAAATAATGTGGACGAGACTAAAATTGAGATTGACTTGTTTGACCATTAAACTGAATCATTAAACTAAATAATACTTGAGTGTAAATTTCCTCAGAACTTTAAATACATCAAGATCTATGTCGATTACATCTCACCTATTTTCCTAGCTGCTTAAATCAAAGGGCCTCCTGCTGAGCTTCTGTTTCTAGTTATATTGCTGAGACATGAATAGGCCAGGAGAATTCATGCATAATTTATTTGTATGGTGTACATTTACATTGCTTGTGACGGTGCCACTCTGTATACACGCTTCAAGAATTCGTCATTATAGATGGAATGTAAGGTACGAGTATAAATCCCCCGATTGTTATGAGAAGATGGTGCTTACCATGAATGGCGAGTTCCCAGGTCCAGCTATTCTTGCTCAGGAAGGAGACCTCATCTATGTCAAGCTCACTAACAATTTACCCACTGAGAACGTCGCCATTCATTGGCACGGAATTCGCCAGGTATTCAAAAGAAATTCCTAAATATATCTGGATTTTTTTGGAATAAATTGTGTGGTGTTTAAACTTATTTATTATGAGGATTTTTGTTAATATGTTAGATATGTTTTTGTGCATGGATGGGCTGCAAATTTTTTATGCATGTGATTAGATTAAAGAATTTATAATAAGTGTTAAATAATGGAATGAAATAAACTAATACAAATCTAGATTTTTTTCATAAAGAAATTAAGTAATTTGTGATTATAAAATATTTGCATACAGATTTCAAACATAAAGCAATGCAAATGAAAAAAGAAAGTTGTCATCAAATTGACAAAAATATAATGTTCCCATCCAATTGTTAGATCAATATTTATTTGACTTTTATGATATTTATTTGGAGTCTTTTATCATTAAACCGCAGCTCATTTACCATTAAATAACAGCTAAAACTTTTTTTCCAACAAATCAATAGTGATTTACAGACGTGAAACTTGTTTAGACTCAAATCAGACAGAACGAATCTCACCAGATCAACCCCATAATTATTTCCAAAAACTATCATACATATAATCATGGATTGTCAAAAAACTTTCATGTTTATCATAGTTTTTGCTGCAAAATGATCGAACCGTCTAATGGATTGCTTACAGATTGGGACTCCATGGAATGATGGAGCTGAAGCAATCACACAATGCGCCATTTTACCTGGACAGACATTCATTTACAAATTTACATTGGATAGAGTGAGTACCTATTCCTTTTGAATTCTGATCACATCTTAACTACTTGAAAATTTGGATTGAGATTCATATGTTGTGTATGTGTTGTAATGTAGCCGGGTACATATTTCTACCATGCCCATTACGGGATGCAAAGGTCTGCAGGTTTATATGGACCTATTCATGTAGCCGTTGGTAAAGGAAAAGAGGAGCCATTTTCTTATGACGACGAGCTCAGTGTTCTATTGGACGATTGGTGGCACAAAAGTCACCAGGAGATAGCACAAGGCTTGTCTTCCATCCCCTTCAAATGGGTAAACGCACCACAGGTAAAAGAAGAAAAGAAAATGGATTTTACGCAATGATAGTATTGCTGCAGTTCTTGCGCTGAAAAAAATACAGAAATTTTGTTGACATTGGTTTGCTGTTAACAGTCATTGCTTATTCAAGGGCGTGGATCTTTTGACTGTTCCCTTGCAAAATCAATGAGCAATTCAGCAGGGGATGGCAGTATCTGCAACTCCTCGAATCCACAGTGTTCTCCACATATTCTATCTGTTAAACCCGGCAAAACTTACCGTTTGCGCATTACTAGCGTAGCTTCTGTATCTTCCTTCAATTTTCTAATTGAGGTAAATTTCGTTTACCTTCATCCAGATTTTACGTAAATTTCTCGCTTGTTGTCCTTGTTTAAAGTAAACCAAGTATGCTGCTAAGGCCAACTTTTATTTTTATTTCTTTAGACATAGTTGGTGCGTTGGTGAATTGACCATAATATACCACTATTGTTTTCGTTAATTACAAAGACCATGTTAATTCATATAGTTTTTTCCCAGGGAAAACTCCTGTTGGATCTAATAAACCGTGAAAACCTTCTGTACGTTAATTACGCTATTGCTGATTTTGATTATGTTGATGAAATACAATACAGGGGCACAACATGACTGTGGTTGAGGCAGACGGGCACTATGTGGAGCCATTTGTGGTACAAGATCTCAACATATATTCTGGCGAAACATATTCAGTTCTTATAAAGGCAGATCAAGACCCTTCTAGAAATTACTGGGCAGCTCTTAATATACGTGGGCGTGAACCCAAAACACCCACAGGGCGTGCTATTTTTAATTACATTCCGAACTCTGCTACCATGTTTCCTCCTTCTATACCTCCAACTGGACCCCTCTGGAACGATTCTCTATACACCTTGAACCAGGCTAAATTATTGAAAGCCAGAGCAGGATATGAAGCACCCCCTCCGCTTCAATCCACCAGGCGTTTAATACTTCTAAATACACAGAATAAAATTGATGGCTATGTGAAGTGGGCAATCAATAACATCACGCTTGTGCCACCCCAAACGCCATATCTGATAGCTCTCAAGTACAATCTAAGTAAGGCCTTCGATCAAACCCCCGCCCCAGAAAATTACCAGCCTTATAACATATTCAACCCTCAAAAAAATCAAAATGCAACATTTGGTAATCGAATCTATAAATTGCAGTTTAATTCCACAGTAGATGTGGTTTTGCAGAACGCCAACATTCTAGCCAACAATGCAAGTGAGATACATCCGTGGCATCTTCATGGCCATGATTTCTGGGTTCTGGCTCACGGAGAAGGGGCATTTGATCCCTTGAAAGACACAGACAAATTTAACCTGATAAATCCTCCAGTAAAGAACACTGTGCCTTTGTTTCGATATGGTTGGACGGCTATAAGATTCAGGGCTGACAATCCGGGAGTGTGGCAGTTCCACTGTCATATAAAGCCTCATTTCTTTATGGGTATGTCAGTTGTGTTTGCAGAGGGAGTGGATAGAATCTCAAGGCTTCACACATCTATAATGGGCTGTGGTGAAACCAAACGCTTTTTCAGGCCTTGATTGGCTTCAAGATCAAATGTCAGTTGTGTTTGCAGAGGGAGTGGATAGAATCTCAAGGCTTCACACATCTATAATGGGCTGTGGTGAAACCAAACGCTTTTTCAGGCCTTGATTGGCTTCAAGATCAAATTATTAATTGTGAAAATGATTGTCATAACACATGTTGAAGGGTTCATTAATTTAAAGAAAATAGGAATACGGGAGATTGGTAAGGCACTTATGGAACCATAAAAAAATTCAGTAATGTTAAGCATTAGAATTGAAATGGAAATAGTCAATGGTGGCAGGGTGCGATGGTTAAGTTGTTTTGTTATTCTTGTTATCAAGGTTCAAACTCCTCTGGGATGTAATTGTTGTCAATATTGGCATGGTGTGATGGTGAAATTGTTGTGTTGTTCTTCATGCCATCAAAGTTCAAACCCCATTGGGGTGTAATTGTTGAGAATTTATATTGGGGATGAGTTCCCCCTTTTGTGACATCACCGGTTCATAGCTTCATGAAGACTATTTACAAGCATGTGTTTTCAACAATAGACATTAGTTAATTTTTTTAGTTATTGTACCACAATGCAGCCCGTTGATTTATTTAATTTCTATATTGTTCAACTTGTGGCAATCTATAAACTTTTATTATGGCATGTTTGACCTATATAATCTCAAATCATTGAATTAAAGGGTATGTATATTTGAGGTCTTTATATTGGGCATCATTATATATAATTAAATTAAATTAATCTAATTTATGTCACAAATCTTATATAAACACTTCAAAATTAATCACATAACATTGTAATATATTTTAATATAAACATAAATTGACTTGTTAACTTGATATGATTAGCGATTCATAATTGAATATAGAATGCAAATTAGATGCTCGTCCCAAAGATTCACCTCTAAAGTGGTAACTTATCATATACATACATATTGATTTTTTTAAATAATCAAAATATGATCCAATATATAGCTTCATTATTAGGGGGAGAGAGAAATATTCAGTGAATGTGATGTGAGTAGGCATATGGGGTTGGGAAAATATATAAAAGCAATGCAAGAGAATTCAGCTCTGCAAGCAATCATAAATCAATTAAAAAAGTATTTCATTTCTTTGTTTTTTTCTTTTTTTTGGTTTCTAGTAGTGTCAATTTTTGGGTTGATGCTTTAGAAGGATATTTAGAAACAATTTAGGAAAAGTAATAACTGTGGTGTCAAAAATTGTCATCCTTGACAATTTCACACTAGGTTTTGATCCCCCTATGTGCTTGGACTTATTATATAGTAATTGTTCATTTTATAAACATTATTGGAAAATCAAACATGAGAAATCAAATCATCCATTTAATATTTTTCTCTCGACACTTTTGATTCCTAAGAAGAAAGAATCTGGTCTAGGGTGAGTTGTGCCCTAGACCACCTAATTTGGCCCCAAATTTGAATATGTCAGTGTCAGTAATTTATTATTTCAATTTACAATTTAAAATGTTAGCTATTAGTATTTGATTTTTGGTAAATTAGAAGAATTGCATATAAATACAAAGTATTTTTCACCATTGTAATCTTAACAAGAATCCTAACAAGTTCAATTGAGAAAATCAAGTGTCTTAAAAGAATTCAAGAGAAGTGAAGAGTAGAATTATCAAGATTATTGCAACATTTCATCATTCAAGCATAATGTCATATGTTATGTGAGTTTGGATTCATGTTTACATGCATTTTTTTATGTGTACTAACACTTGTAGGTCACCAAATCAAATCAAGTCAAGCAACAATTAATCCTAGAAGGTGATGAATGGACTTTAGTCCATCAAGAGAATCATATTTGAGTGGTGAGTAGAAGCAAATTTGTCAATTCATTACCTATTTTTAATTAGCCTCTATCCATCGAAGGATACAGTCTATTTTATCATAATTTGTCATTGTGGAAGTAGAAATACCAACATGGGGTTTGATTGAGGAAAGCCCCTATATGACACAACCCTTCCTCTCCTCTCATGTGTGTAGATTGCAGATCAGAAGTGAGTTGAAGGAAGATTCAAGGATACTTTTTCATTCATGCACTCAAATCCTACAAGTTTACAAGTCACGAAATTTGTATTTTCTCATCAACAGATGAAGTTTCGACAACAAGACACAAAAGATATAAGTTATAGATTGATACCTTGAAGCCTACATTTTTAGTTTTCAAAAAAAAAATAGTTAGATTTGCACCAAATGTAAATCCTAGGTTCCTCTATGTCTTCCCTCTATATTTTTTGAATTAAAATTTATCTAGATCTACATCCAGTTTTTCATAAATCGTAAAGAATGTTACATTTACATAGTTTTCATAATTACATCATTGCATTTATAAAATTACTCATGTTTAAATTCACATCATCAATCCACACACACACATTCAACACCACACAATTGGATTAAAGCTTTGATTCATCATTTTGGCTCTCCTTAAGAGGTTTGTAGCCAAGTGCTTCTTGAGGTCATATTTAATCCAATTCATATCACAAAATTGGGAAGAGGGTCTCAAATCCTTTTCCCAACCAAACAAATTTGGTTAACCTACTTGTTTTAAACACTTTAGCACCTCTAAAATTTGAAGCTATCAATTCCAAAATCTAAAATAGATCTTAGAGTGTTTACATTCGTCATTTAGGCTTGTATATTCATCACAAAATATATTGAAAATGGGAAAAATTTACATTACATTTGCATATAGGGTTAAATTCAGTCTTTACAAAATAGGCCCAGTCCATGTTTGCATTGATAAACTTCCAATAAGACAGAAATCAAATCTAAAAGTGTTCAAAACATTCATTTAGGAATTTGCATGTACTGAAAAAGTGGAAAAGTGAATTGTTATTTTTGCAAATCATACAAGATTTCAATTTTTAGAATTTGTCACTAGATAATATTTTTTCTTTACATTCTAAAAAATACACTTCCAAGTTGCATTAATCATTAAATATTTTGGAAATTGCCTGCATAATGGTGTTTCATATTGTAAAATCAGAAATCTATTAAATTTTGAAAAATTATTTACCATCACACCTAAATAGTCACATAAAAGAACACTTAAATACTATAGAACACATCCAAACTTTGATTTTAGTAAAAGAAATTTTCTAGACTTCTAGGGATACTATGCCCTAGACCAATTAGATTTAGCTCAAAATTGGATCACAAACCTATTTTTGTGTCTTCTATGTGGCTTTGCTTTTTTATTTTTCACTTTGTGTAGTTTGATATGGGTATCCAATACCTTTCCTATATAGTAGGCTTACTCAGGCATTGTGAAACTCATATGAACCTTATGACCCAATGTCCTAGTGCTAATACCCCTTATGATAAAAAGTTCCAAACTTATGGCATCCCATGTTGTAACTACATTCATTGTGGAGCATAAGTCCTCTAACTCTTTCACACAAGGTATGGCTTCAATCCAATCCATTTTAGATTCCATACATCACCACATATCACCTATTACCACCTCACAACCTAATATTTATGTGGACTTAGAGATCGCTATTGCCCATGTTCCTAAAGATAAGCTAAAAAAAATAGAAAAGGATATGGAAGGTTTTAAATATTATTTAAGTATTGAATCCTTAGTGGGAGAGACAGTACCTATTGTAGATAGCCATAGGATGTTGATAAATGATTCTCAAGGAATAGAAGTCTTATGTAGTCTAGCTCACATTGTAGATGCTAACTTCCCTACTGTAAACAAATATTTTGGCTTCCAATGGCTTTCTTACACTTCTAGGGTTTTTCACCTAAAAGGAGACACATGAGCCAAAATGGGCAATGTCTACACTCAAAATCAATGCAAGGATCGATGAAGTATTTCTAAATGCAATGTCCTAATGCAATAAACTAATAAAAGAAATGATTTACCAATGTAAAACCTAAGAAATGCAAGTTGTTTGAAAACACATTGTGATATACAGAATGGTAGATTAAATGCAACAAAGAACAAGATAAAGATGCTAAACAGAAATTGTGCACCTAGAAACTGATGAAGGCTGAAATGAAGATTGTAGATGCCTCTGAAATTCTGGAAAATCTGATTTTCTATCCAACTAGGACATTTACGCCAAGTTGGGCGACTTAGTCCCAAATCTAGGAAACTGCTCTAAAGTCTTTTTATGCCAAATGGGTATCTAGAACTGCAAAAAACTCTGACAAACAAGTGCAGTGGGACTAAGTCACCACTGTTGATGACAGTCCACTTTGGCTTTTTTGCAAATCTAAAGGTGGGGTCAGAAGCTCTTGGTCTGCACTTTTTTCTCCTACAGGTGTCCAGTTTTGAAACCCTAATTTATGAGGTTGTAAGTGACTTTTTTGTGTAGATTTTGACCTTGCCAATAGGGAAATGACTCCAACAAGTTTGAAACCTAATCTTCAATCATGTTCAAACCATCCAAGCACCTGAATCTACAATCACACAAAGGAAGAGAGAGAAAATTTTAATTGTTAGGGATTGGGGGTTTGCCTTGGTCAAACCCCATTTAGGTAATTAAACCAAAATGATGAAATAAATTAATGAAGCATGAAACATGAAACAATGCAATTAGAAACTTACCATGATGATGGATCTTGGATTTTTGCAACAATGGATGAAGAGTTTTGCTCTTGAATGCCTTAGAAAGCTATCTAGATGACTTAGAATGCTAAAACCCTAGCTTGCTTGACTTGTGATGGAGAATAAATGAGGAATGAATGATGAATGAGTTAAAGGTATCCTTTTATAGAGGAGAGTTAAGTGAATGGCTAGAATAAGGATCATGATCAAGGGCCAAGATTAAATTAAAAAATAATTTAATCAAGGGTGGAGGTTAATTGAGAGAAGAAAGACATGGATAAATAAATACTTGAGGTGGAAGATAAGATTGGCACAAAAAAAGAGGTGATAGGAGAAATTAAATAAAAAAGATTATTTAATTTGGGTACCCAACATAGGAGAAAAAAATAAAATATTAATTTTATTTATGTAAAAAGAAAGGTGAGAACAAATTATATAATTAAATAATTAAAAATATTATTTAATTGGGGAGATAAAGAAAGGATAATAATTAAATAAATATAATAGTTATTTAGCTATAGAGAGAAAAGGCTAATGAATAATTAAATAATTAAAATTATTATTTAATTAGATAAGAAGAGAGAAAAACTAACTTTTGAATTAAAATAATATTTAATTCAAAAGTGAGGGGGAAAGGACCATTAGATTTAAATGCTTAATAAAAGTTTAGAAAAGTGTGAAATTCATTTACAATTCTTTACAACACCTTTACAAGACATGCATTTTATTCAATTTGCACGTGGGTCCAAGACCTAATGTGGATGTGGAAAACACCTCACAACACTAAATCAAGGAAATATTAAGTCCAATTTATCATCAATTATTCAAAAATCAAGCAAGGACAAAGTGATACTATTTTCGTGTGCACAGTTAGCCCCCACTTAGTGAGAGGATGAACCTGCTTCAAACTTACACTAAAGTAGACATTCAAGAAGGATCCAATCATACCAATGCAAATAGAAAAGGATGAAAAAGATCAAAGGAGGTTGCACAAGCCCCCAAGATCCAAGATCCTAAGTCAAACCAACATGAGCACAAAAGAACACACACACAAGGGTGAAGGATTTGCAGGAAAACAAGATATGCAATCATGCAATGAAAATAACTAAAGGAAAGAAAAATGAGTTGGATCAAAGATGCGCTCACTCTAGGGCCACAAAACTTCAGGTCCTCCACAGGGTGAGTTTTCCCAAAGAAGTGCTTTAGTGAGAAATTCATGCTAGTGTGTCAGCTTCCCACTATATAATGAGAAATTCATGACAGTGTGTCGACTTCCCATTATACTAAGCAACTATCCTCTTGATAACTTTGATAAGGTACCACAATGAAATTGCTTCTTCTTTTTTTTTGTAAATGTTTTTGAATCTTATATAAAAAATCTGTTTAAAATAGATTTTGCTTTGTTCATGTAAGGTCTTCTTCTTAGGAAGCATTGTGTCTAATGTCTCCAAGAGAGGAAAAGTCAGGGTGTCAAATCGTTGCCCATGGGATGCCTCGTTCACATCATGCCATGCTAGTTGATCGTACACTCTTGAATGACATCAAACCCAATGACACCACCAAGAAAAGGGCACATCACAAGAAAAAGAAAAATCACTCCATGAATTTTGTAAAAGGATGTTGTCTATGTATGCCTCCACTTTAAATCAGTTGCTACACCAACACTGTGAGCAATTGCTTTAAAGTAGCCAATGATAAATGAAAGAAGACATGAGAGCCAACTTGGAAAGCCCTATGCCAAGTCATATGTTTTTTAATTGAGCTACATCATGAATAAGATAGTATTTCACATGCGAGTCAACTTAAGGCATGTCATACACATCCCAAGCTTGATCTTATATGTTCATGAAATTTTAACAACTAATCAAAAGAGATAATGACAAGTGACATACGAGAGCACAAGATTAATGATGCTAAAAATGCAACCTATATGCACTTTCACTAATGTAAAATTTGAAACCCTAGAATGCAACTTAACTAATGCAAAATGTAATGGAAGCTAATTCTAGGATGATGATGGACTCCAAATCAAAATAGAAAGTATTCTAAAGGTAGGTTCACCAAAATGTAAACAAATATTTTGGATTCCAATGGCTTTCTTATGCTTCTAGGGTTTTTCACCTAAAAGGAGAAAGATGAGCCAAAATGAGAAATGTCTACACTCAAATCAATGCAAGGATGGATGAAGTATGTCTTAATGCAATGTCCTAATGCAATAAAATGATTAAAGAAATGATTTATTAATGTAAAACCTAAGAAATGCAAGTTTTTTGAAAACACATTGTGATATATGTGGAATGATAGATTAAAAGCAATAAAGAACTTGTAAGATAAAGATGCTAAAAAACTTTGTGCAACTGGAAATTGATAAAGGCTGAAATGTAGATTGCAAATGCCTCTGAAATTCTAGAAAATCTATTTTTCTAGCCAACTAGGACACTTACGCCAAGCTAAGCGACTTAGTCTTAGATCTGGGAAACTGCAATGAAGTCTGTTTCTGCCAAATGGGTATCTAGAACTGCAAAAACCTCTAAAAAAAAGTGTAGTGGGACTAAGTCACCATTGTTGGTGACTTAGTCCACTTTGACTTTTCTATAAATTTGAAAGTGGATTCAAAAGCTCTTGGTCTATACTTTGTTCTCCTATAGGTGTTCGGTTATGAAACCCTGATTTCTGAGCTTGTAAGTGACTTTTTGTGTAGATTTTGACCTTTCCAATAGGGAAATGACTCCAACAATTTTGAATTCTAATCTTCAATCATGTTCAAGCCATCCAAGCACCTAAATCTACAATCACACAAAGGAAGAGAGAGAAAATGTTGATTGTTAGGGATTGGGGGTTTGCCTTGGTCAAACTCCGTTTAGGTAATTAAACCAAAATGATGAAATAAAGTAATGAAGCATGAAACATGAAACAATGCACAATTGGAAACTTTCCATGATGATGGATCTTGGATTGTTGCAACAATGGATGAAGAATCTTGCTCTTAAATTCCTTAGAAAGTTATCTAGATGACTTAGAATGCTAAAACCCTAGCTTGCTTGACTTGTGATGGAGAATAAATGATGAATGGGTTATTAGATTATTTAATTAGGGTTAAAGGTTTCCTTTTATAGAGGAGAGTTAAGTGAATGGCTAGAACAAGGATCATGATCAAGGGCCAAGATTAAATTAAAAAATAATTTAATCAAGCATGGAGGTTAATTGAGAGAAGAAAGACATGGATAGATAAAGACTTGAGGTGGAAGATAAGATTGGCACAAAAAAAGAGGTGATAAGAGAAATTAAATAATAAAGATTATTTAATTTGGGTGGCCAACTTAGCAAAAATAAATAAAATATTAATTTTATTTATTTAAAAAGAAAGGTGAGAACAAACTATATAATTAAATAATTAAAAATAATTATTTAATTGGGGAGATAAAGAAAGGATAAATAATTAAATAAATATAACATTTATTTAATTATAGAGAGAAAAGACTAATGAATAATTAAAATATTAAAATATTTATTTAATTAGAGAAGAAGATGGAAAAAATAAGTTTTGAATTAAAATAATATTTAATTCAAAAGTGGGGGAAAGGACCATTAGACTTAAATTCTTAATAAAAGTCTAGAAAAGTGTGAAATTCATTTACAATTCCTTACAACACCTTTACAAGACATGCATTTTATTCAATTTACAAGGGTACAAGACCTAATGTGGATGTGTAAAACACCTCACAACACTAATCAAGGCAATATTAATTCCAATTTATCATCAATTAAGTGTGTTGACACCTATGATAGCTATTTACGCTTAATCATCTACAAACACTCAAAGCCAAGGAGGAAAACAAGTTTCCTATCCAACAGCCATACCTTGTATTCCCACATTTACACCACCAACAATAGGATCAACCATACAATACACCAATGGAATAAACACACGATTAGCGCTTCCAAATGTGACTCCTTATAGTTTTTTCACATCACCTTTAACACCACCATGTTCATCACCTTTCATAAACATACAACATAATAACCCATTGGTCACTCATTCTAGCTCACCTTATTCAATAAACTCTCAAAAAATGTCACCAAAATGATCCCATGATAAACCAAATTTTACAAAATGTCACATTTCTTTCACAAATAAATTCAACATTGAATCAAAATCAAAATGGTAAAACTCAAAAATATATTGCACGTAATCCTTTGTCAATTGCTATCCTGAAAATGCATATACCCCAAAATATTGTTCGATACCACAATTTGAGAAATACAATGGTAAGAGAGATTTTAACAACCATGTACTATCTTTTATTGCATTATGTAGTGAGTTCATCTTTAAATACAAGCTCCTAGCTAAAATCTTTCTTAGGTCACTAAAAGATATGGCCTTGTAATGGTTTGTATTATTGTCAAAGAACTTCATAGATTTATTCACCCAACTTGTTAGTGTGTTTCTCCAACATTTTCAAGAAAACATTAGTCCTCAAGTGATGTTAAATGACTTAGTGCATTGTAAACAAGGACTTAAGGAAAATATAATAGACTTTATTTGATGATATCAATTGCTTTACTCACAAATCTCCTATAGACTTCTTAATGTTGATATTCAAAAGGTGTTTATAGAAAATTTGCAACCTAACATTTGAGACTAGATATTGTTGATGAGGTACCCATCCTTTACACACTTGTGTATGACCCTTCATGATTATCATATTTTGGTTAGTTAGTCTGAACACCTTCAGTGACTCCTACTAGTCAATCTGAATCCATAACTCAAAACAATTACTCAACATTCGAAAAGAAAAATAGAAACTTCATTAAAATAAACACTCCTCAAATTTCTAATAACATTGAAACACATGTTGTCACCACAAGTAACACTCATTATCAATTTCAGCCAAGAGATAGATAGTTCACACAATTACTTGATTCTCTTCATGTGATAATGTTATAATTATTCATTAAGAATCTAATTCAACTCCCCATGATTAGGTCAGTTGAAACAAGTAAACCTTTACTGGTAAGTTTTAACGTAAAATCACTTTTTCAATATCATTGTATACCTAGACATGGTATGGAATGATGTATGTGTCTTAAACACTAGGTGTAAGACCTCAATGATTATAATCAAATCCAATTAGCCAATGTTAATGACAAAGGAAATAATTTAGTCTCTCTACCTAACCAGAAATTGAAAATATTCACCAATCCATTACCAAGTCATTCATCAAGCTTTGTGCAATGTAGTAATAGATTTGGAGAAGATATTTCCAACATGATAAATACAATTGAAGTTTAACCTCGTAAATATCAAACTACTTTTTTGCAAGAAATTGCTTTTACACATAGTGATGCATCCATACTAGCACCTGATGGTCCTCTATATATCACCGACCATATTTATGAAAAACCCACAAGGGTAATACTCATTGATCTCATGTGTTTAGAGAATGTCATCAGTAAAGAATTTTATTTGTGAATAAACTTTACGAAGAAAATGATGAGAAATCAAAAGCATGGATGAAAACTTATGATGGTTCAATTCGCCTTATGATAGGTTTGATAACTCTCCAACTCAAACTTGGACCAAAATAGTTGGATGTCTCATTCACCATTATATCGACATCGAACTAACTCCATTTGAAGTTAGGCTATTCATGGTTGCACTCAATGCATGTGATCCCATCGGTTATACATAAATGCATAAAGTTTCCATTTGAAAATGAAATACATATTGTTTTCACAATGGATTCAAACTTTTAGCTTCTTGTGGAAATTTTTCATTAGTTTATTTTTGGCCTCAACCTATTGAACCTATTAAACCTTGAGAAGATTGATTTTTTATAGCATATATCAAAATATTAAGCTAAATATATAATAGATTTTTCCCTTAGTAATGTCTCACCTAAGGTTCCTTGGCTTGTTGAGACCTTAATGGATGTTTCTCCTACCTTAAAGATAGTGGAGGAACCTAAGTATGAACCAGATTTCCCCCCTCAATCACCTAGCATGTATGTTGTACTTCCACCTACACCATCATATAAATAACCCAAGAATAATCATATAATCAAATTTGTTCCTCTAAAAGAAAAATAACTTTATGTACATAAGAGCATGGTGATCTTCTAACCCACACAGGTTCCTTTTGTTCCTCCTCTAAAGTAAGAAAATAAATCTATGATGGAAGAAACCTTATTTAATCCTTTGAAAGTTGAAACCCATGCAAGAAGAAATAGAAGTGCTAAGGATAATAAGCTTAGACATGCTTAGACATCATGCCATATCTTGTCATCTTACTAAAAAGAATAAAAATGACCAACCACTATTCCAAAACAACTTAAATAAATTATCTCCTACCCATTCATCCTCATCATTCCATAATCCCCTAATTCCCATAGGAAGTGACTCAAGCATACACAAGGTGACTAGATCGTACACATCACATATACATAGTGATTGGTTCCAGCATACATCATATATACATAGTGACTAGCTCCAATATATGTTACATATACATAGTGACTAGCTTCAAAAATGTGTCACATATATATACAATGACTAGCTCCAATATATGTCACATATACACAGTGACTAGAGTCAACATATGTCACATATATATAGTGACTAGCTTTAACATACATCGCATATACATAATGGCTAGCTCCAACATATGTTACATATACATAGTGCTTAACATATATGCAGTGAGAGACTAACACATCTACAAATACTTTCACTTTCCCATAGTGCATCCCAAATAGGAAAGGAATGCTAGTGCATTGTGCACTACATCATGGGTCACATTATTTTTCCCAATTTTTTCCACCAATGAGCAACTAGGAAGAGAATTTGGTGTATTCTCATACTACATCAATGGTTCAGCCTTAACTCAACAAGGTCAAGTATACCATATCCACATCAATATATGTGAAACTATAAGTTATGAGGTTGGCCCATCTATTTCCTACCTATTCTTCATTAGAAAATCACTTCCCAACAGTTCATTAGATGACTAAGCAACCAAGGATGTTTATCACTAGCATATTAATGTGAGCTCCTTGACTACTATTAATATTGAGCACCATAGTATTGATCTTTGACTAATTTTTCAATACCAAGCATCATAGTATTTATCCTTGACTATTGTGAATCTCAAGCATCATAGTATTTATCCTTAACTATAGTCAATCTCAAGCATCATAGTGTTTCTCCTTAACTATTGTCAATCTCAATCATCATAGTATTGCTCCTTGACTACTATCAATCTTGAGCATCACAGTATTGCGCCTTGACTACTATCAATCTCAGGCATCACAGTATTTTTCCTTGATGACATTCAATCTCAAGCACCATAGTATTGCTACTTTACTACTGTCAATATCAAGCATCAGAGCATTGCTCCTCGATTCAAGCTTAGCACTATAATTAGAAGATAGGTTCCTAATATAGAAAAAGTAGATCACAATCGACTAAATTAGGTTCCTATACATAGTCATACAAGTAACAGGTTAATTTTCACAACGCATAAAATAAATCACTTAAAACCAACTTGAGATGAGCTCAACTCAACATGTACTCAGTACTAAGTAATCATATCATTCCCTTCATTCAACTTACTATTCAAAAACACATTATCTATTAAATACAAGTTATCAAGTTTTCTTAACTCTTTCATAACCATCTATACCCATTTGGCCTCATTTGAAGCCAACTAAAGAGAGAAGGCCAAAATAATAAGGAACAACCCAAAAATTTAGGATTTATACCCCCTAGACCTTCCCTCTACAAACTTGAGGTCTTAGAGGAATTCTTATCTCAAGGACTACCTATGTACCCACTTCAAACATACCAAAGTCACACGCAGTTCTCCTTATGCATGGTTTATCAAAGGACCTACACACAAGTTCCCTTAGCCAAGGTTTCATAACAATCAATACCACTACTCAAGGAGGTTACTTAAACCATAGTCAACTAATATTCATTTTGACTTCCAAATGCACCAAGGTTCATCTTATTGACATACGGATTTGGTTTAGTACTCAACACAAATTTACCTTGGTTCACACAACCTTATTAGGTTGAACAAAGATTTAGACTACTTCAATACATCCTAATCACATTTTCCAATCAAGACAATGTTATTATTATTAATTCCAATGTAAATGATTGTTATCTTATCACACTATGATGGTATTACTAAGCCTTGATTTTTAGTGATAAATATATATTAAACTCCATGAACCTTATTACCCACTGGTGACATCAAAAACTTCCAAGTGAGAGTCAAGTATAGCTCACCTTTGTCTAATTTTTGGTACATGATAATTTAACCAAGGATATAATAGCTTTAAGGACATATACCCAATTTTCCACATGTAGTTGACCAACATTCTTATGCCTAATAATTTTCCAATTTGAAAATTTTACTAGTCACATATACCCCAACATAGGAGTATGCAACCATTTAGAGTTTCTCACAAGCAATGAAATTATACATTTATCATTTCCCATGCATAATATAATTACTATGTTAGGCTATGTGTAGGATCATCATGGAGAAAACAACCCTTAATTGGTGATGAAATTCAAAAAAAATTAGAGTTAGGCAACTTGACATAAAAGTTAGAATAAGTTATCTATATTATTTCAAAAATATGTAAGAATATAATCTGTAGCAAATTGAATGTAGTTTCTAAACTACTAGGTTTATTTAAAAAAGAATAAAATCTATGTGGTGACAATTTTAAATTTCAATGCAGTAGTACTTAAATTTCAGGAAAAAATAAGAAGTAGGTGTCTGTCTGACCACACTAACCACAATAAAATGATAATATTTTTTTATAAGATTTTAGATATAAGTAGAGAACTCATGTCCCGATGTGATGCATATTTTTATGTAATTTTTTCCAAGTAAATAATTAATTATGATTTTTTTATTACAACTTTTAAAAAATATAAAAACTCGTATGTCTGACCACCTTAACTTGGTCAAAACTTCATGAAATTCATTTTTTTAAATCCTATAGTATGTGAACCATAGAATGTGACGCATGTTTCAGATTCAAAAAATGTGATACCATTTGAAAGCTATAGATGTTTTTCAATCATCCTATCAGTCAGGATTTTAGTCATAATTCAAATAGAAAATGAATAATAATTATTTATTAAATTCAAAGTAAAGCATAATTTATATTGGTGGAAAGCTAGGAATCTCCTTTAAAAAACCCTTTTCATTTCATCAATTTTGGGTAAAACAAAAGTCGTCAGACACATACCCATCATATTGCCACTTTTTGGCCCATCATGAACCTACACATACATGTTATCTTATGTTGAGACCAATAAGATGGAGGGTTACATATATATTTAGTTTGACTTACAATAATATCCACTTATTAACGATTCTTATAAAATAAAAAGTCAAGTTTCCTTGTTACCTCATAGGAATTCTTTTACCGACTCTCAACTATTAGTAGTGCTTCATGACATGTAGTAAATCCAACCTTGTTCCCAATTTAAAAATTTATAGGAAATAACCTCCATTTAAATTCACATAATATATTCAATATTTAATTACTCATACTCAAGGTGCCAATAGATATTTTGTAATAATATAAAAAATTTAACTCAATACCCAAATACCATTCTAGAATTAAATAGCATGTCTTATTTTTGCATTATTCAAGGAGGATAAAATGGCATTAAGAAACTTATTATGCATATTTCCACCACAATACAATTTCCCAATTGGTCACATAATTTTGTTCATCTTATATCTTCCCAATATAACTCTACATCTGATTTTTCCAGTATTACAAGTTTCTAAAGCCTTATAATTTTATAGAATTAATCGTTGTGCAATTATATCAAGCCTAGAAAATATGAGTAATAGTTCTTTGACCTTGATATTCTTTCTAAAATAATGGTGTCATGATCCTAATATAATACTTCCCTTGATGCAAGCCTATCAGGAACTCTTCACAACATAATACAATCTAATTTCAAGATAGAGGTTAAGGTCCAAGAAAAATTTCTTAGCCATGAACTACTACCACAATAATTACACAAACATCGTATGTCACTACTAGCTATAACCCTTTAAGCTTATTACAAACCAATATATTAAGTACCCCATTTTATGAAATATGGTCATCAACAAACAATTTACTAAAGTAATGCAATGCTTGAGTACAGTCATAGACACATATTCAATAGGACTAGAATCCTTATTTGAATTATTTTCTTTAAAATCTATAAATATTTAAACTTTATAAAAACTTGCAAGAGATTACTTTTATGAGGATTAAAACTCCTACTTAAGAAAGTTGACAACATTATGTCCCTTGGACCAACACAACCATAGTACTCTTTCTTTATTTCTCATGATAGTTCCCTTATCAGGGTTATCATATTTAAGAAGTCAATAAACATTCCACAATCATAAAAATACCCTACCCCTAAGTCTAAAGTGGGTTACCAAAAGTATAAATTTGCAACATTAAGAATTTGTTCAATATAATGTGGTTTTAATGTCATTTAATGAAATATTTCTCAGTTATATTATTATGCAACCACAAACTGAAGCCCCTATTATATCTCTAATTTACCTTAAAATTTGAATACACAACCATGGCATTCCACATTATAGTCAGCATTATACACTAAATTAAGATTGTTTCCCCCAAATAAGCCTCTAATTTGTCAAATAAAAAATACAATTGTGTTCATAATATAAGTCCCACTCTCAAAGGATGTCAAAATGGTCTCACCAAAAGTCATGATAAGAAATCCATACGTGCGAATAACTTTCTTCAATACAATTGATCACTAAATCTGGATTTTACCATTTCATTTTGTGATGCTTAATAATATAAAGTTTAGATTAAAAAATTGGATGCTTTAGTTGTATTTTCCATACAGGCCAATAAGTCCCCTTACCTTTCATGAAAAGGGTTTTAAAAATGTCCAGTGACTTTCCTTGTTCATTTTCAAAGAGCTTATAGATCATAATTGATCTTGCTCCCACATGAATTTTGATCGATTTTCGTACTTTTTTGTTTTATAATTCTGATATGCTGGGAATCATTTTTTTCAACATCATTTTCACCACAAATGTGATTTTTTCAAGCTACACTACTTAGCTCATTATGATGCTAAAATTTATAGTTGAAGAATGGAAAAATGCCAAAATTCATAAAACTAGAACTATAATTTTGAAATGTGCTTTTCTTCTAAACTTGGTATCTATAAGAGAGGGGGACCAACCACGTCAAGGCTCCAAGTCACGAAGAGATGAGAGCGGAGGGCTGCCCTAACTTAACTCACTCTAAAAGATTCCTTAGGATAAGGATCAAGAATGATGAGAACTATAACATACTTCTATCAATCTACAGATCCTGAACTTAGGTTTGGGCTAGGGAAGCTAGTTTTTGGATTTGTTATTGCGTCTCAGACAGCTTTCTATCCGAGGAAAGCAGCGCAGTTCTAGGATGACATTGCAACATGCTGGCATCTCTTGGGTGCGTTGGCATCCATATAGTCATAAAATAGTAAACACAATACAAACTGCCTAAAAACTAACTGACAGCTTAGCTAGTTGATTTTGATGGGAAAAAATGATAAAATATGAGAAACAAAGATGAAGATGATAAGTCAAGTAAATGAAACCTAAGGTGATAAAGATAATCTCACAAAAGAACCTATTCACCAGCTAGCTCCACATGTACGCTCACTTACACATGAAAGAAGGGGAAAATTGTTGGGGCTGTATAGGGGCCTACCTCAGTCAGATCCCCGTTTTGGTGTTTCCACCTCCACAGACAACCAAGATGCAACGGAATAGAATATTCAATAAAGGAAAGGAAAGAAAGCAATAAACACTACAATATAGTACAATGCTACTCAACCAAATCACAAAGGAGAGGAGTGAAACGTTACCACCTCCACCCAAAATCTCACTAGGAAATGGAGGAGATATGGACTTGGAAAAGTCACCACAATCGCAACTATGATGAAGGGAGGCCTCGCAAGACTCCAAGCCTACACTTCTATGGCTTGCTTCATAATTCCAATGGGTAGTTGATGGAGTTTTGCTACTACAATGGAATGATGAAATGCTACTTCAGAGTGAAGTGAATGTTAGAGAACGAGATTGAAGTGTTAGGAGATGTGAAAAAGGGATGGATTGAGTGAAGAATGAATGAATTTTAAGGAGAATGAAGAAGAATCTTTGATTTCCAGGGTCAGTTGGTCGAAGAGGGACATTAAAAATTGACCCCAATCGGGTGTGTAACGCCTCTTCCAACTTTAGATGCAGGAATCCGTTACTGACAATAGTGCACCGTGCGGACGTCTGGGCACCACGCATGCATCCCTAACAAATATTCTCTCACCAACACAAAGGATAGATTCCAAATGGATGGAACTTGGAAATTCATTGATGTGGAACTTTTCCTTCAAATTTGATTTTCTAAGGTGAGGGTGTGTAAAAGGGTAATTTTTGTAAGGGGTGCAAATTCGCTCTTATACATTTTTTCCCCATTTTAGAAAGCACGAGTATTGATGAGTGCTTTGGTAAAGTAGATCAAAGAGTTAATAGGGTTAGAAATTTATACCCGAACTGTTGAGGAAGCAAACCATAATCTGGTGAGCTCAAAAGTGTAGGACAGGAAAAGGACTCCACAGGTCCTCTCCCTGAGGAGTTTCAGACAAAAGACTTCATAGCTCCATAGAACTATGAAGCTTCACAAAGTACACCGAAGGCCCTAAGACCAACGATGGAAAAATTTTGTAGGATGAAAGCATCTCACATGCCCACAAACTTGCAAAGAGGCAACCCCCAAGATCTCTCATATGAAGGAAGCCCCAAGATATAAGTGTGTTATAGGCCCACAGACCTGCAAGGAGGCATCCCTCAAGATCTCTCACATGAAGGAAACCCAAAGAAGTAAGCACCTTATAGGCCTGCAAACCCACAAGGAGACTTGTCCCTCAAGATCTCTCACATGGAGGAAACCCAAAGATGGAGACTTCATAGATTCGGATTGAAAAGCAGCTTTACAAGTGCACCTACAAAGTGACATGTTTACCCATAGATAAAGCATGTCCAAAAACAAAGTGGCCACATAGGAAATCAAGCGGACAGTCACGTAGATTGTTGACAAGTTGGAAAGCTTTCAAAGGGGTCCCTTGAGACCCTGACGTGAAGAGGGGTCCACTCGAGGGACACACTATTTGAAGGTGTAAAAGAGATGTTTTTTTCTAAAATTCATTCATCATCAAGGAATTTGAAAGGAAGGAAATTCCCCCTAATGAGGGGAAGGTCAAAGTTGCTCCCACCTCGAAGGAAAGTTCTCAAGTTCTTTCTTTGTGAACCCATGATGAAGGAAACATGCTTCATTAGGGGTATAGGTTGAGAATGTGATTCTTAAAAAAGTTTGCAAAGATTCTCAAGAAAGGATTCATTAGCAATGAATACATTTCCTAAAAATCACAGTGTCTTAGAAATGGTGTTGTTACACATGAGAGGGACAACTCAAGCAAATAAGAGAGAAAGATAATAAAGACCGAAAGAGAAATAAATAGAGGACAAAGGGGGATCTAGTTTTGTGGGGTCATATTTTCTCATGCTTATATAAACAATAGGTAACTGTAGTGCAAGGTGAAAGATCATCAATCCCCACCAGATTAGGAAGAATGCACGGAAGAAAAAGTAAAAATAAAAAATTGGTTCAACATGGAAGGGAATCCTAAATTTCCCCAACACTTTGCATTGTCCCCAATTTTCTAAAAATCAAACACAAACATGGAAGAATGATGATACAGATAAAATAACGTTCACAAAACAAAATCACTCTTGTATCCAAGCACCAACAAGGGTGACGAGGGTCATCTAGGAACACATAACACAATCACAGGAGGAACACATCACAACACACACACATCTAATCTAAAGATAAAGAAGAGGCCTCCCCCTAACACTCATCAACCAAGAGGTTGTTCGCTTCCCAATCTAGATCATTATAAGGGGAAGGAGATCAATCATGCAGTGGTGGAATATTTAGAGGAGCAACTTCTGACCCTCCTGCAACAAGGGCTAAGGAAGAAGGCCCCACAAGGTCTTTTCCACTAGGCTCTTGTGGAGCTATGGTCAGTGATTTCAAAAAGATCATCAATAAGGCTGAGACCTTGTCTAGAGAGTTGAACATGCACTTTACTAGAATTTCATGTCATACCTCAATGAATGGAGAGGATTCTTCCCGAGATTCAACACTTGGCTCACCAAGTGACTCAAGAGCAGTGAAAAACTCAGGGGAAGCCAAGACCTGCTTTGTTACTAGGATGGAACAAGCTAGTGCAGGACCACCCTTCAGAGAAGGTGGGCTCCTCTTACACCCTCCATTGTTGGAAGAGCCATCATCCACCTTATGCTTCGTCAAGGGATGTGAACTCCCCATAGACGAGGCAAGAGGTGCGAAGGAAGAGGAGAAGTAGAAAACCGCAGCATATACCACTAAATTATTCAACATATCCACGGGTTTAGGGATTGGTGCGATGTCTGGAAGGGACATCAATAGGGGAACCTCAGTCAAAGGAGTGATAAACACTTACACTTTTTTGGGGTCAAGCACATTCATATTCACAGTGAGAGTTGGAAGCGAGATTGAACTAGAATGAATAGAAGCAGAGGGGATGAGAGAGGAGAACATAGCAGGAGGCCCTAAAGCAAGGGCAATCATCTCCTCTTCCTTCTTCTACAAAGAAAATTGCTCAGTCGTGAGATCCTTTCGCCAATGCTTGCGCTCATGTGCAAAGCATTTTCTATGACTCTTCAAGCTAGAGGTCAGGAGCTACGAAGGGATGAATGGATCTTTCTCAGCCATAGGGGTGTCCATCACAGTTGTTTCTAGTGGAGGGACAAGCTCCTAAATGGGAGTAGGAGGAGCAGGTTGAGAAACAATAGGGGGAGTCAACTCCTCAACAGTGGGCCTCTTCTCATTTATTGCTTTGGGAGAAGAAGCGGTGGGATGCCACGAAGGCTAAGACATAGAGGATTCCCCATAGGGACCTTTTATTTTTCCATTTCAAATGAGCCTAGGCTCCATGGGCAGAACGAGGAGCTCGAACGCAGGACGCTTGGGATTTTTCCAAGTGGGCACCATAGGATTCTCTCACAAACATGGAACATAATCTAATGGCTCCATAGCAAGGTGAGAAGGAGCATTAGGCTAGACAGTGGAAGAGGAAGAAGAGGGACCCTGAGAGGTATTCTCTTCTCTTCTATGGGCCTTAGCGGAATCACTATCATCTTTTAGGCATGCCCTATGTGGGTATGTGCAGGATCATGATGGGCCAAAAAGTGGCAATATTATGGGTATTTGTATGGTATGTGGCTGACGACTTTTTTTTTACCCAAAATTGATGAAACGAAAAGGGTTTTTAGAGGATATTCTCAGCTTTCCACCAATATAAATTATGCTTTAATTTGAATTTAATAAATAATTATTATTTATTTTCTATTAGAATTATGACTAAAGTTCTGATCAGTAGGCTGATTGAAAAAAATCTATAACTTTCAAACAGTATCGCATTTTTTGAATCCGAAACATGCGTCACATTCTATGCTTCACATACTATAGGATTAAAAAAATAAAAATTAAATTTCATGAATTTTTGACCAAGTTAAGGTGGTCAGACATACGAGTTTTTATATTTTTTAAAATTTGTAATAAAAAATTCATAATTAATTATTTAATTGGAAATAAATTACAAAAAAATATGCATCACATCCGGACATGAGTCCTCTACTTATATATAAAATCTTATAAGAAAATATTATCATTTTATTATGGTTAGGGTGGTCAGACAGACACCTACTTCTTATTTTTCCCTGAAATTTAAGTACTAATGCATTGAAATTTCAAATTTTCACCAAATAGATTTTATTTATTTTTAAATAAACCTAGTAGTTTAGAAACTACATTCAATTTTCTACAGATTCTATTCTTACATATTTTTAAAATAATATAGATAACTTATTCAATTTTTTACGTCAAGTTGCCTAACACTGATTTTTTGAATTTTTTGCCACTTGCAGACATGCAAAATTAGCATTATGCATTCATCAAATAAATCAAACATCCATCATAATGCATTTCCATCATTTCTGATTTAAATAAATCAAATATTTAAGTCTTAAAAGTCAAAATCATCTAATCAGCATTAAATCAGCATAATCAGCATCTATTTAATCTAACCCTGATTAAATACTCACCCACTTGCATTCTCTAGATTTGGCCACTTGCACATGAAATTGCATTTAATTGATTTATCAAAATCTTTATTTTCAACTTGGCATAAAGGAAGAATATTCTCCAAGTTTGAATCTCCCTCCAAGTGGACATGTACACCCAACAGAGCATTTATGAGGCCTTACATGTCTCTTACATGTCCCCTTCCAAAGGTCAAACTCAACATTCATTGCAAAATTTGAATTCAAATTTTCCCTCTCTTGGGCACTCTTCCCAAATCTTGCACATGCATCAACCACTCACATGATGACAAGTGTCCTCAACTCATTGGCTTGTTTTTGATCCCACATTGGTCTCTCCTCAACACTTAGCATTTTGAAAATCTTTAAATACAAGCTTCACCTTTGAGCAAATCCTCCACAATCTTGCAAGGTCACTCTCTTCATTTGAGATTTGATCTTGTCCATTTCACTCTTCATCATTTGCAACATTTAGCTTATCAATCAAGGATTGGGAAAGGGTCACTGGCACATGTGACACCAATCCACTATGAGATAGAGTTGGATCATGTCTTTTATATGCTTTCTTTAGTTTCTATTGTTCCATTTTATTGCATGATTGACATGTTTCATTATTTCATAGGGATGTTAAAATGTTGTTTTGTTTTAAACTAACCATTTGCAGATTTTAATATCCACACCACTTAAGGGCCTGTTTTTTCCATGATGATCCTGCACATACCTATGTGAAACAACATAAGGTGATGGAGGGTACCTCACTCTAGGTGTTAAGCATCCTTTCTTGTACTTCTGATAAGTCCAATACAAGAGGTCTTTTCTAGGTGGGAGAGGACCAATGGGTGCAGGCCAAAAGTGATGTAACGAATAACTGCCACATGTAACTGGTGCTCTATAACCAATGTCATGGATCACATGCATGAAACCCTCATGAATAAATTTTAAAAATTTGTACACAATTGAGGGAACTGCGTTCATAGCTACTAACCAAGGGATACCTAGCTTCACTCTGAAGAGTTCAGACCCCAGGATTATGTCAAACAATAGGTTTACGTATTCAGGTCCGACAAGGACTAAAAAAATGATACTACCAAGGGGAGGTACAAAAATTATGCTATGTGTACAGATAGTTCTCATAGGTGTGTTATACCCATCTTTGTCCAGAAGTTAAATTAACATGATCTCCTTAGTTATAATTTTCATCTAAGACATCAGGTTAACAAGAACACCTACTACAGTGTTTCTGTTGATTCACGCAGGGATATAAAGAGGATATGGTTCTCTATTAAATCCCATCAGTAGGTCCTACGAGGTGAAGGTTATACCTATACTACTACTCATAGGCTACGCAGAGGGGATAGACAAGTGTAGAAAAGAGGCCATCACACACACTAAAAAATACTCTCACAAAGACCCCCAAAGGTTGTAAGATAGGATAGTGACCTAGTTAGGGTTTCATTCTGCAACACCTATGGAACCTTCCAACTACACCTACTAGGGGTCACAAGCTAGGCTATAAGGTGAAGCACCTCACAACACTCGCACCTACAATGCTCCTAGAACGTGAGAAAAGGGACCTTTAGTACTGCCAAATAGAACCAAAATGGTTCATGTCGGGTTCACCGAAAATGTAAGAGAGGGGGACCAACCACATCAAGGCTTCAAGTCACGGAGAGCTGAGAGTGGAGGGCTGCCCTAACTTACCTCACTCTAAAAGATGTCTTGGGATAAGGATCAAGAATGATGAGCATTATAACGTACTTCTATCACTCTACAGATCCTAAACTTAGGTTTGGGCTAGGTGAGTTGGTTTTTGGAGTAGATATTATCTCAAACAACTCTTTGTCCAAGGATGACAACACAGTTCTGGGACAACAACACGGTGTGCTAGCATTCGTATGGTCAGAAAATAGTAAAAACAATACAAACTACCTAAAAACTAACTGACAGTCTAGAGTCAGTTTTGACAAGAAAAATAGAATGATAAAGTACGAGAAATAGAGATGAAGATGATAAAGAAAGTAAATGAAAGCTAAGGTGATGAAGATAATCTCACAAAAGCATTGGTTCGCCAGCTAGCTCCACACATACACTCACCTACACATAAACAAGAAGGGGAAAATTGTTGGGGCTATATAGGGGCTAGCCTCAGTCAAACCCCTGTTTTGGTGTTTCCACCTCCACAAACAACCAAAATGCAACAGAGTAGAATATGCGATAAAGGAAACGAAAGAGAGCAATACACACTACAAAACAATACAATGTTACTCAACCAAATCACAAAGGAGATGAGTGAAATGTTACCACCTCCATCGAAAAGCTCACTAGCTAATGGAGGAGATATGGACTTGGCAAATTCACCATAGCTGCAACTGTGATTAAGGGAGGTCTCACAAGACTCCAAGCCCACGCTTCTATGACTTTCTTCACACTTGCAATGTGGAGTTGATGGAGTGTTGTTATTAAAATGGAGTGTTGAAATGTTGCTTGAGAGTGAAGTGAATGCTAGAGAATGAGATTGGAGTGTTAGGAGATGTTAAAAAGGGATGGATTGAGTGAAGAATGAATGAATTTGAAGGAGAATGAAAAGAATTTTCCATTTTCCAGGGTTAATTGGTCGAAGAGGGACATTACAAATCAACTCTAATTAGGTGTGTAACACCTCTACCAACTTTAGATGTGGGAATCTATTAGGGATGGCAACGCGGCACACATGTGTCCCTGACACAAAGGACAAATACCAAATGGATGGAAGGTAGTTGGGTGATGTGGAATTTCTCCTCCGAATTTGATTTTCTAAAGTGAGGGTGTGTGAAAGGGATATTTATGTAAGGGGTGCAAATTTGCTCCTATATAGTATATCATAGAAACTACATCAAACTTAGTTCAGTTGTGGGAAGCATATCACAAAATTAAATGGTATTTCAAGGAAGAAATAGTGAAGAAGTGTACTCCTCTCTAAGGATGATCGTCAAGAAATTATGAAGGCATTTAAATCTACCTTGTCACTTGGAATGGAACTGCTCCTTTAGTTGCCTTTCCCCACATTGCGTTTACAACCGCCACTCAAGGCACCATGGAACTCACCACGTCTTGTAAAAAATTATCTCCTCTCTACGCACCCTCACCTCTCATGCATTGATGGGTGTCAATATCCTATTCAAAATCTCTTATTTTGAAATAGGAAAGGAAAGTACTAAGAACAATGGTGGAATTTTTGCTTTACACCTGCCCATCACCTATGTTTGAACGTTCCTCAAGCCTTTTCAATGATTCAAGTTCATGCACATCCTTGCAACCCTTGCAGTCCATGAAACCATGGTTCTTTGAGGCATTTCACCTAGCATTGAATCTGCAAATAGTGGGTTCATTTGGGTTTAAAGGCTGTCAAGTGCCATTTCTTCCCACATGACCTATCATTTTGGATAGCCCAAGGCAGGGAACACCATACCTCAATGAATGTTGGTTGTCCTTCACATACCCACACCCCCTCTCTTCATAAATACAAGTTGTCTCTTGGCATAATCTTTCTCCCTCGATTTTAATGAAAACCTCCATGCTTTGATGGGTAATCATGCCTCTTAGTGGCATTGTCAACAACCCCTTCATTTCTAGACATTGACTATGTGGATGTGACACAAATCTTCCAAATATTGATTAAATGAATTTTAAATAACTTGTTACATCTTCTCTAAAGTCTTTGAGTACAACCAAACAATTTACCTACACCTAAATTATATTCTCTAAAAAAAATATTTGAAAACTTCTTGAAAGCTTTTGAAACCAACCATGGAATCCCACCAACTTTCAAAAGCAACCATGTAACCCTACCATAAAAGTAATGAGAAACCCAAATTTCAAACAACTAACAATTTACTCCACATAAACCAATCTACCTAATGACCAAACCTTATTACAATCACTTTCGGTCATATTATCTCTATTACTATTCTTATAAATCCAACTATCAATGCATTGATTTTTTACTTCAGTCAAGTGATTTTCGTTAGCTATTACCTATATTCTTTCAATAAATGCTATGTTGAATGGAGGTGGCTTCCCTAGCTCTCAAACAATTTCACTGGCTTAAAATTTAAAATGACCAGATATTTGATGAATTTATTTCGAGGATGCTTCGCCACGCAATTGAAAGTGATGATTTTGGGTAAACGTATCTGTTGGTGAACAGTTCCAACTTTTCCGTTGTAGACCAATTCAAAAAATTTACTCTAGACCAATTCAATTTTAAATGACAATATTTTCGTCCATAACAATAAGAAAATAATGTGGATGAGATTTAAAATTGAGATTGACTTGTTTGACCATTAAACTGAACTATTAAACTAAATAATACTTAAGTAGAGTGTAAATTTGCTAAGAGCTTTAAATATATCAAGATCTTTGTCGATTACATCTCACCTATTTTTTCTAGCTGCTCAAATCGAAGGGCTTGTTGCTAAGCATTTATTTCTAGTTATATTGCTAAGACATGAATAGGCCAGGAGAATACATGTGTAATTTGTTTGTATGGTGTACATTTGCATCGCTTGTGACAATGTCGATCTGTATACACACTTCAAGAATTCGTCATTATAGATGGAATGTAAGGTACGAGCATAAATCCCCCAATTGTTATGAGAAGATGGTGCTTACAATGAATGGTGAGTTCCTAGGTCCAGCTATTCTTGCTCATGAAGGAAACCTCATCTTTGTCGAGCTCACTAACAATTTACCCAATGAGAATTTCAGCATTCATTGGCATGGAATTCGTGAGGTATACAAAAAAAAAAACTAAATATATCTAGATTTTTTTGGATAACCTAAATTGTGTTGTGTTTTTAGTAGAAAAAACATGGTTTTAGTCATGATTATAAATAATGTTACGTATACTCAAAATAATTATACTTTCTAAATTATTTATTTATATAAATAATGTTACGTATGTTCAAAAAAGGGCATGGAAAGAAACACCATGAAAATCCAAACAAAACATACGATCAACCGGAAAATTATTTCCATAAAATATTATACTTACACACAGGAACTATCAAAAATATTTCATGTTTATCATAGTTGTTGTTGCAAAATGATTCAACTGTCTGATGGATTGCTTACAGATTAGGAGTACATGTTCGAATTATGGAGCTGCAGCAATCACACAATGCACCATTTTATGGGGTCAGTGTTGGAATATGTAAATTAATAATGTTGTGTCAATACAGACCAACCACAGGTCCACTTCATGTCGTCTCTAGCCATCCAACACCAACTTCCATCAACCTACAATGCTCACGCTACAACTATCCATCATAAATGTTGCATCTAACTCTATGTTAGAGTGTACACAGAATCTATTATGTACCTACCTATAAAACTAATGCACTAGCTCAGATTTTCTGAGTTCTCCTCTATTTTATTATCTATGTTTTGTTTGTCTCTCCTTCCTCCATCAAATTGGTATCAGAACAAGTTGGTAGATTTTGAAGAGATCGTTAGTGTTGGAGAAATTAATTTCCCTTGAGCCTCCTCCCATTGCCACCTGCCTTTCAGGGGCATTAAGATTATTTTTTGGGGATTGCTTTCCCATCTTGCTCCTGACGTGTAGCCTAGTCTGCAAAAGAATTAAATTTGTTAGGTGAGTTTGAAATTTTGGGGGGAAATTTGTGTGCCCAGCATCAAACAAAAGAAAATGTCAACGTACTGTAAGGAAGTCAGAAGAATAGAATGTGTGTTAGTTTTTGCCGCAACAGTTTGAGAAAAGGGATGTTTTTTGTGGGTTCTCTGTGTGATTCAGAGAAGCTCCTAAACAACAGCAGTTGTATTTTTATTTATATGTGTCTAAGCAATGATTGCTCCAAGTAGAGCTCTATGCAGCTCCTAACAGTTAAATTTTTGGGTGTAGCTTCCAGATAGCTACTAACAGCTTGTAATCTATAGTTTAGATTTTATTTGTTGGGTTTTTAAATTTACCCTTTTGTAATGCCATTTATAGCTTATTGAATAGAAAAGAAATTTCCATGTATCCTTCTTACATTGTTTGTGCTTCTGAAATTTGGTTGATCCTAGTTGTTTAGTAAACAAAAAAATAGTTATGTAGTTGTTTGCACAACCCAACCTGGGTTTGGGGATTTTGTCTTGGATTTTTTCTTTGACATGGCATCAGAGCCATAGGCCTCATTTCTTCATGAGTTAGGGCATTTGTTTTCTCTGGGTATTAAATTTTTTGTGTAGGAGACATGGATGGAAATGAGGGGAGGAGTTGGCAATACCCATTGTCCTTTAATGGACAGAACTATGATGTTTGGGCTAAGAAAATGAAGACTATTGTGGTTGCCAATCATTTGTGGGAGTTTTTGAAAAATGGGTTCGTGGATGTTACTGACCCAGCACAGTATGCAGCTCTCACAAACAACCAGAAGAATTAGTTGAAGGAAACAAGGAGGAAGGATGCTAAGGCATTGAGTTTGATAGAAGCAGCCTTGACAAAGACCATTTTTCTCAAAATAGCAGCAACTAATTATGCAAAGGAAGCTTGGGAAATCCTCTAAACCAGCTACAAAGGGACTGATAAGGTCAGATTGGTGAAGATCTAGATGCTTCGAAGATATTTTGAGACTCTCTTGATGAGGGACAGTGGGTCTATTTTAGACTTCCACACAAGAGTCTCTAGTTTCATAAACCAACTAAGGGTGAATGGAGAAGTCATGGACGACCAGAAGATTGTGGAGAAAATCCTCATAATTTTACCCACAAAGTTTGATGCAGTTGTGATTTCCATTGAAGAGGAAAAGGACCTCTCTACTTTGATGGTGAATGAGTTGATGGGTTCTCTTCAAACCCATAAGTAGTGCCTAAATAGGTTTTCTACTTCTTCCCAAGAGTAATTTTTTAAAGCTCTATCAAATGCAAGAGGAAGGGGGAGAAGAAACAATGGTGGAAGGAGCTCAAGAGGTAGAGGTCGTGGCAACTCCAGACAAGGAAATGCTAGAGGAGAAAGCTCAAGACAAGCAAGCAGCCAAGAGGGAGCGAACAACTCTCAAACCAACTCCCAACAAGGTAAGAAGAACAGCAGTTCGAATTAGAAGTATGAAAAAAGAAATGTTGAATGCTACTACTATCATAAATTTGGTCATTATGCAAGTGAGTGTTGGAAAAAGCACAACAATCAATCAAAACAAAATGCACATGTGGCTAATGCAAATGTGGTTGAAGGCAATAAGTCCATAGCCTTCATCATGTGCAACATTGGTGAAGAAGGAAACCTCGAAGTCTGGTATTTGGACAGCGGTTGCAACAACCACATGAGTGGTAATGAATTTTTTTTTTCTTTCATTGATAAGAAAGTAAAGTCGGAGATAAGAATAGGGAACAATGGATTAGTTCTAGTTGTGACCAAAGGATCTATCATGATCCGTACCAAGCAAGGTGAAAAGGAGATTCAAAATGTATTTTTTTCTCCTAGGTTAAAGCATAACCTAATGAGTGTTGGACAACTAATCCAAAATGGATATAAAGGGTTGATGGAGAAGGCTCAATGCATTATTTATGACAAGAATGAGAGAACGAAAGTGTTGGCAGTAGTTCAAATAACAAAGAACTAGATGTTTCCTTTGAATATTGAGACATGTTTCTCATCTCAGTCCATAGCTGCACCTCTCATGAATGAAAAATGTACAATATAGCACTTGAGTAGCCCTTAGGAGTACCATTCAAGACCCCTCCAAGCTATGGCATCTCAGGTTTGGATAGTTAGGCTATGTTGGCTTAAGTATTTTGTCCAAGAACAAAATCATTGATGGTTTTCCAAGAATAGTAGAGCCTAATGTTAAGTGTGAGGCTTGCATTTTTGGCAAGCAACATAGGCAACCCTTTCAATCGGGCAACTCTACAAGGGCAAGAGCACCATTGAAGCTAGTGCACATAGATATGGTAGGCCCTATACAAACCATATTTATTGGTAAAATTCAATATTTTATGACCTTCATTGATGATTACAGTCATAGGACATGGGTCTAGTTTTTGGAATATAAGTCTGAAGCATTTGATAAGATTTTGTTGTTTAAGGCCTAGGCTGAAAAGGAGAGTGGAAATGTGATCAAGGTTCTAAGGTTAGATAGAGGAGGAGAGTATACCTCCAATCAGTTTGTAAATTTTTGTAAGCAAAATGGTATCAAGAAGGAGCTAACAGCTAGTTATACTCCGCAGCAAAATGGAGTGGCTAAGAGAAAGAATAGGACCATCATTGAGATTGCAAGGAGTATGCTGAAAGTAAAGGGACTCCCAAATAAATATTGGGGAGAGGTTGTAGCAATAGTTGTATATTTGATAAATAGAAGTCCAACAAAGGCAATCCATGACAAAATCCTACAAGAGGCATGGACAAAATGCAAGTGGATGGTTGAGAACTTAAGAGTGTTCAGGTGTGTGGCATATGCTCATATTCCCAAACAAAAGAGGTAGAAATTAGATGACAAGGGTGAGAAGTTTATTTTTCACAGGCTATAGTCCTGAATCCAAGGCATATAGACTATACAACTTGGTCACCAAGAAGATAGTGATTAGTAGGGATGTGGAGTTCATTGAAAATGAGTCTTGGGATGGCTTAGTGGACACCTCTTCGGGTAACTCAATTGGTGTGCCCCTTGATAATGAAGAAGATGATTATGAAGATTAGCAAGATCCTGCAGTAGCAAAGACAATCGACTCCTGACAGCTCCTGATAGATCCGTACTCAAACAGGCAGTTAAATAGACTATCTTAGAATTCATTTGGAGAGAGTTCTAGTCGACTCTTGACAGCTCCTAATGCAGGTAGACAATCAGGAAGACAACTTCACAGATAGCCAAAGAATTGGCCGCAAAGAGCTCCTGACAACTCCTAATAGCTCCTGACATGAGCAAATAGAAAGGTAAGCAGCCACATACAACCAGAGGATTGGTTTCTGAGAGCTCCCGACAACTCTAGACCCAGTATGTTCAGTAGAGCAGCACCAGTAGTGAAATTTCATACCCCACTCTCACCTCCCTAATGCCAAAGAAGACCAAGAGTCTAAGGGAGATCTCCAAAATGAAGGGTATAATAAATATTTTGATGAGAGTTCATGAATTTTGCAATATTTTCTCATGGTGATCCGATTTATTTTGAGGATGTTGTGAAAGAGGAGAAATGGTGTGAGGACATGGATGAAAATATAGATGCAATAGAGAGGAACAACACATGGGAGCAAACTGATTTGCCTCCCAACAAGAAAGTTATTGGGGTGAAATGGGTCTACAAGACCAAGTGCAATATTGAAGGAAGGATAGAGTGGCACAAGGCACAATCTATGGTTAAGGGGTACAAACATCATTTTGGGAGAGACTATGATGAGACATATTCCCCCATTGCAAGGATGGAGACCATGCAAGAAGTCATAGCAATTGCAGCCCAACACAAATGGAAGGTGTTTCAAATGGATGTGAAGTTTTCCTTCCTAAATGGAGTGTTGAAAGAGGGAGTTTATGTGGATCAACCACTTGGATATGAAATTCTGGGTCAAGAAAACAAGGTGTATAAACTGAAGAAGGCCCTATATTGGGTTGAAGAAAGCTCCATAGGCATGGTACAATAGGATTGACTCATATTTGATGAGAAACGGCTTTAGCAAAAGTGATGGTGAACCCACTCTTTAAATCAAGGCAACAAATGGTAAGATTATGATTGTTGTATTATACGTAGATGATCTATTTTTTACTGGGGATGATGATTTCCTCATTGCTAATTTTAAAGAGGCCATGAAAAGAGAGTTTGAAATGACAGATTTAGGTCTCTTGAGATATTTTCTAGGCATAGAAGTAAAACAAATGCATGATGGTATATTTATCTCTCAATAAAAATATGCAAATGAAATTTTGAAGAGATTTAGGATGCTTGAAAGCAAGCCTGCCCCAACACCAACAAGCATACAAGTCTAAAGTTGAGCAAGGAAGTTTGCAACAGCAATGTGGATCGGACCATGTTTAAAAGTTTGGTTGGAAGTTTGATGTATTTGACTGCAATTAGGCCTGATATAATGCATGGAGGCTTATTTCCATATTTATGGAGACTCCAAGAGACACCCATTGGCCAGCGGGTAAAATAATCCTGAGGTATGTGAGTTTGGGTTGGTTGGATATAGAGATAGTGACTGGGTAGGAAGTTTGGATGATAGGAAGAGCACATCAGGCTATGTGTTTCATTTGGGTTTAGGAGCTATTTCATGGGCTTCCAAGAAGCAACCCATAGTTTCTCTATCAACAGTTGAGGCTGAGTATATAGCAGCAAATGCAGCAACATGTCAAGCTATTTGGCTAAGAAGAATCTTGGAAGATTTGAGAGAAGAACAAGAGGATGGAACAACAATCATTTGTGACAATGTTTCATCAATAGTTTTGATGAAAAATCTTTTGTTTCATGGAATAAGCAAGTACATTGAAATCAGGTATCACTTTATTAGAGAATTGGTTAAAAATGGTGAAATTAGAATGGAATTTTGTAGGTCTGAGCAACAATTGGGTGATCCCACAAAGCTAGTTTACAATTTTTGGGAGATTCTAATTTTTGCTGAAATCACATATTTTTAGAAAATATAATGATTTAAGCCTTAAAAATTTCCATTTAAAACATTCTAATTGAATAGGGGTTAATCAAAATACCTTAGATCAAACCCCCTTGGATATAACCTTGCTAGTTTTAAACCATACCTATAATGGAGTCTCCTTTACACCTATCAAAATGTTGATAAAAAACCACATTTGATTTACCTTTTGGGGATCAAATGAATTCATTTAAAATTTATATTTTGTAAGTATGTAGTCCTTATTATAAGCTTCCCAAAAAGTATAATTTTAAATAAATTTAATTTTATTATTATATTAAATATTTTTATTTCTTGTGAATGTAGGTTTTTCTACCAAAATCAAGCTCTTTGTTCTACATGTGGAAAAATAGAAGATTATCAAAAAAAAAAATTGAAAAATATGAGTGCACCAGATATTGAAGTCATTGATCCAACAAAAAAATTGAATTTTTATACATGTACAAAAAATTGTGTTATACTGGTCCACTATGTTGAATTGTATTAGGTTTGATTTGAAACTTGATTAAGGAAAAATATTCAATAAAAAACTATGAAACCAATTGGAAGCACTAGATATCGTGAGTTACAAATCTAAATTCAAAAAAAAAAAATTTTATCCTTCATGGAAAAAAATTTGTGTTATACAGTGAGTGTCACTCCTTAGAAATGGTGTTTACTGAAAAAAACTAGTTTTTGAGGGAGATGGAAAAAGAAGTGCAATATGATTCCAACAATTTTGAAAAAATAATATTTAGAATCTATAGACAAAATGCCACAAATCACTATTTTGCATCATCTTCAAATTTCTCACAGTTCAACTGCTATAGGTGCCTGAAAGTGAAGATTTAGTTAGAAAAAATCAGTTTAGTGTCCAGTTTGGCAAAAAATTGTAAACTAGTATTATGGGATCACCCAGCTAGCAGACATACTCACCAAGCCTTTAAGCAGGGACAACTTCAATCGCCTAAGGAACAGCTTGGGTGTTGTTGATTTAAATCAAGATTGATCTTTTTTCATCGGCTCGGGACAAATGGGGAGTGTTGGAGAAATTAATTGCCCCTGAGCCTCCTCTCGTTGTCACCTACCTGTCAGGGGCATTAAGATTGTTTTTTGGGGATTGCTTTCCCAACTTGCTCCTGACGTGTAGCCCAATCTACAGAAGAATTGAATTTGTTAGGTGATTTTGAAACTTTGGAGGGAAATTTGTGTGCCTGGCATTAGACAAAAGAAAATGTCAACGTACTATAGGGCAATTAGAAGAATAGAATGTGTGTTAGTTTTTGCAACAGCAGTTTGAGAAAATGAATGTTTTTTGTGGGTTCTCTATGTGATTTAGAGAAGCTCCTGAACAATAGCAACTGTATTTTTATTTGTATGTGTTTGAACAGTGATTGCTCCAGGTAGAGCTCTGTGTAGCTCCTGACAGTTAGATTTTTGGGTGCAGCTTATAGATAGCTACTAACAGTTTGTCCAATCTGTAGTTTAGATTTTATTTTCTAAGTTTTTAAATTTACCCTTTTGTAATATCATTTCTAGCTTATTGAATAGAAAAGAAATTTCCATGTATCCTTCTTGCATTGTTTGTGCTTCCGAAATTTGGTTTGATCCCAGTTGTCTAGGAAACAGAACAATAGTTTTGTAGTTGTTTGCATAGCCAGTCTGGGTTTGGGGATTTTGTCTTGAATTTTTTCTTTGACATCATTAGCAGAAGGTTTGGAGTTGGTAAAAGTCTAAAACATTTATGTTTAAGATGAAATATCGTTGGTTTTCAACTGTTGTAGCAGTTGGAAGAATTCGCCAGCTAGTAGCAGAAGTCAAGAGAGAGTTGAGACTAAAGAAGATCAAGAGAGATCACTGGTATTAAAGTGTGATATAGATCGATGCCCAATAGTCAAATTTAGAAGGGAATTGTATTACTCATAAAGAGGGTGACTTGAGTTTTCCAATGAAATATTAGCATGCTACAAGTACTCTATTGTTAATAATCGCCGAAGGAGTGAAGAATCCACCAATAAGGATAGTTGAATCAAGGATAGGCCACTAATTAGGAGTTTAATCCATTGCTATCAATGATAAAGGAAGAAAGTGAAAATTGATTTAGAGGTGCAGATCATAGGTGTTAAGAAACTGCAATGTTTCTCTATTGGAAAGATGAAGCCATTAATTGGAAAGTAATGCCACTAGAAGATAAAAGGATCACGAACCACAAAACAAGGAAAGGAAGAGCCACCAGCCAAAGAGATCATATAAAGGCAACATAACTCAAGGAGATAATGAGAGTTTTAAGCCACCATTAAGATCATTGCAAGATAATCCTTTATTTTATCATATATTCTGAAACTTTTTCCAAAGCTTCGTGTATATGTTTAAGAGTTTACATTTAAGAATGTTAGGAAATAAATTTTCATTTAATAAATTAGTTAATAGTTTTTTTTAAGCAAAAGGTGAATATCCAATATATATTAATATATAATGAGGAGGTTACAAAATAGATGCTATGGTTCTTGAAAACCAGACTATATCATAGTAGCTTACTACAAATCAGATTACAAAATTCCCCTTAGATTTTCTATGCTTTAACTACCTGCAGACATTAACCCTTATATGTCAAAATAGAAGCACCTGAACACAACAAAAAACCCTTATCCTTACTTTTAGATATTGCATGTATATACATCTATTTCCCTTCATCAATCCTTTACAAAGCAAATACCACTTATTCCTCCATTTCCACAATGTCATTTTTTGCTTGATTTTCTTCAAGTTCTTGATCTTCATTGCCCAAGTTGTTCAATTGCAAAGGAATATTAATATTTGGAGTGGTCATTGACAGGAAAATAATGGCTTTAAAAATTCAATGTCAACATATTATATGTAATCTGTCGAATGATTATAATGAAATTTCTCTTTTTATTTACAATGTAAATCTTTTGCTCTTTTATTTTACTAGTTTACATTGGGATCAAAACAAAAATGATGATGGGTTGTGAAGGAAGCTGCATGGGAGACAAAGAAATGATGGGTTATGAAGGAGGCTACATGGGAGACATAGAAATTAGAATGTCACTAAAAATTTGGTAATGGTATTGAATTTGTTGTTGAATATTGTGTTGAACTATCTATATCTATTTTAGATGTTGAAATTGAAAATAATGGAAAGAGGCATTGGAAAGAAATAAATGTACCTTTCAGTTGTTGGTTGTTGAATTTTCATTGGCCACCACCATTTTTTTGGGCTTGTGCATTTTTTACCACTATATTTTGCAGTTTGAAGAGGCATTAAATCTGTAATAGAATGGGTGTCCAAAATCAGGAGTATTCACATTTTTTATTTGCTACCTTGAAGCCATTTGTTGTTGATGTTGTAAATTTCTTATTCCTATAGGAAGCATTGAATGTTATTGCATCCATTTTTCAGATAAAGCATCTACAATTTTCTCTAGGCTTAAGCAACAGTTTGTTGGGTGTGTGGACTAGATATTTGGTGATGAAGCATGTAGAATGAATAGTGATCTTTACTGAAATACATTGTAATCTGAAAGGAAGAATAAATTTTTTGAGTTCAAATATTTTAGTGCAAATGGAAAGGGAGAAAATCAATACCTATAATTGATCATTTACATGTGCTGGTGGATGATGCAATAAAGGTAAACAAAAAGCATCTAAAACTTCAAGATATCACTTACTTTGTTGGTTGTCTCAATCTATCATTGGTATTTTGATAAATAATTATATCAAATGGGATTTAAGCTTTCAGTACCTTCATATGGAAGTTGAAAGCAATTATTGAAGTCTCTTCTTTTATACATTTCTTTCTAAAAATTTGAAGGTATGAGAATGCAATGATAGGGTGTTGGTGATAAAATTTAGTTTGTTTTTGGACCCAAAATATTAGAATAAGTTTGATACATCTTTGTGTAGAGAAGGGGGTTTGGCTGCTTTGGGACTCCAGGTCACAGGAGAGTCCTAAATAACAAGCTTCCTTAAACTAGCTCAAGCTTTGCTAGGTGAATTGAAAAGGTTAAGACATTAAGGCTAAAAAAGAAGAACAATCTAGTTGTTGCTATCCTTCTACTAAACCGAATGTTTCATGAGGTCAGGAGAGCTGATTTTTAGAGTTCAATCCACTTCCTAGACAACTCACTGCCTGAGGATGACAATGTAGACTACGGACTCTAGCACAGCGCACTGGCATCTTAGATGTGCATTAGCATCCATATGGACAAAAGGTCTTAGGAACATAATAAAGCATCAAAAAATAAACTAACTTCCTAACTACTAAGGTTTTATACTACTACAAAATATTTGAAAGGTGTAAAGCTAAAGTACAACAAGAAGAATACTACCTCTAAGCTAAGATAGAATTGACAAAGAGAAGGTAAGAAAAGTGGACCTTTCTACCCGAGAGTTGAATCTTCAAAGAGCTCAATGCGAGGAAACCTACACACACAAGACCAAGGTTTTTTTAGAGGACTACCTCAATTAGTCCCCCGCTTTGGTGTTTCCACCTCCACAGATAACTAGATAGCAACACGATATGGAAAATGATGTAGAAATAGAAAGGAAATAGTTCTAAGAGGAATCACCAATAACAAGTATGCTACACAAAATACTAAAGTGATGCAAATGGAAATGGCGAAGAATAATTTCACCTCCACACCCACGAGCACTCAAGGAAATTAGTTAAAGGAGAGGGCTTGCAAGTCCTCCAACAATATTTTTTTCGCAATAAACAAAGTATGGGAGCCAAGAACTAGTAGCTTGTAGCCAAAAGTGAGTGATGTAGAAGCTTGAAAGTGCGAGAGTGAAGCTAAGAGAGTGATTAGAATCAAGAAGTGTCTAGAGGGAGGTGAAAGAATGAAGTGATAGACCATTTGAACTTACAAAAGGAGGCAAAACACCCATTTCTCGATGGTCAAGGGAGGAAAAGATGTTGCAATTCATTTCCAATCGAAAAACATAACACATCTGCATATTATAGAGGCAAGAATCATATCAGGACAACAGTGTGGCGTGCAGATGTCTACATGGCATGCACGTGTCCTTGATAGGGATTCCTTCACCAACATGAAAATGAGCTACCAAGTGGATGGGAAAAGGTGGCAGATGTGGAATCTCATCATCAAATTTTTGTTTTCCAAGGTAAGAGTGATGTAAATGGGGAATTTTCTTAGGGGTGAAAATTCATTCCATTATATTTTTCCCCCACTTTAACGAGCATACATGTTGGTGCGAATGCAAGGTAAAGTAGAATGAATTTGAAGAGAATATACCTAAACTGTCAAGGAAGCAGATCTTCAACATGACATACCCAAACATGTAGGAGGTATCCCTACACCTGTGCTTGGTCTCGCAGGGAAACCTTGATGTGAAAGAGATAGAAATGGCTCCACAGGTACTCGGTCCTTTGGAAGGGTGAACAAAGGACCTACAAGTGCTCGGTGTTGGCACTCTCAAATTTTACAAATTTGAGATGCCCATTTCAAAAAAATTGATTGCACTTTTAGAAGTGTGCTTGATAAATCTGCCTAAGTGACCCACTTTGGAGGGTCATATTTCAAAGCCTGATGATTTTCGTGCAAAACCCACTTACAGACTCACTCATGTGTCCTATGTGAGTAGGCATGTCAATTTTTAGCTTCCCATGATGGGTTTTGTCAGGGTTTCAAAAAGCGAAGTTGGAGGATTTTGTCACTTTTATGTTGTTTGCAAACTTTCAGTTTTGCAAAGTTGCCTCCCATTTGAGCTTGCATTTTGCAACGAATTGATCATGATGTCAAACTAATTGTTTTTCTACATTCTCCATACCAAGATGAACTCCCATGTCAATTTTTGGAGCTTTATGAGTTGATTTTCTATTTTTAACAAGTCAAAACCAAACACAATTTGTTCAGATTTGCACTTGCATTTTCAGAAACCTTTCTAAGAGGCCAACTTTGACCTTCAATATCTTTTGATGGTAGATGATTCACGGAAATTCCTATTTCACACATGCTCAATGTACCATAATTTGCTATTGTGTCCAGTGGCAGCTCGCCAAGAGTTGATCTAATATTTTTGCAACAAGGTCATCTCTTGAGGTTTAACTGGTTCAAAACGACTGATTGTTGCAGAAAGTTCGAGTAAGCAACTTTGACAGCGAATATATTTCACCTCAGGATTCCTTTCTCTGAGTTGTTTGTTGCATTCAATTCTGTGGACCAGTGTCCACTAGCCTACAAGTTTTTATTTCTCCAAGAGGTCGTTTGACCAGTTTTCAAAGGCGATCCCAGAGCCCACTTGGCCAACTTTGCCTATTCTGCAAAAGTGCCTGAAGGTAAATTTTGATGTAAACCCAGTTCGTTTTTCCAACTCCAAAAGCACTCAAAAGCTGCCTCAGATCAATTTGAGCACGAAAGTTGTTTGAAAATGTTTTTTTTTTAGTCGGGCCCACATGGGGCCTGACAGGCTCTTTCTAAGGCACACTGTGGTTATGAAAGACATGAATCTAGAGCATTGTTTCAGTAGTGGGTTATCATTTTCCATCATCACAGATTTCCTCGGTGGTATTTTACTTAAGTTCCCATGGGATGAAGTCACTATACTTTTCAAATCTTACTAGGTTGTTGGAACAGCTACATTGTGTTGAAAAGGAAAATCTTTGGTACAAATTGCATGTAGGATTGACTGTTTTGAGATAGTAAGAACAATTAAAAGTTGTACAATGTGACCCAGTTATGAAGAGTTTATGTATGGAAATTCCACTTGCAATTTGGAGTTATTTTATAGCATTCTTACTATAAAGGAAAAAACCCAAAGAACGATAGAATGCAAACCTTGTTTATTGGGTTTTAATTGCATGGTTTCAAGTCATTCTTCATTCAGAAAACTCAAGGAATATCCCCAAATCATTGATCAAATAAGGAACACCTTGTTAATCTGTAACAGGCAGTAGAATGAGATAAAATTGCTTGGTCCGGTTTTATTTAGCATAGAGGGCGAATCTGTGGGTAGCAAAGACCTTTGGAGTCACATGTAAAAATCAGAATGTAAGGTATTTTTGTATTGGTATTCCTCTAAGAAATAAGTGAAGGATTGATGCCACACCAAGCACCAACGCCATCATCGTATAGTATTCATAGGATGTCTGTTAAAAACCCTCAGAAATTAAATAGCAAATGTAAGGAGTAAGGGTATGGATATCCAATGAGTTGCGCAGCAAAAGGAGGGGCGCCACATTACAATGCATAAAATGTGTTGGAAGTGCACTTTAAAAACTTTTAAACAAATGAATGCAGGGCAGCGCCCTTGAGAATGGAAATCCTGCAAAGCATAGAAGATGTGAAACAGATAATGCACACTGCCATCACAAGTAATGAGAATAAATTAAAACAAAAGATAAGGTTTGAAGCAGCCACACATTGAATGAGCGGTGCCTACAGTGATGGCCACGCATACACAAAATGTGGATTTATTGAAAAGTCTTTGGAAACTTTCAAACAAGACTCTAGAGGGGCTCGAAGGTTGTTGTACATTATTGGCAGCCATAAAGGAAATACTTATGCTGCAAGCCAGATGATGGAGATCTACCGAAGCACAAAGACAAGACATCTAAGTGAATGGGGCGCGATTAATTTCCTTGAAGAGGTTTTTGTATTCAACTAAAAAAAAAATAGTTGAAAAGCCTTGCTAATTATCACAGATTGAGATGTCAGCACTGCATAGTACGCAAGACATGGATTTGTCAAAAGGCTTTAGTGATTTTCAAGCAAATACAGCTAATAGTTGTAGAGAACCCACTCAAAAGTTTTCCTTTCCAATCCATCAAGGCACAAAGTGCACATAAGATTGATTTGTTGAAAATGCCTCAGAAACTTTCAACATTGTTTTTGCTTCAGAGAAGGGTAGATCTCATATAGCTTGAGTGCAATTAACAGGGCAGCTACCATACCCAGCTCACATGCAGCAAAGTGATGTTGCTTGGAATACATTCATAAATGCCATGCCTAATGAATGAGGCTAATGGAGGGATTGAAGGCCTGTCAATCACCATCTAGGAGAGGCTCAAGGGCTACCTTGAGGATTGGTGGCATCCTTTCAGTATACAACACCACTACAAAACACAGAGAATAGGGCATGTTAGCAGATTTAAAGAATTTCCAAAAGAATGTGGTCTCATGGCACGCAGCCTTCACATAGGATGGAGTTGTTAAAAAGTCAAAAAGAAAACATTGAAACAAAATCCACAGCAAGCGCCCACACAGAGGATGTACACACAATGGCTTTGTTGAAACTCCTCAGAAACTTTAAAGCAAATTCATTTGTCAAATGTCACCACAATGATGCTTTGTAGAGGCTTTCACCGCAACAAGAGAAACAAAAGGGATTGTGCAAAAGGCTTTTAGTGACTTTCAAGAAAATGAAACTTGAGATCCAGTGTGCCAGGTGAAGGGAGACTCCACAGAAATCTCCAAAGGTTGCTGCCAGCTGGGAGAAGAAGCTTTATGCACTGGTGAATGCCAACAATGGCGCGGGCCTGAGAGTAGCAATGTGCGCAAAATGAAAATTTGAAAATTCCTTAGAAACATGTTAGCAAATGCTTTGGCCACACAGTATGGAAATATATGCAGAGCATGTGAATCGTTTCTTTTCAGGGAGGATTGGCCCAGGCAGTAAAAGGTTAGAACACCTCTTTGATGTGATTTCATGAAACGCCATACATAGAGTATATATGAAATGGCTTTGTTGAGAGGATCTCAGCAACCTTTAACAAATGCAACGAAGAAGGGAGGTTGCTGCCATAGCTAAGCGAGTGCAGAGGATGAGCTCGAGCAAACAAGAGGGATTAGGGCAACAACAGTGAAGAGTGAAAGAATCAATGGCTAAGATGAAGCAGTGGAGAATCTCCACCCTACCCCGCCAGCTCGCTGCCCAATCTTGCATGCTTGTTATTTCCCGCGAAATAGGAAGAGGAGGTCACGTGGCAGGTGGGCCCCGAGGAAAAGCTTCCGTGCGAGGGATTTTTAAAAAGAGCCTGATGATATTTTTATGTCTTATTTGCTTTTTATTAAAAGTAAAACTTTTAGAGTGACATATCTACCCGATGAAATATTAAAGGGTACAAGTGCTAAATATAAGGTGGGCCCCGGAGAAATTTTTACACAAGTAATGTTTTTTAAAAGGAGCCCATTGAAATAAAAGCAAAACATGGAAGTCTTAATGTTATAAAATGAGCCCACTGCAATACCCAATATTTCACTATATGGTGAAAATATAAGGGTAAAGTGTGATAAGGAGATGGTGTGAATCAAATATTTACTGAGGTGATTAAATGTCCCAGTATGAAATATTTAATATTTCAAATAGCACATAGTGAATACGTGAACATGGGGAATTGGTGAGACATATTACCTAGCAAATGTGAAAATGAAATATGAAAGGGGCCACGTGAATGGTTTGTTTTTGTGAAAGTGCATGAGGAATGTTTGTGAGCAAATATTTTCTACTGGGGAATAAAATGTAAAGGTGAAGTATTATTTGTTGGGGATTGAGATATTAAAGTGCACAGGAAATATTTTAATGCAAAGTGAAAACCTATTGGCTAGAAAGTTAAAATAAAATTGCAGTAAATAACATTAGCAAGAATAAAGATTTTCACGGGAGAACAAGGAAAAGATATTTTCTCCCAACAGTTGATGAATGAGTGAATTTCATCACAGGCAGAATTGGTTGCAAGGAGGAGAGATGAGAGATGCTTTGCAAATGTGTTCTTCAAAGGGAATGGAGCTACTGGATGACATTTTCATATCTTCATTTGGAACATTCTATTCTTCTATTTCTTCTCTTCTCTTCTCATTATTCAAGGATTCTAAGGTTCTAATTTGGGCTGGGTAGATAGAGAAATATTTAATTCTGAGTTATAATCTGAGTCTATAAGCTTCAATTTTGATTTCATGAGTAAATATCAGCCAGTTTATGCAAATAAATCATGAAAGTCATGAATATCTTCAAATTGTCTCCATACTTGTACAATTAAATCATATGAATTCAATAATACCAAGTATCTTTGATTTTTTCATCTCAAATTTCATGAGATTGTGTTATTTGTTTATGGGTCTATTTCAAACAAATGGTTAAATACTTGGAGCAGATAACAGTGACTTCAATTGTGCAGGTTGGATTTGATAAGGAGAATTTGAGTGATAACAAGAGTGGGATTTTTGGTGTAAGAAACTAACAGTTGATGCAAGGAATTAACAATTTAAATCCACTGGTTGAAGTCTGTTTGCTGATGAATTCATTTTATGTGTTTGACTCCATGGCCTAGATTTAGGCACTGCTTTGTCTTGCAGCTTAGTGCATCTCAAAAACGTTTAATAAAATCAAAATCATCTTTAAATCCTTGTTGTTTGGTTGTGGTTTAGTGTTCTGCTTCCCAATTTTTGAGTTAGTGTTGATTATACCAAGAGTTTACTCAGATTTGAGGTTTTCAATGCTATCCTTAGTGTATTTAAATTGGAATTTATCTGCTATAAAAAGCAATGTCAGTGTGTACAAGTGAATCAAGTTTTGGGCAGTGTGTAGGTTGACCCACCTTGGTCCTGCAAAGCCAGAAGCGCAAAAGATCTCAGTCTTTGAATGAATCTTATTAGTTGGCCAAATCAACCTTTGAGTCTGAGCATAAGACCTTGGCTAAGTCTTTAGGATTCAATTGATCAGGTTCGATTTGGAGCACCAATAGAATGGTGACTCTGCTCTGGAGCTTTCACATAATTTAGCATTTGTAGTGCAGATCTGGTACAGTCAGAGTCAAGTCTTTATCATCATTTATTGAACTAGGTTGACATTTACTCATCGGAGATATATACGTCATTTTTCATTCATGAGTCAACTTTTTGTCAGTTATGTCACCTTATGTCGGGTTATGTTCAAATTTCTCTCTGAAGTTGCAAATAACAAGTCTAGATACAATCAAATCTTATTTCCCAGTATCCTAAATGGCGACTCTATTGGGGAGAATTTGAGAAAATTCTCATTGAAGAATCTAGAAACAGAGTCATATCATTGCATAAGAGTGATATTATTGTTTTCCATTCTGAATTTAGTGCAAATATTGAAGGATTTCACACCTGGAGAAGGAATTTGTTGCAGTCAACCTAAAGATTTCAAGATCTATGGTGCTCTGCTAGCGGAAGGAACACATAAATAAATTTACAAGTGAAATAACTTCATGTTGTTTGAAGTTCAGTCCTCTACAAAGAGAGGTGGCGACTCTGTCAAGAAGAACCTATTGAAGAGGTGAACAAAGTTCCAGATCTACAATATTTCCAAAAAAATTTGCAGTAGTTGCAATGTTTCTAGGTATTCTTCATTCTTGGTTTTCAAGAAGTTGTGTATGAAAACCATATTTGAACTTCTTAGGAAAGACTTTGGTTCCTTATTTAGTGATTTAGCACTACCAAAGGGAAAGTATAGTAAATTTAAGTTTGCACACTTCCATTTGCTAGATCTATTGAATGTAATTGTAGTTCCATTGAAATAATTTTGTCTAGTGCTCAAATATTTACTAGTGTGGATGGTTATAATGCATTTGTACATCTTATAGATTTCCATCCATTTGCATTGCCGTATGAGTCAAGCCTAGGTTGTCATTATGTCATTAATTGTCATAGTTGTCTACCATTTGGTCATACTTGTAATTATGCACAATCAGTGAGCCTTGATTTGTAATATCTATGGATCATAAAGTAGCCATACCTGTAGATACTTTGAGATAGCTTGTTAAGAAGCATCAAAAGTCTAATAATTCTCAAACATTTGATATCCAAAAGTATAAGAATCCAGAGTTAACAAGTCTAAGATAAGTCTGGAATGGAAGGTTGTATTTGAAAGAGGACTTAAAGAAATGGATGAAAGACACTGGATGTTTCAATAAGCCCGGTTAAGAGACAATCCAACTATGTCTACTTGCCAAGTTGTTGCACCTTTTGTGAATTTATTTGATTCATTGTATGCTCAAATAGATTTGTCATGGGTTGATTACAAAACTGAGAGTATGTCAGCTCAAGTATACAAGAAGATGCCTAGATTTAATGGATACAATGTTTGTGGAGGAGATTCACATGTCAAAAGTTTTTCTAGCTTCATGGAGAAACATTCATTTGAATATCAGGATATATGGATGAGGTTCTTTGTTAGATCCCTTGAAGCAAGAGCTTAGGATTGGTATTTAAGTTTTCCTGAGAAGTCATTTCCTTGCTGGGATAAATTAGTGGCTGCTTATAGAGAAGAGTTTGCAAGAAATCCCTCCAACCTTATCATGAGGTTAAAGCGGATCAAGAAACAAAATGAAGAGTCAAGTGTATATTTCAGTCATAGATTTGTTGTTGCCCTGTCACTAATCCCAGAAAATTTCAGACCTAGCACTTTTGATTGTATCCATATGTACTTTGAAGCCTTTGAAGAGGGATCTAGTGCATTGTTAAAAGATTTCAAAATATTGAGTATGCGGATGGCTTACACAGTTTTGGATAATTTGGAGAAGTGGAGGAATGAGTATGTGCTAAGTTTGTTGTCTTCGATTTTGGGTAAACATAATGATGAAACAAAAAATTGTGTGAAGACACATGATCAAAGCTCTTCAAATAAATGCAGACTTGAAAAGGTTGAAGATAAGAAGAATGCATCATTAGATGATGAGGAAGTTGTCTCTGAACAACCTACGAAAGAAATACCCCCAGCTGAAAATCAGCAGTTGAGTCTTCTGAGCCAAAAACATGAAGAGGAATATCAATTGGATTTACTCTTTGAAGAAGAGATATGCAATCAACAAGGTGATGGTATAATTGATCAAGTCAAGCATCCATGTGTTGAATGTAGTTTTGATGAAAGTCTCCATGATGAGACAAAAGAACTTACTGATTTGAGAAGTGCTCTTGAGAACATCAGTTTATCAGCTGCAAGTGATGAAGTATGTGATGAATTTCATTTTGAAAGATCAACTACAAGTAGCTCCAATGAGGAAACCATTGATGGTTTTTAGTTTGATAGAGAAGATGTTTATGTCTACCCTTAAGAGGATGAAAATGACAAGCTCAATGAGAACACCCAACTGAATGTTGAGATTCAACATGATGTGGATTGTTGTTATGACAGCCTAGAAGTGAGAAAGAGTGAACAAGTGGACAGCCTATTCACTGTGATTGGTTGTGACCATGCTTCTGACAAGGTTGCTAGTAATCCAATCTCTTATGATTGGGGAAGCCCTATTTATGATCAACCCTTTGAGTTCTCAAACTTTGAAGATGAGGACATTATGGTATGTTCTGATTTACAATTTGATAATGCATCCAATTCAAGTGAAAGTCAAGAAGAGGAGGTGGTTGAAAAAATAGATCAAAGCAATGATCTATTGACCATTGAATATCAGAAATGTGCACATAAGAATGATTCTCGATTGTTGTGTGCTACTACTATTGAATTTGGAAGTGATGATGATCTTCAAGATGCAAGGTATGATGCATGTGTCTTTGATTCCATTTATGATGATAATGTGAATGAAGACAAGCAATCATTTGAGGGCAATGATGCATTATATGATGAGTATGATAGTGTGCATGATGATGCAAACTCAGAAGTCTATTTTGATGAGTTTGAAGCATCAGATGATCATAAGGTTTGTGCATCTAATGAGCCAAGTTTTGAAGATTGTAATGCAAATTTGGACAAATTTGTGTTTGCTAACTTGAATGAGCCTAGGCACCAGTCTTTGAATGTGAATATGGATGTTGATTTCAATGAGAAATTAGACTATGCTTCTAAACTAGAATTGCTTATTGTTGAGCAAGCTTGTGATACTAAAGATGTTTATATGTTATGTTCAGTAGATGACAAGATGACTATAGATGATGATGAGACAGAAATCTCTGATGACTCAATACCAACATGATGAAGGATAGTTAGAGAGTTTGCTTATGCATGAGTGTATCTCTTTGCATACACTTGGAGATAGTTTGCATGATGAGCAAGATCTTCTGGTAAGTTCTTGTGATAGTTTCACCTATGACATGCAAACTTGTGATCAAAATGAGCTTAATAGTTCCAACCATGTACCATAATATGAGTGTTATTTTTGTTACCTGGAAGGAGTTTTCATAGAATGTGGCAATGTGCAAGACATTGAAGGAATTTGTCTTCAGCTTGGGAAGGGTTTATATGACGAATATGACCAGTTGTTGCCACATCATAATCAACATTTTAAAAGTATGCCTGACTTTCAAATGCATAGTGATTGTGAACATGTTGATAATGTTGTGTGTGATTTCCTATTAGGAGGTACCAACATGTTCAATCAAGCAGAGAATTGTGATCAAGCTATACTTTCATGTGGTCTTGATACCATTTTCAAATGTTGCCACTAGATACAAAATCAAAAATGAAGAGAGTGGAAATGATGTGACCTATTTGATTTGGTTGCCATGTGATGAAAAAGTTGAGAGGAAAGCAAGTTTTCACTTGCATGAAGGCAGCCTGATCCTTGTGTTTGCAAGGGTGCGGTCATTCCTGTTGATGTGGTTTGACAAAGGTAAACATGAGTGAAGGGAGATCAACTCTTTTTATAGAATTGTGTTTGAAAGAGGTAAATGTTGACTCCCCTTTTGTCATTTGGTGGCCTAGTGTCACCAAATGAAGTTGAAAAAGAAAGTTGAATAAAAGAGTAGTTTGATGACACTTGATGGACTCAGTATTTGGTCTACTCCCCAGATATCTAGAATCTTGCTATGCCCATAGGGGGAATACATCCCCAGTCAGAGCCACTGTTGGCACTCTCAAATTTCACAAATTTGAGATGCCCATTTCAAAAAAAGTTCCTCTGCACTTTCAGAAGTGTGCCTAATGAATCCGCCTAAGTGACCCACTTTAGAGGGTCATATTTCGGAGCCTATTGATTTTCGTGCAAAACCCACTTGAAAACTCACTCATGTGTCCTATGTGAGTAGGAATGTCAATTTTTAGCTTCCCATGATGAGTTTTGTTAGGGTTTCGAAAAGCAATGCTAGAGGGTTTTTTCACTTTTCTGCTATTTGCAAACTTTCAGTTTGGCAAAATTGCCTCCCATTTGAGCTTGCATTTTACAATCAATTGACCGTCATGTCAAAATGATTCTTGTTCTATATTATCCATACCAAGATGAACTCCCATGTCAGTTTTCAGAGCTTTATGAGTTGATTTTATATTTTTAACAAGTCAAAACCAAACGTAATTTGTTCAGTTTTGCACTTGCATTTTCAAAAACCTTTCTGAGAGGCCAACTTTGACCTTCAATATCTTTTGATGGGAGATGATTCATGGAAATTCCTCTTGCACACGTGCTCAATGTACCATAATGAGCTACTATGTCCATTGGAAGCTTTCCAAGAGTTGATTTGATATTTTTGCAATGAGGTGATCGCTTGAGTTTTAACTGGTTTAGAATAGTTGATTGTTGCAGAAAGTTCGAGTAAGAAACTTTGGCAGTGAATATCTTTCACCTCAGGATTCCTTTCTCTAAGTCATTTAATGCATTCAATTATCTGGACCAATTTCTATTAGCCTGCAAGTTTTTATTGCTCCAGGAGGCCGCTTGACCAGTTTTCAAAGGCGATTCTAGAGCCCACTTGGCGAGTTTTGCCTATTTTGCAAAAGTGCCTGAAGGTAAATTCTGATATAAACCTAGTTTGTTTTTCCAACTCTAGAAGCACTTAGAAGCTACCTCAAATCAAATTGAGCTTGAAATTTGTTTGAAAACAAAAACAAAAATTTAGTCGGGCCCACATGGGACATGGCATGCTCTTGCTGAGGGACACTGGGTTATGAAACGCATGAATTCCAGAGCATTGTTTTAGTATTGGGTTATCATTTTCCATCATCAAAGATTTCCTACATTCAATAGATTGAAGGTTGTATTTTACTTAAGTTCCCATGGGATGAATTCACTATACTTTTCAAATATTGCTACATTCTTGGAACAACTACATTATGTTGAAAAGGAAAATCTTTGTTACAGATTGCATGTGAATAGGATTGACTGTTTTGAGATAGTAAAAACAATTAAAAGTTGTACAATGTGACCTAGTTATTAAGAGTTTATGTATGTAAATTCCACTTGCAATTTGGAGTTATTTTGTAGCATTCAACTGCATGGTTTCAACTCATTCTTCATTCAAAAAACTCAAGGAATATCCCCAAATCATTGATCAAATAAGGAACCCCTTGTTAATCTGTAATAGGAAGTAGAATGAGATAAAATTGTTTGGTCTGGTTTTATTTAGCATAGAGGGTGAATCTGTGGGTAACAAAGACCTTTGGAATCACATGTAAAAATCAGAATGTAAGGTATTTTTGTATTGGCATTCCTCTGAGAAATAAGTGAAGGATTGATGCCACACCAAGCACCAACGCCATCGTCGTATGGTATTCATAGGATATTTGTTAAAAACCCTCAGAAATTAAATAGAAAATGTAAGGAGTAAGGGTATGGAAATCCAATGAGTTGCACAGCAAAAGGAGGGGCACCACGTTACAATGCATAAAATGTGTTGGAAGTGCTTTAAAAAAATTTAAACAAAGGAATAAGGCATGCTACCTTCACATGTAATGAGAATAAATTAAAACGAAAGAAAAGGTTTGAAGCAGCCACACATTGAATCAGGGGTGCCTACAGTGATGGCTAGGCATACACAAAATGTGGATTTATTGAAAAGTCTTTGGAAACTTTCAAACAAGACTCTGGAAGGGCTCGAAGGCTGTTGCACATTATTGGAAGCCATAAAGGAAATACTTATGCTGCAGGCTAGATGATGGAGATCCATTGAAGCACAAAGACAAGACATCTAAGTGAATGGGGCATGATTGGTGTCTCCTTGAAGAGGTTTTTGTATTTAAATACGGAACAATAGTTGAAAAGGCTTTCTAATTATCACAGATTGAGATGCCAACACTGCATAGTATGCAAGACATGGATTTGTCAAAAGGCTTTAGTGATTTTCAAGCAAATACAACTAATAGTTGTAAAGAACACACTCAAAAGTTTTCCCTTCCAATCCATCAAGGCACAGAGTGCCCATAAGATTGATTTTTTTTAAATGCCTCAGAAACTTTCAACATTGGTTTTGCATCAGAGAAGGGTAGATCTCATATCTATAGCTCGAGTACAATTAACCGGGCAACTACCATGCCTAGCTCATGCGCAACAAAGTGATGTTGCTTGGAATACATTCATAAATGCTCTGCCTAATGAATGAGTCTGATGGAGGGACTGAAGGCCCATTAATCACCATCTAGGAGAGGCTCGAGGGCTTCCTTGAGGGTTGGTGGCATGGTTTCAGTATACAACCCCAGTACAAAACACAAAGAACAGGGCATGTTAGCAGATTTAAAGAATTTCCAAAAGAATGTGGTCTCATGGCGTGCAGCCTTCACATAGGATGGAGCTGTTAAAAATTCAAAAAGAAAAAAATCAAACAAAACCCATAGCCAACACCTACATATAGGATGTACGCACAATGGCTTTGTTGAAACTCCTCAGAAACTTTAAAGCAAATTCATTTGTCAAATGTCACCACAATGATTCTCTATAGAGGCTTTCACCGCAACAAGAGAAACAAAAGGGGTTGCACAAAAGGCGTTCAGTGAATTTCAAGCAAATGAAACTGGAGATCCAACACGCCAGTTGAAGGGAGACTCCACAGAAATCTCCAAAGGTCACTGCCAACAAGGAGAAAAAGCTCGATGCACTAGTGAATGGCAACAATGGCACAGGCCTGAGAGCATCAATGTGCGCAAAATGAAATGTTGAAAATGCCTTAGAAACTTGTAAAAAAATGCTATGGCCACGCAATATGGAAATGTAGGCAGAGCATGTGAATCATTTATTTTCAAGAAGGATCAGCCCAGGTAGTAAAAGGTCAGAACACCCCTTTGATGTGATTTCATGAAACGCCATGCATAGAGTATATATGAAATGGCTTTGTTGAGAGGATCTCAACAACCTTTAATAGATGCAATGAAGATGGGAGGCTACTGCCATAGCTAAGTGAGTGTAGAGGATGAGCTCGAGCAAAGAAGAGGGATTAGGGCAACAACAGTGAAGAGTGAAAGAATCAATGGCTAAGATGAAGTAGTGGAGAATCTCCACCCTACCCCACTAGCTCACTGCACAAACTTGCACGCTTGTTATTTCCTGCGAAATAGCAAGAGGAGGGCACATGTCAGGTGGGGACCAAGGAAAGCCTTTTGTGCGTAGGATTTTTGAAAGGAGCCCGGTGATATTTTATGTCTCATTTTATTTTTATTAAAAGAAAAACATTTAAAGTGACATATCTGGCCAATGAAATATTAAAGGGCACGATTGCTAAATATAAGATGGGCCCGGGAGAAAATTTTACACGGGTAATATTTTTTAAAAGGAGCCCATTAAAATAAAAGAAAAACATGGAAGTCTTAATGTTATAAAATGAGCCCAATGAAATACCCAATGTTTCACTATATGGTGAAAATATAAGGGTAAAGTGTGACAAGGAGATGGTGTGAATCAAATATTTACTTGGGTGATTAAATGGCCCAAGATGAAATATTTAATATTTCACGAAGCACAGAGTGAATACACGAACATGGGGAATTGGTGAGACATTTTACCCAGCAAATGTGAAAATGAAATATGAAAGGGGCCATGTGAATGGTTTTGTTTTTGTGAAAGTGCATTAGGAATGTTTGTGAGCAAATATTCTTTGCTGGGGAATAAAATGTAAAGGTGAAGTATTATTTGTTGGGGATTGAGATATTAAACTGCACAAGAAATATTTCAATGCAAAGTGAGAACCTATTGGCTAGAAAGTCAAAATAAAACTACAACAAATAACATGAGCAAGAATCAAAATTTTCACGAGAGAACAAGGCAAAGATATTTTCTCCTAGCAGTTGATGAATGAGTGAATTTCATCACATGGAGAAATTTTTAGTTGTAAAACAACTTGAGGCAAAGGTAGAATTGGAGGTAGAATTGGTTACAAGGAGGAGAGATGAGAGATGCTTTGCAAATGTGTTCTTCAAAGGGAATGGAGCTGTCATATGACATTTTCATATCTTCATCTGGAACATTCTATTCTTCTATTTCTTCTCTTCTCTTCTCATTATTCAAGGATTCTAAGGTTCTGATTTGGGTTGGGTAGATAGAGAAATATTTAATTCTGAGTTATAATCTGAGTCTGTGAGCTTCAATTGTTGATTTCATGAGTAAATATCAACCAGTTTATGCAAATAAATCATGAAAGTCATGAATATCTTCAAATTGTCTCCATACTTGTAAAGTTAAATCATATGAATTCAATAATACCAAGTATCTTTGAGTTTTTCATCTCAAATTTCATGAGATTGTGTTATTTTTTAATGGGTCTATTTTAAACAAATGGTTAAATACTTGGAGCAGATAACAGTGATTTCAAGTGTGTAGGTTGGATTTGATATAGAGAATTTGATTAATAACAGGAGTGAAATTGTTGGTGTAAGACACTAATAGTTGATGCAAGGCATTAACAATTTAAATCCACTGGTTGAAGTCTATTTGCTGATGAATTCATTTTATGTGTTTGACTCCATGGCCTAGAATTAGGCACTGATTTGTCTTGCAACTTAGTGCATCTCAGAAACATTTAATAAAATCAAAATCATCTTTAAATCCTTGTTGTTTGGTTGTGGTTTAGTGTTTTTCTTCTCAATTGTTTAGTTAGTGTTGATTATAGCAAGAGTTTAGCCAGATTTGAGGTTGTCAATGCTCTCCTTAGTGTATTTACATTGGGATTTATCTACTATAAAAAGCAATGTTAGTGTGTACAAGTGAATTAAGTTTTGGGCATTGTATAGGCTGACCCACCTTGGTCCTACAAACCTAGAAGTGCAGAATATCTTAGTCTTTGACTGAATCTTATTAGTTGGCCAAATCAACCTTTGAGTCTAAGCATAAGACCTTGGCTAAGTCTTTAGGATTCAATTGATCTAGTTTGATTTGGAGCACCAACAGTTGGTATTTTAGAAGATGAACAAAGGCTCTACAAGTGCTCAGTCGTACAAAGAGAAATTGCTTCATAATTTTTTGATCTTGCGAAGGGGGCACCATAGGTTCTCAATCTTATGAGGTTGAATGTGAAAGGACTCCCTAGGTGCTCATTTTTGAAGAGTTGAAGCAAAGGCCCTTGCAAGTTCTTGGTCCTACAAGGAAATATTGATGAGGTGCTTAGTCCTCTAAGCTTGATTGTAAAAGTAGCTTTATAGGTGCTCAGTCCTACAAATCAACATGTTATGTTGTAGACAAAACATCTTAGATAGAAAAAGTGACATAGATAGGAACATATATTGCAGAACAAGCAATTGAAGGAAGAGTTTTCAAAGGGGTCCCTCATAAACTCTTCAAGATAGCAAGGGGCCCGTGTAGAGGGACACTTTGATTGAAAAGGATGATAATTGTTTCAAATGATTCTTTCATCAAGGAATCCTTTTGAAAGATTTCTTTTATCAAGGAATTAGATAAAAAGAATAATATTTTGAAAGAAAAATCTCACTAAGGGGATCCTTGTTGAAGGGTGCAATTTTTGAAAATATAGAAAAAATAAATAAGGGATTCATTGGCCATTGAATTCACCTTATTCAAAATTAGAGAATTGGTATCCCCACTTAGGATGGTGCATGTGAATCCAAGGAGCATGTGGCATCCTAAGCAAATGAAGAAAAGATAGTGATGTGGCCCATGAGACATAGCGAGATGTAAATGTGGAAATGTTGTCACACATGCGAGGGACAAAACATAAGCACCATAACATCAGAAAGAAAGTTGAAAGAGAGGTAGGAAAAGGAAAATAAAACAAGAGACAAGAAGAAATCAAAAAATCAAGAGATAGGGAGATCTAGTAGTTCAAGATCAAATCAGTTCTTATAGGTAACCTGTGATATATATGTGAACGAAAGATCATCAATCCTTGAATTTTCCATATCTAAAGAAGAGAACATGAAGACAAAATAAAAATTAAAAAAATTGGGTCAACATGGAAGGAAGGCCTGAATTTCTCCAACGCTTTGCATCGTCCCCAATTGTCAAAAATCAAGTTTACAACATATAGAAGAATGATGAAACATATAGAGGAAGTTCATGACATAAATTAACTCATGTATCCAATCACCTACAAGGGTAGCAAGGGTCCTTCAAGAACACATATAAACAAGCACGAGGGAAACACAACCCACACATAAATCTAATCTATAGATAAAGAGGAGACGCCCCCCTAGTCCTCATCAACTAGGAGGTCTTTGTTCTCCCAATCTAGATCATTATATGAGTGTAGAAGACCCTGCAAAGGCAGGATAGTGATGGGAGAACTCTCTTAATCTCCTACGACAAGGGCCATGTAAGAAGGCCCCTCAAGGTCTTCTTAGTCGAGCTCTTGTGAGGTGAAATTCATCAATCTCACAAATATTGCTGATAGAGTCGGTACATCATCCGCCAAGTTAAACATGCACTTAAAAAGAGTGCCATGTGTTAACCGGGCAAGAGAGGAAGGGAGCACCTGAGATCCACCATCGACCTTGACAAAAGGGATGGTGAAAAACTTAGGAGATGTTGTGGCCACCTCCATTACAAGGATGACATAAGCCAAAGTAGAATTCCCTTTCGAAGAAGGTGATCCCTTCTTCTGACCTCCATTGGAAATGAGGTTTTCCTCCAACTTACGCTTTAGCGAAGGATGTGGAATCCCCACGGAAGAAGCAAAAGGTGAGGAAGAAGAGGAAAGGACTACAACAGACACCACTATGGTTTTTGGCATTTCCATGGGCTGATAAAATGGAGGGATGTTTGGAAGGAACATCAGAAGAGGGGGTTCCACCGAGGGGGTGATGAACACTTGCACCCTTTTGGGGTGAGGGTCAGCAACATTCATCGAAGGAGATAGAAGCAAGACCGAGGTGAGTGGAACTAAAGCAGAAGGAGCAGAAGAGGGAGGTACAATAGGAGGTGTTGAAATAGGAGTTGTTGGATCCCCTTCTAACTTCTACAAGGTAGCTTGTTCAATAGCCGAAGCCTTTCTCCAGTGCTTACGCTCACTACTTGAAAAGGAACAAGAGGCTCCTATTCTTCCATAGGCATGTCCTCCAAAACCATTTCCAGTGGAAGGGTAGCCTCATATACAAGAGCAAGAGTAGGAAGTATAGGAGTGGAAATGACATCAAGTGGAGAAGCATACCTAGGTGCTTCAGTAGTAGGCCTCTTCCCATTCACCATCAGAGGGGTAGGATCAGTAGGAGGCCATGGAGGTTGAGACATAGAGGAAACTCCATGAGGGCCATTCCACTTACCATAAAAAAAATTGAGTCTAGGTATCATGGGCAAGATGAGAAGCTTGAACACTTGACACTTGGATTTTTGCTAAGTAGGCACTATCGGGCTCCCCATGTGAGGCATGGGAGCAAGAACCAAAGGCACCATAGTAGGGTGAGAAGTAGAAGTGAATGGAGCATCAAAAGAATAGGAAGGCTCTTAGGTGTGAGCAAGCTTCCCCTTCCCCTTTTTTTGAGAGGAGGCAGCTTATTGTTGTGCAATCATGCAACCTTTGATATATATGGTATAGCGGAATGCAAGGTAGGTCACATTCGACGTCATGCCCCTAGTCTTGTATTTGACATAGGCATGATATTAAAATTACATCTTTGGGGGAAGCAAACTGATTGACGTGGGCCAAAAGTGATCTAGTGAATAGCTCCCACATGACACCAAAGGATTATATCTAGTTTTGTGCAAAATGTGCACAGATACCTCCTGAGAAAACTTAAGACATTTATGAATAATTGAAGAAATTGTGTTCATGGAAACCATCCATGGAATGCCTAGTTTCACTCTTAACAAATATGACTTTGGAATGATATCAAAAAGTGTATCTACCACCCTAGGCCCTACTAAGATTGAGAGAGTTATAGAATCAAGAGGAGGGACCAAAATTCTGCCATGTGTACATATGGTGGTCTTTGACTTCTTGTATTCCTCCCTATGTAGAAATTTTATCAGCAGAGTCTACTCTGTTATAACATTCAAAGGGCTTGTAGGGTCAACCAGGACACCAATTATGATGTTCCAGTGATGTGAGTGAGAATGTACAAGGGGAAAGGCTCTTCATTCATAGGTAGATCCTATGATGTGTAAGTTATATCTAGTGATCTATTCACATGATGAGCGGGAGGAATGTGTGTAAATGAAACCATATTTACATACATAGGTGGAACAGACTCGATAGACTTCCAAGGTTCAAACATCCAACAATTACCTATCTAAATCCCATTCCTAGATGCCTAGGGACCCTTCTAACTATGTGACTAAGGGTTTTAGAGTGGGTTGCAAGGCTACACACCCTATAATGGATGAGCCTACAACACACCTAGGGGATGAGAGAAGGTCCTTCGATACTAAGGGACAAAATAAAAATAGTTCATGTTGGGTTCACCAAAATTTAGAGAAGGGGCACCGGCTATGTCGATACTCCAGGTCACGGGAGATTCCTAAACAATAGGCTACCCTAAACTATCTCAAGCTTTTCTAGGTGAATTGAAAAGGTTAAGACGTTAAGGCTAAAAAGGAAGAACAATCTATTTGCTTCTATCCTTTTTCTAAACTGAATGTTTCACAAGGTCAGGAGAGCAGATTTTGAGAGTTTAATCCACTGCCTAGATAGATTACTACCTGAGGATGACAATGTTGACTACAGACTCTAGCGCAAGGTACTAATGTCTTAGATGTGAACTTTCTACCTAAGAGTCGAATATTCAAAGAGCTCCAAGTGAGGACACCTACACACACAAGACCAAGGAAAATTTTGGGGCTATTTTTAGAGGGATGCCTTAGTCAGTCCCTTGCTTTGGTGTTTCCACCTCCAAGGAAGCTAGATAGCAACAATATATGGAAATGTTGTAGAAATAGAAAGGAAATAGTGATGCAAATGGAAATTTTGAAGAAAAATATCACCTCCACACCCACGAGAACTCAAGGCAAGTAGTGGAAGAAGAGAGCTTGCAAGTCCAACAATAATGTTGTCACAACAAAGTGTGGTAGCAAAGATCCAACAGCTTATAGCCATAAGTGAGTGATGTAGAAGCTTGAAAGTGTGAGAGTGAAGCTAAGAGAGTGAGTAGAATCAAGAAGTGTCTAGAGAGAGGTGAAAGATGAAGTGATAGACCATTTGAACTTGCAAAAGGAGGCAAAAGAACCATTTATCGGTGGTCAAGGGAGGTAAAGACATTATATTTCATCGTCAATGGAGAAACGTAATGCCTCTATAGATTCTAGAGGTAGGAATCCTATCAAGATGATGACATGGTGCACGGACATCCACACGAGACGTGTGCATCCCCAGTAGGGACTCCTCTACCAACACAAAAATGAGCTACCAAGTGGATGGGAAAAGGTGGCATACGTGGAATTGCATCATTATATTTTTTCTTTCTAAGGTAAGGGTGATGTAAATGGGGAATTTTTGTACAGGTGCAAATTCGCTCCATTACACTTTGTAATAGAAGAGATAGATTATTATTGCTTGGTGTGGTTCAAATTGTTTCCATTTGAAATAAAGAGAAAAATTAGAGGGAGTGAACCCAACAATGAGAAACCATACCTAGATAATTATCCAATCCTTAGGGAATACAGCAAATGTGTTTCCTAAAGATCTCACTGAGATGCCTTCAAATCGCGAATTTGTTTTCTCCATCAATCTAGTGCCTAGAGTTAAGCCTTAGTCTAAGGCCTCATATAGGATGACCACCACTGAGCTTTATGAATTGAAAGCCTAGTTACTGGAGTTGATATGCAAGGGGCTTATTAGGCCTAGTGTGTCACCTTAGGGAGCACCAGTTATCTTTGTGAAAAAGGATGGAACCTTGCATCAGTGTATTGATTATCAGATGTTGAACAAGTCGACCATTAAAAATAGATATCCCCTCCCAAAGATCGATGAACTATTTGATTAGATGGAGCATGAATATTCTCAAAATTAGATTTTAGATCTGGTTATCATCAATTGAGAATAAAGGAAGAAGATGTTTCAAAAATTTCTTTCCAAACTTGATATGGGCATTACAAGTTTATTGTTGTACCATTTGGATTGACCAATACACCTGGGGATTTCATGAATCTTATGAATAGTGTGTTCGAGGATTATTTGGATGACTTTGTAATAATTATTGATGAAATTCTGGTTTACTCCAAGTCTTTAAAGGAGCATGACCAGTACTTTAGGATAGTTTTACAACATCTAAGGGAGAAGAAGCTTTTTGCAAAGCTATTCAAGTGCTTGTTTTATCAGGATAGGGTGCACTACTTAGGTCACTTTATTTCAGCTAGGGGAGTCTCTATGGACCTCAAAAAGATCAAAGCAATTATGGAATGGTTGATGCCTCAAAGTGTGACAAAGGTGTGAATATTTATGGTCCTTACCATATATTATAGGAAATTTGTGCAAGGGTTTTCTCAAATTATAGCCCCAATAACTTTACTTCAAAAGAAAGGAAAAAGGTTTGAGTGGACCAAGAAGTGCAAACTAGCCTTCCAACTCTTGAAGGAGAATCTCACGACAACCCTAGTAATGACTATACGTGATCCTAATTGTCAATTCTCAATGATCACAGATGCTTCAAGAGATGGTGTAGGAGCAATGTTAATGTAATATGGGAAAGTGGTGGTGTATGATTCAAAGAAGTTAAAACAACGCGAAGTGAATTACGCAACACAAGATCTAGAATTAGTAGCTATAGTGCATTCCTTACAAATGTGGAGACATTATCTTTTGGGGAAGCCATTTGAGCTCAAAATGGATCATTTGGGATTAAGATACATCTTCACTTAGCCAAACCTTAATGCACGATAGAGGAGATGGCTAGAATTACTTAGTAAGTATGACTTCGGAATTGAGTATATAAAAGGAAAGGAAAATAGAGTGGCAAATGCTCTTAGTAGAAGAAGACATCTGGCAGATCCATGACCTCTACTAGATCCAATTTAAGGAAGTGCAGGTAATGCAACACTTGCAAGGAAATGAGCATTATGAGAGGGTGAAAAATCCTTTAAAATAGAATCCATTAGAACATCGATTTGATGGGTATGAGTTTGAATCAGATGGTATCTTAAGATACTAGAGGTAGATGCATATTATAGATTTTGAAGAGCTTAGGAAGCTAGTCCTAGAAGAATTCCGCACTACACCATATTCGGGATACCCCAAAGTTACAAAGATGGTCACAGAATTGAAAACCTTGTAATATTTTCCAAATCTCAAGAAGGATGTAGTGGAATATATAGCCAGGTGCTTGGATTTTTAGTGAGTTAAGGTTGAGCATGTGCATCCAGTAGGGCTCCTTTATCCTCATGATATACCTGATTACAAATGGCAAGTGATCAACTCTGAATTTGTACAGGGGTTACCCTTAAGTAATGATAGACATGATGTCAATCTAGTAGTATTTGATAAGTTGACTAAGGTGGCACATTTTATTCTAGGGAATCTTAAGCATGGATCATTGACCTTGGCCAAGAAATTTTTCGAAGAGATCTTCCATTTACATGGAGTGCTAGAGACCATTATATCCAATAGAGATACACAAATGACATCAAGGTTTTGGACAACCTTGAATACAGCCTTGGGGACTAAGCTAAATTTCAACTAAGCCAATCATCCTAAGATTGATGGTCAAATTGAGAGAGTGAATTAGGTAGTAAAAGATATCCTTCAAATGTATTGTATGGATTAGCGATATAAATGGGAAGAGTATCTACCACTAGTAGAAAATCTTATAAAAAAATCTCATCATGCATCTTTAGGAATGGAACCTTTGGAGGCCCTATATGGGTCAAAGTGTCACACTCCCATCAGTTAGGATAGATTGGAAGAAAGGATCAAAGTGGGTCCTGAAATATTAAAAGAGATGGAAGAGCAGATGAGACTAATCAATAGCAAACTGAAGGAGGTGGAAGATAAACATAAGATCTATGCCAACAAAAAAAGAAACTTTAGACAGTTTGCAGTCATGGATAAGGTCTTTTTAAGAGTCAAGCCGCATAAGAGCTCTATTACCTTTGAAAAATCATCCAAGTTGGCTCTAAGATGTACATGGGCCCATTTGATGTGTTGGAAGTAACCAACCTGATTGCATATAGACTTTCTCTACCACCTACTCCAACTCAACTTCATAACGTGTTTCATGTTTCTTTGCTTAAACCATACCCCCTAGATGCAACTCACATACTTGATTGGCATTCTTTACAATATGAGGATCCAAGAGTGGGGCTGGTGGATCCCATTAGAATTCTAGATAGATGCAATGTTAAGTTGTGAAACAAAGATATTGTCCAATATAAGGTCCAATGGGATTAGTATTCTAAGGAAAGTGCTACATGGGAGGATGTGGAGGAGATAGAATTCTCCTTTCCTCATCTTCTTTTTAGATAGACTAAAGATGATTTGATATATACTGGTGCTTAATATTTTTTACTTGTATGTTACGATATTTTGGCTTGAAATAGTATGATTTGATATTGAAATGAACATATGCGAATCAATTTTGTTTGATCATAAATTAGGAAGATGTATCTTCCTAGTGGGGAAGGATGTCACATCTCAATTTCATTGCATTCATTTAATAATGTTAAGTTAATTGAAATACTTGAAAAATGGAATTTATCATTTAGTATTTATGGATTTGATAAATACAATAATATTTTAAAAATGATTATCTTACAATTTTATGATTTAAGAAGAGTTATTTCGTAATGATTATCGGTTAAAGGTTACTGATAAAGTTGGAAAGTGCAAGAATGTGTGTGTGCAGGAATAGGTTGAAGAATGAGAACTTGGTTCTAGAGGCAGGGATGCTTAGCCAAATGACGAACTGTAAGAAAGATTAGAATTTGGAATCTCACACACCACACTAGACCGTGAAATTTGCATTTTTCTTGGAAATGAAAAATATCATTATTCCTTGTATCAATTGTGAATGAATAAATAGGTAACTTAAAAGAAAGAAACAAATTCGTGGAATTTTTTTCCTTACTTTGTTTGTTCGAGGTCAATTTCATGTTTAGAGAAAAAGGAAAAAAAAAGTGGAATACGAAATATAATTGTTTACATATTGTTTCCTTGAAAGAGAAAGATTCGAATAATTGGTCCTTTAAAAAAATTTGAAAGAATAAATTATCCTTGGTAAGAGAAATACATATATATAAATATGCAATTATGTTATACTGAATTTTAGATAATAAGTTTTTTTTTTTTTTTTTTGAAAGTTCCTTAAGAAATTGTATGGAAGGAGTGATGATAGTGATTAATCACATAATCCCACTTCATAATTTTGACCCCTTAAAACAATGGAATGGATGGATAATACCAATGACAGGAGAGCGGGCAGCTTGATAGTGGAGGTATGGAGAGTTAAGAGCACTCCAAGAATAGAATGTAGGGAGTTGAAGCACAGAGATAGTGGTAATTTTAAATTAGAGGAGAGAATCAACCAAAATTAGAAGAGGAAAATGAGGAAAAGGCACAAAAAGCAAGGGAGATAGTCATTTCCATTTGATTTAGGAAAGAGTACTTATCGACCTTGCAGTCAAGAGGTGAGAATGATGCCTTCTTAAGATTTTTCCTTCAAGTAAATTGATTTTTCCTTATCTCTAGAGAAAAGCTCAGCTTAAATAGAAATCAAGCACCCTATTATATTATCTTTGTTTCATACTTGTGGATTTGTTTCCATTTTTTGTTGTGAAATTATGGAAATCCATGTTTTAGGAAAATAAAAAACCCCATTTTAACCTTCACTATGTGTAACAACATGCTAAGAATGATTGGCTAGAAGGTCTGAATTCAAGCTCTAGCCTTCATATTGTTTAATATTCAAACTTGAGAACATTGATATGTTCTCTGTGGTGGAAACACCATTTTTGGTGTCGACCACCTATGATACCCATTCGAACGATATCTAAGTTTGTAGTATTATGTATGTATATTGGTTCATGGGGCCAAATGGTATGACCATTTGAGTGTATATCTTGACTCAGAATGATCCATATCATTCTGGTCCATGAGTATGTTAATGGGTGGATAATATCGCCAACCATGTTGCAAGTTGATGGACGATATACCTAATCCTATTCAAGCATAGTGTGAATGAATGTTATCGACCCAGTGTAAATTTGTATTGACAGAGGTCAGTCTTTAAACATGTAAATGTGTATTAGGGAATATATCCCTATGTCATACTGTTATTTCCATTTTGTGTCAAATGATTAAGCTTAATTCAAAATATAGATAGGAATGATGTTATCGTTCTATTGTGACTATTGTTATATTGTTTTTGCAAACAAAATGTGTGTGTTATATCAATTTATGGTTGTAGTGTAGGAAAATGTATATCCTTGAATTTTCACACTTGTTTGGGCCCACCTTGCTTTGTTTATCCTTACTTATGTCTTAATTGGTCCTATTTTGCATCCACAAGCCTAATAAATTATATCATTTTATGGCTAATCCCGAAAAACATCAAAGGGTAAATGATAATTTAATGAATTTGGTTGTGTCCCTAATTTTTGGACTGGGACTAAGATGCCACCTAGGGAATCTTTTTCCTCCAAAGGTCTTGGGACCCTATTTTCAAAGGCACCTTAATTGGGCCCCTTTTTGGAGTTTGTGCCCCGAGTTTCATGCCTCAGGACTAAGACACCACCTAGGGAATCTTAGTCCTCCTTAGGCTATTTTTAGGATTTAATTTCAAATCTTGGTGAGATTTAGCCTCCTTTAATTAATTAATTCATATGTCAGCTTGGTGTGATGTAATTTTGGGATATTAAGAATAGATAAGTATAAATACAAGGTTCTTTCATCATTTTTCATAACAATACTTTTGTGAGAGTGTTCCTAATAGCATAATTACATTCACAAGAGAATTCAAGAGCAATTTGTCAAGAATTTGGAGCCATCATCAAGATTCAAGCATCATGTCAAAGATATTCTTCCATCATGTGTGTTTTTGAGCTAACATTTGTGATGTAGATTTTTTATTCAAGCAATCAATTCAAGTTAAGATCTATCAAGCATTCAAGCATTTCAAGATCTACATTCAAGGTAGCCACTTCACACAAGTGTGCAGATTTCATAACAAGGGTTTGGTGAGTTGCAACATAACACTTTGTTCATTCATCATTTCCCTTCATTATTTCATTTCATTCCAAGGTTTAATTACCAACGAGGGGTTTGACAAAGGAAAACCCCCATTTACTAAAAATCAATAAGTTTTTCCTCTCTTGCATGTTTATGTTTGTAGATTTAGGTTGAATACTTGAAGATCATTTGAAGTGAAAAGTTGAAAAGTTGCAAAGTTGCATTACAAAGTTTTCATCTTCACAGAAACTCACCTATAGGCTAGATCTAGAAGTTTTAGGACCTGAGATCTGAGAAGAAGGAAGTGTTGGCATTGAGCCTAAGGATCACATTCAAAGCTTTCAAAAATTCAAGATGGGACTAAATCAATAGCAAGGGCATTTTATTCCTCCAAGTGTAATTTTGTAGAGATTCTTTTGAATCATGTTCCAACATTTGAAGATTCTGCATCTGCCCTAAAAAACAACAGTGAGACTAAGAAAACATTAAGGGTGTCTTAGTCCTCCCTAGCATATTTTAACAGTATTTTTGCATTTCCAAAATCCTCATCACATTTCCAGACTTCCCAAGTACACACATCCTAAATTTTTGTTACTTAAATTTGTCTTTTGCACTCATTATTTGGATTGCATTACTAGGTTTTGTGGGTTGAATGTTAAATTTCCTTTTCCAATCTTTTGCTTGGTGGTGAAACCTTCAAAGCTTAAAGAACTCCCTCCTAGGTCTTCCTTGTCAAAAATTGACTCACCTTTGGGGTTGATAGTCAATCCACTTTGGGACCCTAGGACATATTTGAGTGACAATTGGAGAAGTGTGGTGTTCTATGACCTAGCCCATAAAGCATCCCATTCCCCCTATTGTTCATTTTAGTGAACCTGACATTTTAGAACATTCATTTTAAATCTAGGTTGCATTCATTCTTGCATTGTGTCTTGCATTAGTGAATGTGCATCTAGGGTTTCTCATATTTTCATTAGTGAAAGTGCATATAGGTTGCATTTTTTCTTTCTTGCATCATCTTGTCTCATTTGAAAATTGAAAAGTGCATTATTAATCATTCTAATTACATTTAGGAACATTGTTATTGCAATCAAAATTGAAAAAAATTGCACTCAACTTTGCATCGAATTGCTTGCCATTAGTTACTTTTTCTTGCATTCATTTACACACATTTTTGTTTCTAAACATTAGGTCACCGAGTAGGCAACTTGGGAACATTGTATTTGACAATGGATATTTTGTTGTTTTTCCAAAAAAACCTTTACTAAGACTAAAACGCCCTTACTGGCATCTTAGTCCCTCTATGGGTTTTTGGCTCAGGACCCTGTCTATGTTGTTTACTTCCTATTCCAATTTTTGGAACCTCAAAATTTCATTAGTATGACCAAGATTCCCTTATTGGAATCTTAGTCCCTGTTGACTTTGACTTTCTAGGTTTTAGGATGTGAAATTGCTTATCTATGCTTTTTTTTCTCCTTTTAGTTTTTTGTTATAGTTTGCAAAATTTCTTTTACTTCAATTTCTTTCATTTCAAGTGTAATTATAAGCATAGGATATTGTGTTCATTTCACTTTCTTTGGTTTACCCCTTGCATGAGTTGTACTACTTGGTGTCCTACTATCAATACTATGGTGAGACGAAGTGTGAGACTCATGGCATCCTGCAATAAAACACTCATTGTGGATCTTGGGTTATCTAGCTCTCTTACTCCTAGTGTTGGTACTAGTTCACTAGGTATGGACCATACCTTTGATACCTCTTTTGCTATGCCTACCTTACCTACAAGTGCTATTCCAAGTGTTCAAACAATGGTTGATCATATCCCTCAAGAAAACATAATGAAAATGCATGAAGACTTAGCCCATTTACCAGATAACATGAGTACTGAAAACATTTCCAATATCAATTGTTATACCTACCATAGATAGTATTCACTGCATGATGGAAAGTGATGAAGGGTCAGAAGTTGTGCGTAACATAGCTCACATATTTGGAAAACATCTTCCTTACACCACCAATGGTGTTTAAGCTTCAAACAATGTGCAAATCCAAGGAGGAAATCAAACTCCTCCCCATTCAACCATAACCTCTATTCCCCCCTATACATTTAATCCTCAAGTGACAACAATAATGCAACCAACTATCAATATCTTTCCTACCTTGAACATTTCCACTAGTTCTCCTTATACCTATGTGGCATCTAACCTTATGTCTCCTTTCATAAGCTATCCATTCACTTGTCCTCCCAACACAAAAAAACCACCACCATATTCACCTCTATCTCAAAATACACACAATGACCCCATCATTAACCACCTTTTACAAAGCCTTTCATCCATTCAATGTCAATTTTCCACCATAAAACAAAATCAAAATGGTCCACCTTCGTACTATGTCAAATGTAAACCATTACCCTTGGAGATATTGAGAACTCCAGTGCCACAAGGTATAGAGATCCCTAGATTTGAGAAATATGGAGGAAAGGGAGATCCTACTAATCATGTTATTGCCTTTACTGCTTTGTGTAGTGACTTTATCCTTGAGGAAAATTTTTTGGCTAAGCTTTTTCCCTGATCCTTGAAATCCATTTCCTTGGACTGGTTTTCTGCATTATTGAATAGCTCAATTCATTCATTTAATGAACTTTTTGAAGCCTTTATTAACCATTTCCAAGTGCATATGGTTCCTAAAATGACATTAGCTGATTTGATGAAATGTAAACAAAATGAGGGAGAAAAAGTTGTTGAATTTATTTCACATTACCAATTGCTTTATTTCCAAATTAGTGTGAAGATTCTCGATTCTCACCTTCAAAAGATGTTCATAGAAAATTTACAAAGTAAGATATGAGAGAAGCTTACCATGATGAAATTCCTTTCCTTCACACACTTGTGCATTTCCCTTCAAGATTATCATAATTTTGTAGGTAGTTGTGAATTAGAAACCACCTCTACCTATCCTAAAAATTTTAAACCTTCAAACCAATTCACCTACCAACCTTTCAGAAGAAAAAATAAAAAAATTCTTCAACTAAATTCCACCTCCAAACCTACCCAACAAGTTGATACCCAAGTAGCTACTATAAAGAAGAGTAATCCTTATATCTTTGGGGATCCAAAAAGAAAATTTAATCCCTTACCTGACACACTTCACAACATCATGACTCAACTATTAAACAAAAACATGCTCACCTTACCTCTCATTCGACCTCTTGACCCTAGCAAGTTGTTACCTCTGAGCTTTAGATACAATAGTTATTGTGCTTATCACCAACAAAAAGGACATGATACAAAACATTGCAAGCTTATTAAACATCTTTTGCAAGCCCTCATTGATTCTAATCATATTCAAATTAGAGGTGTGAATGAAAAAGGTGATAAGTTTGTAGCTCCTAACCAAAATTTGCTAATATTTACAAATCCCATGCCCAACCATAATATTTCATTTGTTAAGGCTATTGAAAGTAAGCCCAATGTGATGAGCGTTGACATAGATGATGAGAATATGAACAATAACGAACAAAATCCCATGGATAATGATGAACATAATCCTATAGATACTAATGACCAGAGTCCTATTAGTACAATGATAGGATTGATTGAAATTGAGCCTCATAAAAAACAAACCATGATCCTCATTGACATTACTTTCTCTTCAAAAGAAACAATCAAACATGCACCTAATGGTCCTCTTTACATAGCCGGTAGAATCAATGACTGGCCCACTCCTGGGATTTTAATTGATCTTGTCTATGGAGAGAATGTGATCACAGAAGAACTCTTATATGAGCATGAACTCACTCAAGATATATATGATAAACTGAAAGCTTGCTCTAAAATGCATGATGGTTTTGCTCATGCTACAATGGGCTCGATCACACTCCCTTTACAAGTAGGACCGAATAAATCAAATGTATCATTCTCTATCATCTCTAATTCATATCAATTTCATGTGAAGTTAGGCTACAAATGGCTTTGCTCCATGAATGTGGTCCCATCCATTATCCATAAGTGCTTAAAGTTTCTAGTTGGCAATGAAATATTCACTATGATCCATAGTGGATTTAGACCTCCATCTTCCCATGGGAATTTTTCCTTGGATTATTTTTGGATTGAGCCTATCGAACCTATAAGACCCCATGAATAATTCCTTTTCCTATCCTACCAAAAGTTCAAAACAAAATGAATAGCCAAGTTATCCCTTCAAAATTCTCCTCCACCTATGATTGAACCTCCACCCATAAAAGAAAACAATATTGAGCTTAAATCCCTTCCAAATAACCAAGACCCATCCATAAAAAATACCTTTCCTATTTCCTACAAAATCCCAAGAGAGAACCAAACAAGTCCTGATCCACCTCCTAAACAAATTTATAAATCCAAAGAGAAAGTGGTTGAACAACCTTCCATGTTTTCTACCATTCTAATTCCCTCACAAGAAGAAAAGGAACCTATGGTTGATAAAACTACTCCTACACAAATGCAACTTGAAAAATGTAATAAAAGAAACATAAATGCTAGAGAGCGTAGGCGTAGATGTCGTGCTATTGCTTGAAAGATGAACAACATAGGAAATCAAAATTCAAACTTGAAAGAATCAATAAACGATGAGCCTCCTCCATTACCAGAACCAACAGCTCCTATGTCTCCAACACAACAAGGACCAACACCTTCTATGGATATTATCATTCATGCTCCTGTTGTGGTTAACTTGGCTAACGATGAAGAAACTACTAAAATTGATGAGCAAGTGCATAATGAGTTGAATTTGTTATTTTCCTCTTCTAGGAGCTTAGATGATAACAACCATGGTGATCCTCCTAAACCAATTGATGCACCATGTGTTGAACTTAGTGATTCTCCTAGTACATAACTTGACATTGTCCCTCTCGCTAGTGATTTTCCTTCCACATATACTGAACAAGACTGGGATGCAAATGACCTGCTAGATGGTTGACTCACATGTGCTTTACTAGTCTTGTTTCTTTCATTTTGTTTTCTTTTTGGTTGATTGCATGTGTGTGATGTGATACCCTGTATTGTTTGATAATTCCTCTCTATGTGCATTCCTCTATTTGTACTTTCATTCTTCTATATGTCATAAGCTTTTCACCTTTTCTTTGGTCTTTACATTTTATTTTCATTTATCTTTTCATTTTTGTCTTGTGTTTTCTTTTTGGGGATGGCATAAGGCATCGAGACACCCTATGTCTCTTCCATGTTGACCAAAAAAAAAATTCATTATCTTTTCTTTTCCTTTCATTTTTGTCTTGTGTTTTCCTTTTGGGGGTGATGCAAGGCATCGAGACACCTTATGTCTCTTCCATGTTGACCCAAAAGCTTTCTCATTATCTTTTATTTTCCTTTTTGTCTTATGTTTTCCTTTTGGGGATGATGCAAGGCATCAAGACATTCATGTTTCTTCCATGTAGACCTAAAAGGTTCTCCTTTGATTTCACTCTCTTTGTGTCATTCTTCCAAGTTCTATGTGTATTTGGGGAATGATGACAGTTTCGAGCTCTCTAATATCATTGCAGCAAAGACAGATACTGACCCCAAATCCATAGATCGCTTATGTGTTTCTGGGGGGGAAACCCTCTTTTCCTTTTTCTTTTTCATGTTTTGGCTACTTTAAAGTAATTTATCATGCAGCATGGTGTTTAGCAAATTCTTTAAAGTGGGGGAATATATTGGCATTATTTTGGCATGATTTCATTTGCATTATTTTGTGTTCCTTGATGTATTTTTCTTACTTCATGTGATGTTTTTTTCTCTTTCTGGTGACATTAGGAGTAATTTCCTTCAATAGCTTGGTCTATCTTAGCATATTACATCCTCTTAGTGGTGATGCGACACACTGCATTCTCTAAGTTGTGAATCTTTTATCCTTTGATTGGTCCTCTCTTAGAGACATTAGGAATTATGTCCTCTAAGATTAAGACTTCACATGAACTAAGACAAATCCCTTCGAACATCCCTCTTTCCTGTTGCATTTTATTTTTGTACTTTATTAAAGTCATGGAGGTATGGCTTTGATATGGTCCCCTGGGGCTTACCTAGTGAACAACTAGCTTCACTAGCCCTTGTGAGCATGCATTTTCTTTTTGTACCTTGTTAAATTCATGGAGGTATGGCTTTGATATGGTCCCCTAGGGCTCACCTAGTGAACAACTAGCTTCACTATCCCTTGTGAGCATGTATTTTCTTTTTGTGCCTCATTAAATTCATGGAGGTATGGCTTTGATATGGTCCCCTAAGGCTTGCCTAGTGAACAACTAGCTTCACTAGCCCTTGTGAGCGTGCATTTTTCTTTTTTTCCTTATCATAGTCATGGGGGTATGGCTTTGATATGGACCTCTTAGGGCTCACCTAGTGGACAACTAGCTTCACTAGCCCTTGTGAGCATGCGTTTTGTTTGCATAGTGGATAACGTGTTCCACTTGTAAAGCTCTTTTGGACAAATAGCCTAGATCCGGTCCACAACATGTTGGATGGTCAATTGAAGCTTGATCCGTTGTATTTTTTTCTTTTTCCTCACCTTTTTTTTCCTACCTTTGATGGTGTATGTTTGTGATCTAGTTATGGCTTCATATATCATCCACAAGTGTGTTCTTTTTTTCCTATGTTGGTTTGTCATAGGATCTTGATCTTGGGGGCTTGGCCACCCTCTTGGTTATTGTCATCCTATCTTACTAACATTGGTACATTTGAACCCTCTTGATTATGTGGTCTGGCTACTTTAGTGTGACTTTGAAGCAATTTCATCCTCTCACTAAAGTGGGGGCTAAATGTAGTGTAGGAAAATGCATAACCTTGCATTTTCACACTTGTTTGGGCTCGCCTTGCTTTGTTTATCCTTACTTATGTATTAATTGGTCCTATTTTTCATCCACAAGCCTAATAAATTATATCATTTTATGACTAATCCTGAAAAACATCAAAGGGTAAATGATAATTTAATGATTTTGGCTGTGCCCCTGATTTTTGGATCGAGACTAAGATGCCACCTAGGGCATCTTTATCCTCCATAGGTCTTGGGACCCTCTTTTCAAAGGCACCTTAATTGGGCCTCTTTATGGAGTCTATGCCCCGAGTTTCATGCCTTGGGACTAAGATGCCACCTAGGGCATCTTAGTCCCCCTTAGGTTATTTTTGAGATTTAATTTCAAATCTTGGCAGGATTTAGCCTACTTTAATTAATGAATTCATATGTCAACTTGGTGTGATGTACTTTCAGGATATTAAGCATAGATAAGTATAAATATAAGGTTCTTTCATTCATTTTTCATCACAACAATTTTGTGAGAGCATTACTAACAACATAATTAAGTTCACAAGAGCATTTAAGAGAAATTCATCAAGCATTTGGAGCCATCATCAAGATTCAAGCATCATTTCAAAGATATTCTTGCATCATGTGTGTTTTTGAGCTTACATTTCTAATGTAGGGTTTTGATTCAAGCAAGCAATTCAAGTTAAGATCTATCAAGAATTCAAGCATTTCAAGATCTACCTTCAAGCTAGCAATTTCACACAAGTTTTTAGATTTCATAACAATGGTCTGGTGAGTTGCAACAAAGCACTTTGTTCATTCATCATTTCCCTTCATATTTCATTTCATTCCAAGGTTTAATTACTAACAAGGGATTTGACCAAGGAAAACCCCCATTTACTAACAATCAACATTTTTTTCCTCTCTTGCATGTTTGTGTTTGTAGATTTAGGTTGAAGACTTGAAGATCATTTGAAGTGGAAAGTTACAAAGTTGAAAAGTTGTCATCTTCACAGAAACTCACCTATAGGCAAGATCTAGAAGTTTCAAGACCTGAGATTTGAGAAGAAGGAAGTGCTAACATTGAGTCTCATGATCACATTCAAAGATTTTAGAAATTCAAGATGGGACTAAATCGGTAGCAAGGGCATCTTAGTCCTCCAAGTGGAATTTTGCAGAGATTATTTTGGATCCTATTCAAACATTTGAAGATTTTGCATCTTCCCTGAAAAACAACAGCGGTACTAAGACAATAGTAAGGGTGTCTTAGTCCTCCCTAGCATATTTTGACAGTATCTTTGTGTTTCCAAAATCCTAATCACATTTCCAGACTTCCTAGGTACACACATACTAACTTTTTGTTACTTATTTTTTTCATTTGCACTCATTATTTGGCTTGCATTACTAGGTTTTGTGAGTTGAATGTTAAATTGTCTTTTCCAAGCTTTTTCTTGGTGGTGAATGCTTCAAAGCTTAAAGAACCGCCTCCTAGGTCTTCCTTGTTGATAATTGACTCACCTTTGAGGTTGATAGTCAATCCACTTTGGGACCCTAGGACATATTTGAGTGACAATTGGAGAAGTGTGGTGTTCTATGACCTGGGTTATAAAGCATTCTCATTTCCCCTATTGTTCAATGGAAAATAACATATTAGCCATTAAAGGACAAGGGTATATGAAACCCCCTGTGGCTTATGAATATCATCTCTTTATTTATCAACGACACACATATATTTATACATACATAGATATATATATGTATGTGTGTATGCTCGTCAAACATGTGTAAGAATCATACAAATTCGAGTATTAGCATATACTCTGTAAATTTTCAAGTGATAAATGGTGCCTCAGGCATGAGGCCAACAACACCATTGAAACATTAGGCTTGAAGAATATAAGTCGATAACATAGTTAATGCAGATCTTATCAATATTTTCATTTGATAAGAATATATGTGGGGTTTAAAGAACAAAATGTAGAACACCACAATGTTCTGATTAGACATAGAGAAATTAATGATCTGATGTCTATCTAGAACTAGATGATTGGAGGATAATGTTATGTTTTCCAAAGCAATTCAAACTGATAATTGTCAAATATTAATACTAATTCTTTTTAAGCTTCAAAATTTGATTTTGTCTTTTCATTATGTTGTTAACAGAACATAGTAGATAAGACCAAAATTTATGTATTTGAAGAAAACAATATATAACTTGATTCATAAATTTTCATGTTGAACAGATTTTACTTTTATTATTCTTAAAGAAATACACATATACAAACTTTGAATAATATGCATATATGTGCACATGCATAAACTCATCATTCATGCATGAACACATACATACGGTATACCTTCTTATTTCATCTTAATTTACTCATTTGAATATGACTATTTTCTTTCATTTGCAAAGGAAAGAACTATAGTAATGGAATAGTTTTGAATTGTAATATGAATCTTAAGGAAAGATTGTTATATGATGAATAGAGGAATGGATATACCATATTTTAAATGGATTACTTGCTTGATGATTGATGAAATGGAATGATCTACAAAAGTACTATGATAGACTATAGCACACTAGAATATAATGCTACTAGATGGTCTAGAAGGGAGGGATACCCCTTGTTATGGAAGCTACATTCTAAGAATGGGTGCCAGAGAGTGTAGATTTTCTTTTCCAAATCTAATTTAAGTTACATTTTATGCAGCACGAGCTTGGCCAAGCTTTATAGTCATTTTTATTATGGAACAATATTTTTATTAAATATTCTCTCTCTATTATTTCTTTTATTTACCTAACATGGAACTTGCATTTTCTAACAGTATATAGAAATGCATGTAGTTAGGCATGCATAGATTCCACCTTGCAAACTGTATCTCTTGCTAAGTGTTCCGTGCAAGGTCGGGTATTATTCGATTGACTAAAGAATTTCAGGGAAGCATTGCTTCATGGTTGGGTGGAAAAACACCTCAATTATGTTCTCATCCACTAGTGGTGGCGAGTTGTCACAAAGGAATTACAATGGAACTCTATTTTATGTACTTGTATCATTAATGTAATTATTGTATTGACTATGTGGTGATTAAATTCTAAGTCAAACTTGTATATTTACTATTGACATTTGGAAATTAATAATTAAAAATTATTTTTTCAATTTATGGACATGAAATTGCTATGTTGGAAAATAGCTATGGTATTTATGTCTTAAATTTATATTCATAATATCAATTATTAATTTATTGATGAAATTTTATTTGGGCATGTTACAACCAACAACACTTCAACCTAGAAAGTTTCAATAATAGTTAGGTATTTTAGTAGTTTGATCATTTTTAAAATACCTTTTCAATTTTATTATCAACAAATATTTGTAGTAGTAGATCCACATAATCATTTGAATCAAATGTGTGAATGAAATATTATATTCTACCTAATTTACATGAAAAAAACTATTTATTCTATGTGGGAATTTTAAATATAAGTATTTTTATTGATTTTCATTGCATTAATCTAGATCTAAGAAATTTATATGAATAATTTAGCTAAGGTTCTTTACAACAACATCATATTATTGATCTTTCTATCTTGTAGGTATAAATAATTGTTAATGATTCCTATTGATAGTGATACTAGGTATTGAATGAGAGAGAAAAGAATATCAAATTAGACTCTTGGTGAAGCACAAGATCTAACCAAAGAAGAAGGGAGGAATGGAGAAGATCAAGAGAAAAAATAGCTCATGAAAACCATCATATCTTTCAATCATTGTCAATAAATTCCTAATGGTCTCTTTAATAAAATGTTCCAAGTTTTTATTCTAACAAAAATTAAGTGGTGCTTATGTCATTAGGTAATGGAAATCAAGGAGAATATTTTATCCTGAAAGTAAATTAGATAAATAGATTAGCTAGTTATTTTAGGCTACCAAAAGTTTTCTTTTTATAGAAAAAATGGAGAAGGTGGAAGGAGAGTTTGTACATAAGTAGGATGGTAATGTGTCAACCCTCCATTCTAAAAAACAAAAGAAAAAGATGAATTTTATGCTAATTACTATAGCCTTAATCCTATAGGTAAATGGGGTTATAAGTAATCGTCTTTGGCTTCCTTAAATTTTAATTGTTATATAATGATTAATATAGTCTTATATTAGTAGTTAATTCAAACTAGGTGACATCTAAGGAATATAAGGATGGTATATATAGGAGCTAGAGTTTAGTTATTATCATCATATTATTATTTGTGTTCTTATTGGATATATTTGAAGATTTTTCTCCTCAAAATTACTTAGTATTATCAATTATTTGTAACATATTTCCTATTATATTTGTCTCTTGTGAAATTTATTTTATTAAAATTGCTATCAAAGCATGATCTTGATAACCAAAGGGAAAGAAATAAGGAATTTTTTTCAATTTTGAAGGGAAATTTGTGAAGAGAATATATCTCTTAATTTGAATTTTTATCTTATTTTTATAATTATATTTTAAGGCTATATTGAAGCTACTACAATCTAAATTTGAGGTTATCTCAAGAAAGTTAAAGGAGTTATCATAAACTTAGGGTTTCCACCAAGTTCACTTCCAAGGTTACAAACTAATGTATTCCATAGATATTTCTTTATTAAAAATGAGATCTATGCCCTAGTAAGTCTTAGTAAATATTATTTAAAAAATGTTAGTAATTTATTGTAAAAATTATTTGGTGGCATCTCATGGTAAGGGCTTCAACAAGAGGCATGAGAAAGAATCTTGTCACTCCTAGAAAGACTCATAAAAAAAGGATCCATTAATAAGAAAAGGGATAACATAACCATGGATGATATAAGGGAAAAAACCAATAAGATGAATGATGAAAACTTAATGAGGATGGATGTTGTTAGCACCTCATTTAACTATGTCTAGATTTGCTTAAGTATAGCTCAATCTTGTCCTTATTTGGTATACACTCCAAGTATAATGGATATAAGGCATATCCAATGGGATATCTTAGATAAAATTGCCTAAGTTTTATTCCTTCCCATCCCTCAAGTCAAATACCATATGTTGGAATTTGTAGGAACTTAAGGAAATACTAAGTTCAGGTGTGTTTTGGTTGTTTCCACTTTCACAATGTTGTGGAATTTGGGTGTGGAACTAAATATTATCTTGTACAACTAAATCTAGAACTAGTAAATAATTCTATAGTAAATTTCTATATAGTTTTGTAAGGTGTTCTTTCCTTTAGTCCCTTTCACTTCTCGCATTTGCACAAATTCAAAGTGGATTCAAAAAATTATCACATCTAGTCTTGTTATCTACTTCTACATAATTTTTATACAAACTTCCATTATCTCCTTTTATGTAATTTTGAGTTCCATTGAGATATTCCCCTAGTCTCGTTACCTCATCTTGATCACTAGTCCTTTCTTGCTCTTGATCCCCACAAATCCTTAATTCTTCAATTTCTCCATCCTTTCCTACTTTAAATGTGGATGTGGACATATCTCTCACATCCACATCACATGTCCAATCCTAAAGTATTTTCCTACACCACTTCCAACTTATCCTTGTGGACTTTTGATGTTCATGATCTAGACCTTCATCCTAATATCATGTTCTGACATCCACATCCATATCAAAATATTGCAACAACTCCAAGTGAATTTTTCCTTCCAATTATTCTTATGTGGAATTTTACATGAGTTTCCAATATCCTTTAATCCTTTTGGACATATTATCTTGATTTCCAATCCTACACTAGAATCATGCATCCTACTCTCATATGTGGTTCCTCAATTTTTTTTTTTAATTCTTCCAAAGTGCATCCTATTCACTCCAACTACTCCAAAATTACTATAGGACCACTAATAATGCTAGAGATGACCATGTGACTACCCCCCAATAAAAAACCATTATTTATTTTAGGGGTGTAGATTCAACTGTAAATATAGTGAAGGAGGAATGAAGGTGGCCAAGCCACCATTAGTGAGCTAGGTGATTTTTAGTTTCCAAGGATCTTCAAACTAGATTTTAATTGTTCCTCATAATTTTGTGGGCTTTTTATTGAACACTCAAAAGGTGGGAATATCTATATCATCACCAATATTTTGCATATCAGTAAATGAGTGTTATCTACCCCTTGCATGATTATATATTCCATTAAATAGCTATAAGATGAATGTGACTAGAGAAAAATGGTTTCCACACATTTCCTAGCAAAAGGGCCATTCTATGGTGACACAAGAAAGAATGGGTGACCTCTAAAGTGGGAGGCCATGATTCTTCTCTTGATTTTATTTGAAGGTGGTTGAATGATTTATCTTCCCAAGATTTGATTTACAATAGGATGGAAGAAATATTTCCATGAATAGAGAGAAAAGAACTTCCAAGATAATAGGATTTGTCTCTAAAAAAAGGTAAAGATATTTTCTTGTGTTGTAATGATGGTTTTTTAAATATGTAATATATTTTTGTAATCCTAGAATAACAAATTGAATGTTTATATCCATCATATATTTAATATATCCATGTATGTTACATGTTTTTTTAATATCTCATTCATCTTTTTGTCATAATTTATGATTTAGACATTATTTAAATCATTAGTTAGTCATCTAGATGACTATAAAATTAATATAATTATGTTGCAAGGTGTCTCTTTGATTTAATATAAGAAATGCATGGTTTTACTTATGGATAACTAAGTTAGTTTCATCCTAATGTTCTAAAAAAATTATTTATCTTCTTATTTGCATGTATACACCCTAGCTTATTATAAAGTTAAAAGATATAGTCTTCAATAATATCTTGATTAAGGTGTTGCAAACGGATTCCAATCACTACATTCTTTGGTTTATGGAACCTTCAAACTTTGTCTACTTAGTTATATATAGGAAGCAACCTATTGTATACTCAACATCACATCACTCTAACTTGCCTAAAACAATCATATATAAATATAATCTCATTTTTTATTCATTTAGTTTTGGTTGTGTCCATGTCTAGATGTTCATGAAATTACAAGGGGTTACTAGAACCATATCCTTAGACACTTCACATGGTTTCTAATATACTTGAAGAAGGTGAAAGAACATGTATCACCAAACTACCATACAAATTTAGACTAATGGACTAACATGAGTATACTATCCACTAGATGTGGTTTTTTTCAAGGTTTATAAATCCATTACTTATAGTTGTATTTAAAAAATCACCTTAAGGGAGCCCTCCTTGGTCTATCAAAGCCAATATTTGAAAATTTTCTTATCCACCTTAGTAAATTAGTCCAAATTTTCCATACCTAAAAATAAGTGTGAAGTCTTCCTCCCTAAGTTTCTAACCCCTAGCAACAAGAAAATCTTACCTTTAGGGATTTAGGGACCAACAAATTTGAGCACTAATAAATACAAAGATAGATAATTAGAATGAATAACCTATAGCCAAGATTTTAGAGATTCCCAATATATGGATCCTCATAAGAATACTTGAGAAGAATGAGTAGAAGTATGTTGGCAATATGATTTTCATTGATGTCAAAATTATATCTTAGTGATAACAAATTAGGCAATTGCTTATTGATGTCCAAAGGAGATCAATGATAGTCTAAATGTCATTGATGATAGTGGATCAGTCTCAGGTTGATTGGTGAAGTATGATGGAGAGAAGAGCATGTTTTGTAATTATTGCAAAGTTGCTTAAAATACTATATTTTTGTCATGCAAAATTTACATATTTTTGAAAGTCTATGGAGAAATTAGATGGTAGATCTGATATGGGTTTTTTGTGCTCATTCCAATGGTATGATCTCCATGGTCAGAAGACAAGTAGTGAAATCAAAATTAAATTATATCTTCTCTCGGCCATTATTGGGGTTTACTAGAGAAACCTTAAGTGTTTTAGTCATGGTGCCTAACAAGTTTTCTATTTTGTTGTTGACTGGTGATTGACAGTCAACGGTAGCTTAAGTTATGACTTAATCCTTCAAAGTCGTGAAGAAATAGGGCCCTTGACCTAGGAATTACTAGCTTGGTGAGGAATCTAGTCTCTAATATTTCTTAAGTCCTGTGGTAAATATTTGATCAAACATTATCAATAGTTGATATTGGGTATTGACGATCATGTGGCTCTTGTGCACCCATGTTTCTTAGAAGGTGACATCAATAGCTGATTGCGGAAGTGTGGAAATGTGACATATGTCTAGGTGGGGCCAAGACTTTGGCACTAAGTAAAGTTCACTAAGCTTGAGGATTACGATAAAGATCTTACGGTGGATGATGGAGATTGAAGATCGAACGGTGTCCACTATTCTGCAGAGAAGATAGTGGGTCCCTGTTATGATGTGGTGGAAATGCAACATGGAAACGCATGTCCCAAATGACGTTGAAAATGTTGTAAGCTCATCCAAAGTAGAATATTCACCTGCTATATGCGATAGTGATCGACGAAAAAAATTTAAAGGGCTTCTAATCTGACGGTTACGTTTTAAAGTTGAGGCGATTAAATGAGAAATGCGAGATCGTGGCACAAAGTTGAAGATTGACAGCCAAACTTTAAAGTTGCATTCTTCCAATAGAGATCATAAAACACAATGGAAATGGTAGAAACAACTACAAATCGACACAGGGAATGGAATTAATTGTTGTAACCACCACAACTATATTTTTAATTGGTGATTGAAAGGTAGGTTCAGTGACATCAAAGCACAATCAACTATAGTATTAAATTCAATTCAATCATACAAGGAATATCATCTAATGTGTATCTGATTTAGGATTTGGTATATGCTAAAAATATCATATTCATTCAATCAAGTTGGTGGTGCATGGCTCAAGGTGAGGATTCTTATCTATGAAGAAAAGAAGAGATGAATCTATTAGAATGAGTATTTATGTTGTCGTGAATGCAGAGTGAGAGAGTACTATGAAAGTAGAACTAGATTGTATTACAAAGAAAATCATCTAGGGTATGCATTCAAAATAGTATAGGTGTGAAACATAGCAGAGAAAGAGGAGAAAGGAGAAGAGAATAGAAGAGATATGAGTTACTAAGATAGTAGCAACAGAGAGAATTCTTGGAGATAAGCAAAGAAAAGTTTGAGCAGTTGTAGAATAGGTTTGTAACATAGAATTAGATTCATTTATGAATCATTTGTAATTAGGAGTTGTCACTCTATAATTTCATTGTAAATTCGGTTGGTTGGTGCCATTAGAAAGATAAGTGGGTGCCTAGTTAGGGAGTGGGTGCCCAGTTATGAAGTGGGTTCCCAGTTAGTGAATGGGTGCTTCCTTAGAGTTGGTTCACTTAAATTAGCGGATTTGTGTCTCCTTAGGGATGGTGCCCTTAAACATTGTAACTAGTGAGGTTTTTATTGTGAGGATAGATTAGGATAGTAGATCCTAGTAGCTATTCTCACTGTGGTTTTTCCCATATTGGGTTTTCCATGTATATCTTGTGTTATATCCATTTGTTTGTTTACATGATCTCTTCACTTTTATTTAATCTACATAAAAGGGTTAAAAAGATAAGTTTTATCAATCTACTAATTCACCCCCACCCCCCCTTTCAATAGATATTTATGTTCCAATAATTGGTATTAGAGCTCTAGTTCCTTTGGAGAAGCTTAATTATCTCGGGTAGATCTTGGATAGTGAACACAAGATGGCTAGTCAAGAAGGTTCATCCTCTAATAAAGCACCTCTCTTCGATGGATCAAACTATGCATTTTGGAGCATCATAATGGAAGCATATTTATCTTTATGAGGGTTTGATTTATGGATTCCTGTTGTAAATGGATATACAATTCCTGCTACACCTCCTACTAGTCAGGATAACAAGAAAGTATATGATAACAATGCCAAGGAAAAGAATGTTATTCTTTGTGGATTTTCTAACTCAAAGATTTTCAAATTAATGCACTAATAAATTGCACATGATGTTTGGGAAAATTTGAAGAACATCTATGAAGGTAATGATAAGATAAAGCAAGCCAAAATACAAAGTTACAAAGGAAAGTTTGAAAGTCCTAAGATGAGTGAAAAGGACAAAATTGCAAACTACCTCCTTGGTAGATGAAATTGTTAATGTAATCAGAGTCTTGGGAGAAGAAGTAAGAGAATCTATTACTCTCAAAAAGGTATTTAGATCCCTGCCATCTAGGTACAACTCTAAAATTTCTACAATAGAGGAAGCAAGAGATCTGGACAAATTCATTGTTTGTAAGTTTCATGGAACCTTTACTACCTTTGATATGAGAATGGGAGATGAAGATACATCCAAGAGAGAAGTTGCATTCAAATCAGCCAAAAAGGAGAAGGTAGAAGCATCTACATCTGGATCTGAGGAGACTGATGAAGAAGAACCAAACTTTGTCAGAAAATTGAGAAGAGGCTCTAGAAAATGCAGAGGTAAGTTACTCTTCAAATGCTTTAACTATGGTAAAATAGGACATTTTTCTGCTAAATATCCCTATAACGAAAAGGATAACTCTAAGAAAGAAGATAATAGTAAAAAGAAGAAACCCTAATTTCCTAAGAAGAAGAACTTTTAAAAAAAGAATCTAATAGTTTGTACACACAAGAAGAATGTGATTCATTTTATGTTAGTGATAGCTTAGATGATGAACATGATTGTTCATGTGTGGCTGAGGAAATTGAATTTCTATTCATGGAAAAGACTTTGTTGATCAAGAAAATGGGGAATTTGAAGCTTTTGAGGAATAATAAGAAGGATAAGTTGAGCTACAGGGTGAACTCATTTATGCTCTAGATGAGATTGGTAACTTCATAAAGGAGAACAAAATTTTGAAGAAGCTTGCACAAAAGGAGGCTAAAAACCTAACCAAAAATATTGAAGAATTTGATCAAATGATGGTGAACCTAAAGACACAAGTTGAAGAAGCCAAGAGGATGGAAAATGTAGTCAAATGTGAACTATAGTATAAATCTAATGAATGCATGAAGTTGAAAGCATAAATAGTGGCTCTGAGAAAAGATCTTGAAAAGGATAGAGAATAAATAGAAAGATGTTTGAAGGTGAAAGGAGGCTTAGAGATTCTTGAAGAGTTTATTAACTCACAAAAGCCTTGGAAAGAGAAGTTTTGCATTGGGTTTGAGAAAGGAAAGAGTCCTACTACCATTGCATCTACAAATTTATATGATAAGTTTAAAGTTGAAGAAAATCCTAGTACTAAGAATGAAAAAGAATACAAGGAGAATACCTCTAAAAATATTTTTTTTGGAAAAATCACTACTGATATAAAGAAAGTTGATGGGGAAAATAAACTCGTAGAAGATAAGAAGGATAACCAATCAGTCCCTAAATATTTGAAAAGGAAGTAGAACACAAAGGGAGTTAATGTAGATGGTTTCAAGGGTGAGAGATTTGAAGAAACCAAAGCAAAGAATACCTCCTCATCTTGCACAAAGAAATGTTATGACGAAGTATTTCTCATTTTTCTATGGTTACTATTGTTCATGCAATTATTTTGGTTATAGGGCTAGTGAATGTAGAGTTGTACCTACAAGGAGAATAAATTTTGTGAGTAGAAATCCATTTTCTCCTATGGTAGATACAAATGTAATATGTTATAACTATAATAATTTTGGTCACATAGATAAGTAATGTAGAGAAAACTTTGTAATAATAAAAGTACATTGTAAAAGGAAAATCATGCCTCCTAGTGTGAACAAAGGATCACAAGATATTGAAGAGGAGAGGGATAAGATAGAAAAAAAAACCTAAGAAAGTTTGGAAAGAGAAAGAGAAGTTTGCACAATCTATGATTGCACAAACTGCACTTCATGCCAAAAAGAAAAATTTATGGGTGATAGATAGTGGTTGATCTAAACACATGACTGGAGATAAGAGAAAATTTATCAAACTTAGAAAATACAAGGATCTATGAGTTTGGGAGACAACACTACAATAAAAAATCTGTGGTAAAGGAACTCTAAGCATGGATGGAAATTTTCCTACACATGGTGTCCTTTATGTTGAAGAGTTAAAGAACAATCTTCTAAGTGTCAGTCAATTGTATGACAATGGATATAAAGCTACATTTAATGTAGAACAATGCAATATAGAGAAATCAGGAAGACTAGTTGTTGAAGGGAAAAGGACTGAAAACAACCTTTATAATCTCAATGAAGTGAATGGTCAAAATTACATGATAGGACAAATTGATGAGAGCTAGTTGTGGCATAGGAGAATGGACCATGTAAATTTTGATAATCGGGTAAAAGTAGGTTCAAAAGGGCTGGTGAGGCACATGCCTAAGATTACAAAACCTATAAACATCACTTGCAAAGAGTGTTAGATAGGCAAGAAAATAAGGGTCAGATTTCAAAAAAAATACTATGCAACTACAAAGCTTTTGGAATTAGTTCATTCTGATCTTTGTGGTCCCACAAAGACAAAGGGATTGAGAAGTGAAAGGTACTTCATGTTATTGATAGATGATTACTCAAGAATGAAATGGGTAGCCTTCTTGAAGGATAATTCATAGGAATTTGAAAGATTAAAATTCTTTAAAGTAATAGTTGAGAAGGAGATTGATAGAAGGATCAGATGCTTAAGATTTGACAGAGGTGGAGAATTCATATTGAATGAGTTCATTGAATATTGTGAGAAGCATGGAGTTAAAATGAAAATATTATGTAGCAAGGACTCCACAACAAAATAGAGTGGTTGA
>VDFB02072274.1:31261626-31334265 GCA_007258455.2 Sequoia sempervirens
CTAGTGGAAAACTAGCTTCACTAGCCCTTGTGAGCATGTGTTTTGTTTGCATAGTGGACAACACATTCCACTTGTAAAGCTCTTTTGGACAAATAGCCTAGACCCGGTCCACAGCGTGTTGGATGGTAAGTTGAAGCTTCATCCATTGTATTTTTTTCTTTTTCCTCTCCTTTTTTTTTCCTACCTTTGATGGTGTATGTTTGTGATCTAGTTATGGCTTCATATATCATTCACAAGTGTGTTCCTTTTTTCCTATGTTGGTTTGTCATAGGATCTTGATCTTTGGGGCTTGGCCACCCTCTTGGTTATTGTCATCCTATCTTACTAACATTGGTACATTTGAACCCCTCTTGATTGTGTGGTTCGGCTACTTTAGTGTGACTTTGAAGCAATTTCATCCTCTCACTAAAGTGGGGGCTAAATGTAGTGTAGGAAAATGCATACCCTTGCATTTTCACACTTGTTTGGGCTCGCCTTGCTTTGTTTATCCTTACTTATGTATTAATTGGTCCTATTTTTCATCCACAAGCCTAATAAATTATATCATTTTATGACTAATCCCAACAAACATCAAAGGGTAAATGATAATTTAATGATTTTGGTTATGTGTCCCTAATTTTTGGACTGAGACTAAGATGCCACCTAGGGAATCTTTATCCTCCGAAGGTCTTGGAACCCTCTTTTCAAAGGCACCTTAATTGGGCCTCTTTATGGAGTCTATGCCCCGAGTTTCATGCCTCGGGACTAAGATGCCACCTAGGGCATCTTAGTCCCCCTTAGGTTATTTTTGGGATTTAATTCCAAATCTTGGAAAGATTTAGCCTCCTTTAATTAATGAATTTATATGTCAACTTGGTGTGATGCAATTTCAGGATATTAAGAATAGATAAGTATAAATACAAGGTTCTTTCATTCATTTTTCATCACAACAATTGTGTGAGAGCATTACTAACAACATAATTAAGTTCACAAGAGCATTCAAGAGAAATTCATCAATCATTTGGAGCCATCATCAAGATTCAAGCATCATGTCGAAGATATTCTTCATCATGCGTGTTTTTGAGCCAACATTTATGATGTAGGGCTTTGATTCAAGCAAAAAATTCAAGTTAAGATCTATCAAGAATTCAAGCATTTCAAGATCTACATTCAAGCTAGCCATTTCACACAAGTTTTTAGATTTCATAACAAGGGTCTGGTGAGTTGCAACAAAGCACTTTGTTCATTCATCATTTCCCTTCATAATTCATTTCATTCCAAGGTTTAATTACAAACAAGGGATTTGACCAAGGAAAACCCCCATTTACTAACAATCAACATTTTTTTCCTCTCTTGCATGTTTGTGTTTGTAGATTTAGGTTGAAGACTTGAAGATCATTTGAAGTGAAAAGTTACAAAGTTGCAAAGTTGCATTGCAAAGTTGTCATTCACAGAAGCTCACCTATAGGTAAGATCTAGAAGTTTCAAGACCTAAGATCTAAGAAGAAGGAAGTGTTGACATTGAGCCTCATGATCACATTCAAAGATTTCATAAATTCAAGATGGGACTAAATCGGTAGCAAGGGAATCTTAGTCCTCTAAGTGGAATTTTGTAGAGATTATTTTGGATCCTATGCAGACATCTGAAGATTCTACATCTACCCTAAAAAACAACAGCGGTACTAAGGCAATAGTAAGGGTGTCTTAGTCCTCCCTAGCATATTTTGATGGTATCTTTTGTTTCCAAAATCCTCATCACATTTCCAAACTTCCCAGGTACACACATACTAACTTTTTGTTACTTAATTTTTTCATTTGCACTCATTATTTGGCTTGCATTACTAGGTTTTTTGAGTTGAATGTTAAATTTTCTTTTCCAATCTTTTGCTTGGTGGTGAACCCTTCAAAGCTTAAAGAAACCCCTCCTAGGTCTTCCTTGTTGATAATTGACTTACCTTTGGGGTCGATAGTCAATCCACTTTGGGACCCTAGGACATATTTGAGTGACAATTGGAGAAGTGTGGTGTTCTATGACCTAGGCCATAAAGCATTCTCATTTCCCTATTGTTCAATGGCAGATAACATATCAACCATTAAAGGACAAGGGTATATGAAACCCTCATGGCTTATGAATACCATCTCTTTATTTATCGAGGACACGCATATATGTATACATACATAGATATATATATGTATGTTTGTATGCTAATCGAACATGTGTAAGAATCATACAAATTCGAGTATTAGCATATACTATGTAACTTTTCAAGTGATAAATGGTGCCTCAGGAATGAGGCCAACAACACCATTGAAACATTAGGTGAAGAATATAAGTTAATAGCATAGTTAATGAAGATTGGCCCCAGTATTTTCATTTGATAATAATATATGTGGAGTTTAAAGAATAGAATGTAGAACACCACAATGTTATGATTAGACATAGAGAAATTAATGATTTGATGTCTATCTAGAACTAGATGATTGGAGGATAATGCCATGTTTTCCAAAGCAATTCAAACTGATAATTGTCAAATATTAATACTAATTATTTTTAAGCTTCTAAAATTGATTTTGTCTTTTCATTTTGTTGTTAACAGAACATAGTAGATAAGACCAAAATTTAAGTATCTGAAGAAAACAATATATAACTTGATTTGTAAATTTGCATGTTGAACGGATTTTACTTTTATTGTTCTTAAAGAAATACACATATACAAACTGTGAATAATATGCATATATGTCCACATGTAGAAACTCGTCATTCATGCATGAACACATACATACAGTATACCTTCTTATTTCATCTTAATTTACTCATTTGAATATGATTGTTTCCTTTCATTTTCAAAGGAAAGAACTGTAGTAATGGAATAGTGTTGAATTGTAATATGAATCTTAGGGAAAGATTGTTATATGATGAATAGGGGAATGGATATACCATATTTTAAATGGATTACTTGCTTGATGATTGATGAAATGGAATGATCTACAAAAGTACTATGATAGACTATAGCACACTAGAATATAATGCTACTAGATAGTCTAGAAGGGAGGGATACCCCTTGTTATGGAAGCTACATTCCAAGAATGGGTGCCAGAGAGTGTATATTTTCTTTTCCAAATCTAATTTAAGTTGCATTTTATGTTGCACGAGCTTGGCCAAGCTTTGCAGTCATTGTTATTATGGAACAAACTTTTTATTATATATCCTTTCTGTTATTTCTTTTATTTACCTAACATGAAACTTGCATTTTCTAACAGTATATAGAAACACATGTAGTTAGGCATGCATAGATTCCACCTTGCAAACTGTATCTCTTGCTAAGTGTTTCGTGTAGGGTCAAGTATTCTTCGATTGACTAAAGAATTCCAAGGAAGCATTGCTTCATAGTTGGGTGGAAAAACACCTCAACCATGTTCTCATCCACTAGTGGTGGCGAGTTGTCACAAAGGAATTACAATGGAATTCTATTTTATGTACTTGTATCATTAATGTAATTATTGTATTGACTATGTGGCGATTAAATGCCAAGTCAAACTTGTATATTTACTATTGACATTTGGAAATGAATAATTCAGATTTTTTTTTTCAATTTATGGACATGAAATTGCTATGTTGGAAAATAGTTATGGTACTTATGCCTTAAATTTATATTCATAATATGAATTATTAATTATTGATGAAATTTTACTTGGGCATGTTACAACCAACAACACTTCAACCTAGAAAGTTTCAATAATAGTTGGATATTTTAGTAGTTTGATCATTTTTAAAATACTTTTTCAATTTTATTATCAACAAATATTTGTAGTAGTAGATCCACATAATCATTTGAATCAAATGTGTGAATGAAATATTCTATTCTAGCCAATTTACATGAAGAGAACTATTTATCTAGATATGTGGGAATTTTAAATCTAAGTATTTTTATTGATTTTCATTGCATTAATCTAGAAATAAGAAATTTGTATAAATAATTCAGCTAAGGTTCTTTACAACATCATATTATTGATCTTTCTATCTTGTAGGTATAAATAATTGTTAATGATTCCTAGTGATAGTGATACTAGGTCTTGAAGGAGAGAGAAAAGAATATAAAATTAGATTCTTGGTGAAGCACAAGATCTAACCAAAGAAGAAGGAATGAATGGAGAAGATCAAGAGAAAAAATAGCTCATGAAAACCATCAGATCTTTCAATCATTGTCAATAAATTCCTAATGGTCTGTTTAAGAAAACGTTCCAAGTTTTTATTCTAAAAAAAATTAAGTTGTGCTTATGCCATTAGGTAATGGACATCAAGGAGAATATTTTACCTTGAAAGTAAATTAGATAAATAGAGTAGCTAGTTATTTAGGCTACCAAAAGTTTTCTTTATATAGAAAAAATGGAGAAGGTGGAAGGAGAGTTCGTACATAAGTAGGATGGTAATGTGTCAACCCTCCATTCTAAAAACAAAGGGAAAAAATGAATTTTATGCTAATTACTATAACCTTAATCCTATAGGTAAATGGGGTTATAAGTAATCATCTTTGGCTTCCTTAAATTTTAATTGTTATATAATGATTAATATAGTCTTATATTAGTAGTTAATTCAAACTAGGTGACATCTAAGGAATATAAGGATGGTATTTATAGGAGCTAGAGTTTAGTTATTATCATCATATTATTCTTTGTGTTCTTATTGGATATATTTGGAGATTTTTCTCCTCAAAATTACTTAGTATTATCAATTATTTGTAACATATTTCCTATTATATTTGTCTCTTGTGAAATTTATTTTATTAAAATTGCTATCAAAGCATGATCTTGATAACCAAAGGGAAAGAAATAAGGAATTTTTTTCAATTTTGAAGGGAAAATTGTGAAGAGAATATATCTCTTAATTTGAATTTTTATCTTATTTTTATAATTATATTTTAAGGCTATATTGAAGCTACTACAATCTAAATTTGAGGTTATCTCAAGAAAGTTAAAGGAGTTATCATAAACTTAGGGTTTCCACCAAGTTCACTTCCAAGGTTACAAACTAATGTATTCCATAGATATTTCTTTATTAAAAATGAGATCTATGCCCTAGTAAGTCTTAGTAAATATTATTTAAAAAATGTTAGTAATTTATTGTAAAAATTATTTGGTGGCATCTCATGGTAAGGGCTTCAACAAGAGGCAAGAGAAAAAATCTTGTCACTCCTAGAAAGAATCCTAAAAAAAGGATCCATTAATAAGAAAAGGGATAACATAACCATGGATGATATAAGGGAAAAAACCAATAAGATGAAGGATGAACACTTAATGAGGATGGATGTTGTTAGCATCTCATTTAACTATGTCTAGATTTGCTTAAGTCTAGCTCAATCTTGTCCTTATTTGGTATACACTCCAAGTATAATGGATATAATACATATCCAATGGGATATCTTAGATAAAATTTCCTAAGTTTTATTCCTTCCCGTCCCTCAAGTCAAATACCATATGTTGGAATTTGTAGGAACTTAAGGAAATCCCAAGTTCATGTGTGTTTTGGTTGTTTCCACTTTCACAATGTTGTGGAATTTGGGTGTGGAACCAAATATTATCTTGTACAACTAAATCTAGATCTAGTATATAATTCTACAGTAAATTTCTATATATTTCTGTAAGGTGTTCTTTCCTTCAGTCTCTTTCACTTCTCCCATTTGCACAAATTCAAAGTGGATTCAAAAAATTATCACATCTAGTCTTGGCATCTACTTCTACATAATTTTTACACAAACTTCCATTATCTCCTTTTATGTAATTTTGAGTTCTATTGAGATATTCCCCTAGTCTCGTTACCTCATCTTGATCACTAGTCCTTTCTTGCTCTTGATCCCCACAAATCCTTAATTCTTCAATTTCTTCATCCTTTCATACTTTCAATGTGGATGTGGACATATCTCTCACATCCACATCCCATGTCCAATCCTAAAGTATTTTTCCACACCACTTCCAACTTATCCTTGTGGACTTTTGATGTTCATGATCTAGACCTTCATCCTAATATCATGTTCTGACATCCACATCCATATCAAAATATTGCAACAACTCCAAGTCAATTTTTCCTTCCAATTATTCTTATGTGGAATTTTACATGAGTTTCCAATATCCTTTAATCCTTTTGGACATATTATCTTGATGTCCAATCCTACACTGGAATCCTGCATCCTATTCTCATATGTGGTTCCTTAAATATTTTTTGTAATTCTTCCAAAATGCATCCTATTCACTCCAACTACTCCAAAATTACTATAGGACCACTAATAATGCTAGAGATGACCATGTGACTACCCCCCAATCAAAAACCATTATTTATTTTAGGGGTGTAGATTCAACTGTAAATATAGTGAAGGATGAATGAAGGCGGCCATGCCACCATTAGTGAGGTAGGTGATTTTTAGTTTCCAAGGATCTTCAAACTAGATCTTAATTGTTCCTCATAATTTTGTGGGCTTTGTATTGAACACTCAAAAGGTGGGAATATCTATATCATCACCAATATTTTGCATATCAGTAAATGAGTGTTATCTACCCCTTGCATGATTATATATTTCATTAAAGAGCTATAAGATGAATGTGACTAGAGAAAAATGGTTTCCACACATTTCCTAGCAAAAGGGCCATGCTATGGTGACACAAGAAAGAATGGGTGACCTCTAAAGTGGGAGGCCACGATTCTTCTCTTGATTTTATTTGAAGGTGGTTGAATGATTTATCTTCCCAAGATTTGATTTACAATAGGATGGAAGAAATATTTCCATGAATAGAGAGAAAAGAACTTCCAAGATAATAGGATTTGTCTCTAAAAAAAGGTAAAGATATTTTCTTGTGTTGTAATGATGGTTTTTTAAATATGTAATATATTTTTGTAATCCTAGAATAACAAATTGAATGTTTATATCCATCATATATTTAATATATCCATGTATGTTACATGTTTTTTTAATATCTCATTCATCTTTTTGTCATAATTTATGATTTAGACATTATTTAAATCATTAGTTAGTCATCTAGATGACTATAAAATTAATATAATTATGTTGCAAGGTGTCTCTTTGATTTAATATAAGAAATGCATGGTTTTACTTATGGATAACTAAGTTAGTTTCATCCTAATGTTCTAAAAAAATTATTTATCTTCTTATTTGCATGTATACACCCTAGCTTATTATAAAGTTAAAAGATATAGTCTTCAATAATATCTTGATTAAGGTGTTGCAAACGGATTCCAATCACTACATTCTTTGGTTTATGGAACCTTCAAACTTTGTCTACTTAGTTATATATAGGAAGCAACCTATTGTATACTCAACATCACATCACTCTAACTTGCCTAAAACAATCATATATAAATATAATCTCATTTTTTATTCATTTAGTTTTGGTTGTGTCCATGTCTAGATGTTCATGAAATTACAAGGGGTTACTAGAACCATATCCTTAGACACTTCACATGGTTTCTAATATACTTGAAGAAGGTGAAAGAACATGTATCACCAAACTACCATACAAATTTAGACTAATGGACTAACATGAGTATACTATCCACTAGATGTGGTTTTTTTCAAGGTTTATAAATCCATTACTTATAGTTGTATTTAAAAAATCACCTTAAGGGAGCCCTCCTTGGTCTATCAAAGCCAATATTTGAAAATTTTCTTATCCACCTTAGTAAATTAGTCCAAATTTTCCATACCTAAAAATAAGTGTGAAGTCTTCCTCCCTAAGTTTCTAACCCCTAGCAACAAGAAAATCTTACCTTTAGGGATTTAGGGACCAACAAATTTGAGCACTAATAAATACAAAGATAGATAATTAGAATGAATAACCTATAGCCAAGATTTTAGAGATTCCCAATATATGGATCCTCATAAGAATACTTGAGAAGAATGAGTAGAAGTATGTTGGCAATATGATTTTCATTGATGTCAAAATTATATCTTAGTGATAACAAATTAGGCAATTGCTTATTGATGTCCAAAGGAGATCAATGATAGTCTAAATGTCATTGATGATAGTGGATCAGTCTCAGGTTGATTGGTGAAGTATGATGGAGAGAAGAGCATGTTTTGTAATTATTGCAAAGTTGCTTAAAATACTATATTTTTGTCATGCAAAATTTACATATTTTTGAAAGTCTATGGAGAAATTAGATGGTAGATCTGATATGGGTTTTTTGTGCTCATTCCAATGGTATGATCTCCATGGTCAGAAGACAAGTAGTGAAATCAAAATTAAATTATATCTTCTCTCGGCCATTATTGGGGTTTACTAGAGAAACCTTAAGTGTTTTAGTCATGGTGCCTAACAAGTTTTCTATTTTGTTGTTGACTGGTGATTGACAGTCAACGGTAGCTTAAGTTATGACTTAATCCTTCAAAGTCGTGAAGAAATAGGGCCCTTGACCTAGGAATTACTAGCTTGGTGAGGAATCTAGTCTCTAATATTTCTTAAGTCCTGTGGTAAATATTTGATCAAACATTATCAATAGTTGATATTGGGTATTGACGATCATGTGGCTCTTGTGCACCCATGTTTCTTAGAAGGTGACATCAATAGCTGATTGCGGAAGTGTGGAAATGTGACATATGTCTAGGTGGGGCCAAGACTTTGGCACTAAGTAAAGTTCACTAAGCTTGAGGATTACGATAAAGATCTTACGGTGGATGATGGAGATTGAAGATCGAACGGTGTCCACTATTCTGCAGAGAAGATAGTGGGTCCCTGTTATGATGTGGTGGAAATGCAACATGGAAACGCATGTCCCAAATGACGTTGAAAATGTTGTAAGCTCATCCAAAGTAGAATATTCACCTGCTATATGCGATAGTGATCGACGAAAAAAATTTAAAGGGCTTCTAATCTGACGGTTACGTTTTAAAGTTGAGGCGATTAAATGAGAAATGCGAGATCGTGGCACAAAGTTGAAGATTGACAGCCAAACTTTAAAGTTGCATTCTTCCAATAGAGATCATAAAACACAATGGAAATGGTAGAAACAACTACAAATCGACACAGGGAATGGAATTAATTGTTGTAACCACCACAACTATATTTTTAATTGGTGATTGAAAGGTAGGTTCAGTGACATCAAAGCACAATCAACTATAGTATTAAATTCAATTCAATCATACAAGGAATATCATCTAATGTGTATCTGATTTAGGATTTGGTATATGCTAAAAATATCATATTCATTCAATCAAGTTGGTGGTGCATGGCTCAAGGTGAGGATTCTTATCTATGAAGAAAAGAAGAGATGAATCTATTAGAATGAGTATTTATGTTGTCGTGAATGCAGAGTGAGAGAGTACTATGAAAGTAGAACTAGATTGTATTACAAAGAAAATCATCTAGGGTATGCATTCAAAATAGTATAGGTGTGAAACATAGCAGAGAAAGAGGAGAAAGGAGAAGAGAATAGAAGAGATATGAGTTACTAAGATAGTAGCAACAGAGAGAATTCTTGGAGATAAGCAAAGAAAAGTTTGAGCAGTTGTAGAATAGGTTTGTAACATAGAATTAGATTCATTTATGAATCATTTGTAATTAGGAGTTGTCACTCTATAATTTCATTGTAAATTCGGTTGGTTGGTGCCATTAGAAAGATAAGTGGGTGCCTAGTTAGGGAGTGGGTGCCCAGTTATGAAGTGGGTTCCCAGTTAGTGAATGGGTGCTTCCTTAGAGTTGGTTCACTTAAATTAGCGGATTTGTGTCTCCTTAGGGATGGTGCCCTTAAACATTGTAACTAGTGAGGTTTTTATTGTGAGGATAGATTAGGATAGTAGATCCTAGTAGCTATTCTCACTGTGGTTTTTCCCATATTGGGTTTTCCATGTATATCTTGTGTTATATCCATTTGTTTGTTTACATGATCTCTTCACTTTTATTTAATCTACATAAAAGGGTTAAAAAGATAAGTTTTATCAATCTACTAATTCACCCCCACCCCCCCTTTCAATAGATATTTATGTTCCAATAATTGGTATTAGAGCTCTAGTTCCTTTGGAGAAGCTTAATTATCTCGGGTAGATCTTGGATAGTGAACACAAGATGGCTAGTCAAGAAGGTTCATCCTCTAATAAAGCACCTCTCTTCGATGGATCAAACTATGCATTTTGGAGCATCATAATGGAAGCATATTTATCTTTATGAGGGTTTGATTTATGGATTCCTGTTGTAAATGGATATACAATTCCTGCTACACCTCCTACTAGTCAGGATAACAAGAAAGTATATGATAACAATGCCAAGGAAAAGAATGTTATTCTTTGTGGATTTTCTAACTCAAAGATTTTCAAATTAATGCACTAATAAATTGCACATGATGTTTGGGAAAATTTGAAGAACATCTATGAAGGTAATGATAAGATAAAGCAAGCCAAAATACAAAGTTACAAAGGAAAGTTTGAAAGTCCTAAGATGAGTGAAAAGGACAAAATTGCAAACTACCTCCTTGGTAGATGAAATTGTTAATGTAATCAGAGTCTTGGGAGAAGAAGTAAGAGAATCTATTACTCTCAAAAAGGTATTTAGATCCCTGCCATCTAGGTACAACTCTAAAATTTCTACAATAGAGGAAGCAAGAGATCTGGACAAATTCATTGTTTGTAAGTTTCATGGAACCTTTACTACCTTTGATATGAGAATGGGAGATGAAGATACATCCAAGAGAGAAGTTGCATTCAAATCAGCCAAAAAGGAGAAGGTAGAAGCATCTACATCTGGATCTGAGGAGACTGATGAAGAAGAACCAAACTTTGTCAGAAAATTGAGAAGAGGCTCTAGAAAATGCAGAGGTAAGTTACTCTTCAAATGCTTTAACTATGGTAAAATAGGACATTTTTCTGCTAAATATCCCTATAACGAAAAGGATAACTCTAAGAAAGAAGATAATAGTAAAAAGAAGAAACCCTAATTTCCTAAGAAGAAGAACTTTTAAAAAAAGAATCTAATAGTTTGTACACACAAGAAGAATGTGATTCATTTTATGTTAGTGATAGCTTAGATGATGAACATGATTGTTCATGTGTGGCTGAGGAAATTGAATTTCTATTCATGGAAAAGACTTTGTTGATCAAGAAAATGGGGAATTTGAAGCTTTTGAGGAATAATAAGAAGGATAAGTTGAGCTACAGGGTGAACTCATTTATGCTCTAGATGAGATTGGTAACTTCATAAAGGAGAACAAAATTTTGAAGAAGCTTGCACAAAAGGAGGCTAAAAACCTAACCAAAAATATTGAAGAATTTGATCAAATGATGGTGAACCTAAAGACACAAGTTGAAGAAGCCAAGAGGATGGAAAATGTAGTCAAATGTGAACTATAGTATAAATCTAATGAATGCATGAAGTTGAAAGCATAAATAGTGGCTCTGAGAAAAGATCTTGAAAAGGATAGAGAATAAATAGAAAGATGTTTGAAGGTGAAAGGAGGCTTAGAGATTCTTGAAGAGTTTATTAACTCACAAAAGCCTTGGAAAGAGAAGTTTTGCATTGGGTTTGAGAAAGGAAAGAGTCCTACTACCATTGCATCTACAAATTTATATGATAAGTTTAAAGTTGAAGAAAATCCTAGTACTAAGAATGAAAAAGAATACAAGGAGAATACCTCTAAAAATATTTTTTTTGGAAAAATCACTACTGATATAAAGAAAGTTGATGGGGAAAATAAACTCGTAGAAGATAAGAAGGATAACCAATCAGTCCCTAAATATTTGAAAAGGAAGTAGAACACAAAGGGAGTTAATGTAGATGGTTTCAAGGGTGAGAGATTTGAAGAAACCAAAGCAAAGAATACCTCCTCATCTTGCACAAAGAAATGTTATGACGAAGTATTTCTCATTTTTCTATGGTTACTATTGTTCATGCAATTATTTTGGTTATAGGGCTAGTGAATGTAGAGTTGTACCTACAAGGAGAATAAATTTTGTGAGTAGAAATCCATTTTCTCCTATGGTAGATACAAATGTAATATGTTATAACTATAATAATTTTGGTCACATAGATAAGTAATGTAGAGAAAACTTTGTAATAATAAAAGTACATTGTAAAAGGAAAATCATGCCTCCTAGTGTGAACAAAGGATCACAAGATATTGAAGAGGAGAGGGATAAGATAGAAAAAAAAACCTAAGAAAGTTTGGAAAGAGAAAGAGAAGTTTGCACAATCTATGATTGCACAAACTGCACTTCATGCCAAAAAGAAAAATTTATGGGTGATAGATAGTGGTTGATCTAAACACATGACTGGAGATAAGAGAAAATTTATCAAACTTAGAAAATACAAGGATCTATGAGTTTGGGAGACAACACTACAATAAAAAATCTGTGGTAAAGGAACTCTAAGCATGGATGGAAATTTTCCTACACATGGTGTCCTTTATGTTGAAGAGTTAAAGAACAATCTTCTAAGTGTCAGTCAATTGTATGACAATGGATATAAAGCTACATTTAATGTAGAACAATGCAATATAGAGAAATCAGGAAGACTAGTTGTTGAAGGGAAAAGGACTGAAAACAACCTTTATAATCTCAATGAAGTGAATGGTCAAAATTACATGATAGGACAAATTGATGAGAGCTAGTTGTGGCATAGGAGAATGGACCATGTAAATTTTGATAATCGGGTAAAAGTAGGTTCAAAAGGGCTGGTGAGGCACATGCCTAAGATTACAAAACCTATAAACATCACTTGCAAAGAGTGTTAGATAGGCAAGAAAATAAGGGTCAGATTTCAAAAAAAATACTATGCAACTACAAAGCTTTTGGAATTAGTTCATTCTGATCTTTGTGGTCCCACAAAGACAAAGGGATTGAGAAGTGAAAGGTACTTCATGTTATTGATAGATGATTACTCAAGAATGAAATGGGTAGCCTTCTTGAAGGATAATTCATAGGAATTTGAAAGATTAAAATTCTTTAAAGTAATAGTTGAGAAGGAGATTGATAGAAGGATCAGATGCTTAAGATTTGACAGAGGTGGAGAATTCATATTGAATGAGTTCATTGAATATTGTGAGAAGCATGGAGTTAAAATGAAAATATTATGTAGCAAGGACTCCACAACAAAATAGAGTGGTTGAAAGAAAGAATAGGATAGTCAAAGAGATGGCCAGAATAATGTTAAATGAGGCTAAGTTACCTGATGTTTACTGGAGAGAAGTAGTACATACAATAGTATACACCTTGAATAGATTTTAGTTGAGAGTGAATTGTGAGAAGAAACCTTATGAATTTTGGTATGGAAAACATGTTTCAGTAAAGTACTTCAAAGTGTTTGGTAGCAAGTGTTACATCAAAAGATTTCTAAGAAGATAATTAACGAATCTTTGACTCTATATGTGATGAAGGAATATTCCTTGGATATTCCACCCAAAGAAAAGCCTACAAATGTTACAATAAAAGGTTGCATGAAATTATAGAAAGTATCAATGTCAAGGTTGATGAATATTTGGAACATGTTAAACCTAACCAAGATATCTATGATGTTGAATCAAAATTTGAAGAGTAATTTGTTGATGAAGAGGCTAAGGAAGAGATTGAAAAGGAACTTGTAAGATATGTTCAAAAGGAACATCCTATAGAATAGATTATTGGAAATATAGATGAAGGATTTTAGACAAGGAGAAGAGTTGAAAAGAATAAAGAGAAAGTATTTTTTTCTCTCATGTTTCAAATAGAACCTAAGAGCTATGTCAAAGCCAACAAGGATGAGAGATGGATTAAAGAAAAGGGAGAATAACTAAGCTAAATTTAGAAGAAAAAAACTTGGGAATTAGTTCCAAAACCCCCAAAAAAGAATTCCATAGGTACAAAATGGGTCTTTAGAAACAAGCTCAATGAGGATGGAGTTGTTGTAATAAATAAGGAAAGATTGGTGTGCAAATGATATGCACAAGTTGAGGTGATAAATTTTGAGGAAGCATTTTCTCCAGTGGCTAGATTGGAAGTCATAAGAATGTTGCTAGCATTCTTTGTTTATGATAAATTCAAAGTCTATCAAATGGATGTGAAGTTTGTTTTCCTGAATGGAAATCTAGAAGATGAAGTCTACATATAACAACTTGAATGTTTTCAGCTGACAAAAGAAAATGATTATGTTTGTAAACTAAAGAATGAATGGTATGGTCCAAAATAGGAACCTAGAGCATGGTATTCAATATTAGACTAGTACCTACAAAATAAAGGATTTAAGAAAGGATGTGTGGATAGGAATTTGTACTTCAAATCAAAAGGTGGGCATATGATAATTATTGTTGTATATCTATATGACATAATTTTTTCGTGGCAGCAATGACAAAATGTGAAAGGGATTTTATACTCAAAGGAAAAATCAATTTGATATGTCTATGTTTGGAGAACTTTCTTTCTTCCTTGGTCTACAAATAGCACCCGAAGGGATATTTATATCTCAAAACAAGTATGCTAAGGATATTCTCAAGAAATTTAGAATGGAAGATAGCAAGCTAGTTGGTGCCCCGATGATAATTGGATGTAAGTTGAGAAAGTTAGATGAACCCCTGGATGAAATTCAAACCATGTACAGATCAATGATAGGTATCATGTTGTACCTAACTACATCAAGAGTAAATATCATGCAAGCAGTGTACATGGTTTCAAGATTCCAAGCTACTCCTAAAGAGTCCTATGTCAATGCAGTCAAAAGAATTTTTAGATACATCAAAAGTATTGTTGACTATGGACTATGATATCCCAAAGGTGAATATTTCACTTTGATAACATATAGAAATGTTGATTGGGTAGGAAGTGTGGATGAAAGAAGCACAAGTGGTGGTTCTTTCTTCCTTGGAAAAAAAACTTGTTCCATGGTTGAGCAAGAAGCGAGATTTAGTTACTCTTTCAATAGTTGAAGCAGAGTATGTGGTAGTAGTGGCATGTTGTACTCAATTTTTAACTATGAAGAAAAAACTTAAATACATCAAGGTAGAGTACAAAGAAACTATCTCTATTATTTGTGACAATTCAAGTGCTATAAATATATCAAATAATTAAGTGATGCATTTTAGGACCAAACATATATCAATCATCACTTCCTAAGAGAGAAGGTAGAATATCAAGAAGTCACCATGGAATATGTGCCAACCAATGATCAAGTTGTAGACATGTTCACCAAACCTCTTCCCAAAGAGAAATTTGAGTACTTGAGGAAAAAATTGGGAGTGGTTTATCCTACCTCATGTCACTAATTTTTAGTGATAGGGCATGAGTCTAGGGGAAGCTTCACAAGAAGATTTATACAGCCTTGTAAGAATGGAGAAAATTCAAGTTAGGTATAATTGGTTTTACAAATTTCTAACAACTTGATGGTTGCAAAGATAATGGACACAATCCTTTATATGATAAAGGGGGAGAAAAGTTTGAAAAAATAGGGAGAAAATTGAAGTCTCTAATAATCTGGTAGCCAATTGGTATCAGTAGAATTATGGTTTCCATACATTTTCCCTTTTCCATTGATGTCAAAGGGGGAGAAATTTTTGCAAATACTCTATGTTTATCAAAGGGAGTGTTTTGATAGCAAATTTTGCATTGCCTAAGGGGGAGAATGGTTGTTGTGCATAATTGTCAATATAAATGAATGTATTGAGCATTATATTGCTATACAGAATTTAGTATTTAGTTTTTCCATCAATGAAAAAGGGGAATATTGTTGGAAATATGATTTTCATTGATGTCAAAAGGATATCTTAGTGATAAAAAATTGGGTAATTATTGATTGATGTGAAAAGGAGAAGATCAGTGGCAATTTGAATATCCTTGATGACAGTGGATCAATTTTAGGTTTACTAGTGAAGTATTATGGAGAGAAGATAATTTTTTGTAATTGTTATAATGTTGCTCAAAATGTTGTATTGTTGTCATACAATTTTTTTTTTTTTATAGAGGTTAGTTTTGGAAGTCTGCAGAGAAATCAGATGGCAGATTTGATATGGGTTTTTCATGCTCATTCCAATGGTGTGATTTGCATGGTAAAAAAAAAAGTAGTGAGATAAAAATTGAATTATATTTCTCTTGGAAATTATTAGGGTTTAGCAGAGAAACCCTAAGTGTTTCAGTCATGGCACCTAATAGATTTTATATTTTGTTATTGATTAGTGATTCACGATCGCTGGTAGCTTAAATTATGACTTAAGCCTTTAAAGTTGTGAAGAAACTGGCCCCTTGACCTAGGTATTACCAGCTTGGTGAGTAATGTGGATTCTAATATTTCCTAAGTTCGGCAACAACTATTTTATCAAACATTATCAACATTTGATTTTGGTGATTCATGATCGGATGATTGCTATATGCCCGTTCTTCTTAGAAGGTAATGTCAATAGTCGACTATGGAAGCACAAAAATGTGGCAAGTGTCCAAGTGGTACCAAGACTTTGGCACCAAGTAAATTGCACTAGGCTTGAAGCTTGTGATGAACATATAATGGTGGACAATGGAGATTGAAGATCGAATGGTGTCCACTATTTCACAAACAAGATAGTGGGTCTCTGTTGTAATATGGAAAAAATGTGGTATGGTGACGCATGTCCCATATGACGTCAACAAAGTTTTAATCCCATCCAAAGTAGAATATTCACTCGGTATATAAGATAGTGATTGACAAAAAAAAATTAAAGGCTTTTGATCTGATGGTTGCATTTTAAATTTGAGGTGATTAAACAAGAAACACTAGATCATGGTGTGAAGTTGAAGATCAATAGCTAAAACTTAAAGTTGTATTCTTCCAACGGCTTGGCAGTAAAATGCAGTACAAATGGTGGAAACAGCTACAAATTGACACAAGTAATGGGATTAATTATTGTAACCAACCCAACTGTATTTTTAATTAGTGATTGAAAGGTTGGGTCGGCGACATCAAAGCATAATCGACTAAAAAATCAGATTTAGTTCAATCATTCAAGGAATGTCATTTAATGTGTATCTAATTAAGGATTTGATATATGATAAAAATAGAAAATTCAGTCAATTAGGTTGGTGGTAAATTTCTCAAGGCGAGAATGCTTATCTATGAATAAAAGAAGAGATGAATCTATTAGAATGATTAGTTATGTTGTTGTGAATGTGGAGTGAGAGAGTACTGTGAAAGTAGACCTAAACTATATTACAAATAACATCATCTAGGATATGCATTCAAAATAGTAGATTTGTGAAACAAGGCAAAGAAAGAGGAGAAAAGAGAAGAGAAAAGTAGAGATATGAGTTGTTGAGATAGTAGCATCAGAGAGAATTCTTGGAGATAAGCAAAGCAGAGTTTGACCAGTTTCAAAGTAAGTCTATAACATAGATTTGGATTCATTTATGAATCATTTGTAATCAAGAGTTGTTGCTCCACAATTTCATTGTAAATCTGATTGGTTGGTGCCATCAAAAAGCTAAGTGGGTGCTCAGTTAGGGAGTAGGTGATTCCTTAGAGTTGGTTCTCTTAAATTAGGGTATTGATGTCTCCTTAGGGTTGGTACCCTTAAACATTGTAACCAATGAGGTTTTTATTGTGAGGTTGGATTAGGATAATAGATCCTAGCAGCTATTCTCACTATGGTTTTTCCCATATTGGGTTTTCCATGTATATATGGCGTTATGTGCATTTATGTGTTTACATAATATTTGCATGTTTATTTAATTTGCATAAAAGGGTTAAAAAGATAAGTTTTATCGATCTACTAATTCACCCCCCAATCTTAGTAGATATTTGTGTTCCAACAAATTATAAGCGGAAAGAAAATATGATTATGATAATGATGGTGGTGGTCGTGGTCGTGGTGATGATGATGATGATGATGATGATGATGATGATGATGATGATGATGATGCAAAAGGAGAAGATTTAAAGGTTCCTACACCAACAAATCTATAAGAAATTATAGATAATTATTTAGTACTTATTCGGGACATGCCACATGGTTTTCCTCCCAAATTAGATCATAATCATGCTATTGAAATGGTATTAAGGAACTTCCTATCATCCATCATCTCTTCCTATAGGATGCAACCAATTCTTAAAGCAATAGAACACATTCAACACTTTCAATACTTACAATATAGTCTCAAGGAGAATAAGGAAAAGGGATAAAAAATAATAAAGAGATAAGTGGATTACATTAGAATTTTGACAAATTCAATGTTACCTGAGCTATATGAAGAAAGAAAACCAATCTTGGATCTTGAGTTAATTTTTCACACACATAAATAATTTTAGGATCAAGAAAATCATAGAGTACTTTATTAAACAAAATTATTTCCTATCAAATTTGTTACATGGGATGATCAAAATTTTATGCAAAAGCATCCATAATTTGTGATAGGGGCATACTACACCCTTAATACTTTAGGTGCATAGGATTACAAGTAACTAACTTATGTCTACCTTAATTCTTAAATAAGTTATATAATTATTCATATAGTATTATATAAGTAGCTAATTGATCTAGGTGGCATCCAAAGCATAATTAGGGTACATATAGGAGTTAAAGATTAGATATTATCATTAGATTGTGAATTGTGTTCTTATTGGTGATATATAGAGGTTCGCCCCCTTAAAGTGGCATATTACTCTTAAGCATTATCAAGTATTTGTAACATATTTCCTATACATTAAAAATAAATAATATTCCTAAGAGTGAGAGAAGACTAAATTACAATTAGTCTAATAATGGTCTTCAATGTTGGTTAGAGAATCTCTCAATTCCTTCATTTGATGAATCAAAAAAGTGTTAAGCCTATGCCTAGATCCAAAAGTTAAATAATTGTAACTTTTTATTTAATTCTTATCTATAAGAAAGAGGCCATCAAATTTCCTATGCTTCACCTAGAAGGAGTAGCCCATAAATTTTGGTACCATGGCCTAATCATTAAAGGTATCAACCATATCACTACATATGATGAGTTTAGCCAAATTTTGATTAACAATTTTGAAATAAAGTATTTTGATATCCACTTCAAAGAGTTGACTCAACTAAGGATGAATAGTTTAGTAGATAATTATGTGGTAGATTTTTAGAGGGTTGCAATAATGGTTCTTGATATTTTAGAAAAAATAATCATCATCTTCTTTTTTGAGGGTCTATAAAATCCTCTTAAAGGCTTAGGTAAGGATTTTCAACCAATCTCTCCAAGAAACCATCAAGAGGGCTTTAACACTTGAATAGTCAGTACTAAAAAAAATCCACTAAAGCAACCAATTTTGGGTAGCATAAAGGAAATTTTAGAAAATAGAATATTATTAGCAAAGGATCACCCTCCACCCCTTACCAAAAAGAAGACAAATGACTATATTAGGAATGAAAGTAGCAGAAATAAGTTATGTTTTTAATAGAATGAACTATGGGACCTTGGTTATAGATGCCTTGGAAAAGACCAAGTCCACTACATTGATGTGATATATGATGATGACTCAAATTCTAAAAAACTTGAGCCAAACTAGCTATGAAAGATCATAAACCTAAATATTTGGAGGATGAAGAAACTAATGAAGGTATACTTTCAACTCTTTTAGGATCACCCATATATCATCCTTTCATATTTCAAAGAGTGTTTTCCATGTAGAAAACCATTACACTTAGTAATAGTGGGTCCACCTACTATTTCATTGATGAAAGTGTCACAACTAAGAGAGGTTGGAAAGCTAAGGATTTTGAAGCATTCAATGTTATTTTTCTTGATGTATTTGTTATTCCATGTACTAAAATAAGCTGATGGATCAACATAACCAAGGAAGATTATAAGGTATGTGATCTTTTTTGTGTTGTGGGTTTAGGAGATACAAATATGGTTTTGTTGTGCCCTTAGCACACATGCCCCGTTCGGAACGAGGACCCTCTTTTTCATTTTGCCTCGCCGGGTCATTTTTGTCACTGCCTCATTTTGTGTGCCCCGTTTTGTGCCCCAGATGGTCAATGTTCTTCCAAAGTTTCATAATAGGTTGACCATGCTTCCCCTTGGCTCGTTTTGTCAAGTTTTGGTGCCTTGCAGGCTTTCTCTCGCGGTTTGCCTCTGCCAACGGCCTTGGGCCTGGCCAGGCCCACCCCTTCGGGTTTCCCTGGCTAGGTTTCCCTGTTGGTTTTGCCATTCCTGACGGCAGACCTCTGGCAGAACTCTGCCCTCCGGACCCTGGGTCTCCCACCACCGTCAGTGAATTTAAATACACTAACCCAAATGTCTACCGTACTTGCATTCAATGCAGCCATTAATGGCAGTTGGGGTATAAATTGCTTGCCCAAGCCTGTCATTTTCACTTGACAGTGTTGTAGTAGGAGATCAGAGCTTGCCATAGGAGCCCACCGTCTTCGAGACCTCCGTCGATCATCGCCCATTGCCTTCGCTTGTCGGCCACTAGTGGATCCCACACCTTGTTGCATCGAGTGTTCGAGGTAGGTTTTCCGTTCACCCTCCTGAACAATGTTTTCATGATTTCTAAAGCTTAAAATGAATGAGAGCGATCAAAAGGACATGTGAATGATGAAATATGGCACACCGAACAAAACCCATGTCCTCGAAGATTGAGAAAACCAACATGGCGCCCTCATGATTAATTCAGAGCTTTATCCCTGCGCGACCGTTCTTCACAGGGGCATTCGTACCCCTCGAGCCCGGACGCTCCCTTCACCGGCTGAGACTTAGTGATAAACCAGAAATTTTGAATCAACCTTTAGCTCTCTCGGGCCTAGGTCTCCGGGATTCCACATCTGGATTTTTGCACCCTGTTCTCCCCGAGTTGCTCCATCGGCGAGACAAGTCCTAGTCGCTAGGAGGTCATAGTGGGATCCAATAGCTTTACCGATAGCCATCTTGCTTCACCAAGACATCCATCCTTCGGTGAGACCTCCCACTAAGCACTTTTTCTTTCATTGAGCTCTGCTCTTTCAGTCACTGTAACCCTTCAAGGTCGGTGAGATGTCATGTAGGTCTTCCTGTGTCTCACCAAAGTCTTTCATGATTTTGTATTTGATTTCCAGGATGCATTAATTCTCACGCTAAAGTCTTTCTTTCGGTAAGACAAACCCTGTCGCCAGGAGCTCATAGCGGGCTCCTTTGTCTTGCCAATTTTTCGTCCTATCATTGAGATCTCCCCTTTCGGCGAGACCTTTCGCCGCACGTACCCTACTCCTGTCGAGTGCCCTTTGAAGTCAGAGAGACTCTGTCTAGTCGGAGAGACCTTCCAGCGAGCTCACTTCTCTTGCCGAAGCCTTCGCTTTCGACAAGACTCCTTATCTTTGCCAGGACTTCATAGCAAAACCCTTCTCTTAGCGAGCCCAGATCTTCTGTCGGGTTGACTTCATGATGTCGGCAAGAGGTTATGCTGATGGAACTCTTCATCAGCGAGACATAATGTTGTTGCTGAGACCTCACACCGACTCCCTCATCCTTGGGCGAACACGAAGCAAGTCGGGGAGACATCATCATGTCGGGGAGACCTTTCTCCGACTTGGAATATTATGTCGAAGGCTCCCTTTGTTGGCAGGACTCTCTGCATCACTAAGACATCATGGCAATATCAATTTCTCTTGGCGATTCCGTGTGATCTCCACCTGCACGAACGGTAAATGCCTAAAATCCTTCCGCCCTCCGGGCCCCGGGCCTCCATTCTTCACTGGAATCCTAATCCAAACTCGGAACGACCTTTCCCCTTTCGGGCCTCAGCCTCCGAAGCTCTATCCCTCCTCCGTCATTCTGAAAAAGAAAATCCTCCTCGCCCATCCAAATGTCTGGCTCCGGCTTCCCATTGCCATGAGTACTCAATAAGAAAATCCAATGGCCAACACTGACGCCGAACTTGGTACACCTCTTGGTGGTCGGCGGGACATTCAGAAGTCACCAAGACCTCCCATCGAACATCAACCTCCTGCCGATATGCTTATTCAGTGAGACACGAGGGAGTCGATGAGACCTTTCACCGAGGACACAAATCTCTCACCGGTGGGCATTCTCCCCATCAGTCGGCAAGACATTCGGATGTTGCCGAGACCTTTCTCTGAGGCAAACTTTCACACCGATTGGAACTTCTGGTCACCTGGACAATGAATGATGTCTCGCCAATCGGCTATCAGCCGAGTGAGCTTCGTCCATCCAATTGAAAACTAAAAATGAAGTGGCACCTTCCTCCCCTCCCGGGCCTGAAGATCTGGACTTCCGTCCGATGATAGCCATTCCAAACGGCGAAGGTTGGGTAGTTTCCCGGTACCTCAGGCCCGAGTGCTCAAACTAAAAATTGTAATCTGCTGGCCGCCCTTGAGCCTGCCAGACCCCGGACCCGGAGTTTTGTCTTCGGAACTCCGTTCTTGCTCGGACGTTTCAAATGGCCATAACCTGACGGCTTTCCGGCCTTATACCTCCAGATCCTCCTAAACCAATCCAAATAAGCCCAAATTTGAAATCTGATGTTGACCCACGTGCTAAATCTTGGTCTTCTCCATTGCGAGCCTGTCAAATTATCGAAATTCGATCAAAGAGAATATCCTAGATCGTTCCGCCCTATTTTCCTTTCCAAAATGAAATTCCTGCTAGGGAAGTCCGGCCCTGGACTGTCCCATAGCCCTCAATCAAAAGACCAATGGCAACGGGAGGTAAAAGTATCATGTTATGCTTGATAGATTATTTAAAATGGATTTCATCTTTGGGATTTCGACTAACATAAATGCTTTCGTGATCAATTGCAGTTACTGCACCTTTGCTTGCAGAATATATGGAATCGGGTGCGAGACCTTCGGGGGCAGCCATCGAAAAGGACAAAGGAAAGAAGTCAGGAAAAACTCCTCGAGGGAAAGAGGACAAGGACCAAATGAAATACCAATTTCAAGGTGAGCCTCTGCACTCAAAGGTTACCACGGATTGGAAGGAAATCACCGACACTAACATAGGCCACATCAATATTGATGAGTTTACACAAAGGGTCAGGGTCAATCCAACAACAAAAAATGCAAGATTGATAAGACAGAGTGGAATCGTAAAAGCTGCGGGCTTCCCCCCATCCCTCGTGGCCCCTGAATTGGTCATGGCTTGTCGACAGGCATATCAGCCCGATACAAGGACAATTGTTGATAGGGATGGTAACATTCTCGCCGACATGTCAGCTGGAGGAATCACGAGAACCTTTCATATTCCCACATTTCAAGAAATGGAAACACCTACCATTGAGGAGTGCCAGGCGGTGTGGGATGCTAACCCTAAAGGCTACAGGAAATTGATAAATCAGCATTGGCTCAAGGAAAAGTGGGGCAGTGCCGCAAAGGTTCCTAACGAACTCTTCCGCAGTGATTTCTATGAAGACTACCATGATTTGGTTACAATGCTAAGCAGGGTTATGGGCCTTCCTACTGTGGCCTTCTTTCAGGGATGGATGGTGTACTTTTTTGAGCAAATCCTTCATGGGAATGAGGACATTACCACAAAGACCGCATTTTATTGGGGAGGTATAATAAGCAACTGCTTCCATGAGCAGTTCGTCGATGTGAAGAAGAGTTCTAAATTTTAGATGACTTCATATCTCGTATACTCCTTGGCAGACCGGAGACAATACAATGGGTTGTTTGTGGCACCTAATCAGGAGCTAGGTCAAAGACTCAAGGCCTATGACAGGTACCCCCAGCTCCAGTACCAAAACTTCAGGAGGGAGTACTGCAGAGTAAATGATGCCTTCATCAGCCATATTATCAGAATGATTGTCGGGGATTTCGAAAGGAGAGTCTCCCACAGTGCTAGGGCCTTTTTGAAGCAATATTCCTTCCTCTTCATTCAATACCTGAAGTTTACATACATCCATGCCCAAGGCTTCACCAAAAGGCCAAACAAGTTGCCTCGATACCCCAATGACCGAATCATCTTATTGGAGCTTTCTCGGTAGCTCCAACACATACAGGCAATCTTTAGTGGCAAGCATATAGTAGGGATCTCTTATCCCATGACTCTTGGTTAGGGCATGTATAAGCTACAAACTTCCCAATATGCTGGTAACTCTGAGAAAGAATTGAAGGATTACCATTTTTATCTACACACTACTCGCCCTCGAATGGATCCATATGGGCACGTAAGGAAGGCACTGGGACCCGAGTTCACTCATCTCCATCACATTGAAGACTTTTGGGGGGATTGTCAAGATAATAAAGAGGTACGTGCAAGGCACTATATGCATATGACTATGCATTTTGTAGGGAAGGTGCAACCGTTTCCCATACCAGACCAAGTCGAAGAAGATGATAGCACCATAATGGACCCCAGGTACCCCGTAGTCGCCAATTTGCCAATGCCAACAATTGATTGGGATCAGAAAGAGGTCGATGACCTCGATATCATAACCAAGCCAATCTTGGCCCGTACCAAGGAATGGGTTGATAGACAAGTGGCCTGATTAAGACAGTAGGGGGTAATTTTGACTTATGAGGGACTCAAGAGTGAACCTAATGCCACGAAGGATGCCACTACCACCACTTCAACCGGCGGGATGTCCAAGTCTCCTCCAGTCACCAGATCTAAGAAAAGGAAGGAGGCAGAAATAGAACAGTCTCCTGACCCCAAGGTCTATACAAGGAAAGAAACAGGAGGCTCACCCTCCAAAAGACTTAAGCAAATGGAGGGCACCATGGAGCGGCCCTTAATCCAGGAAGGAGTAAAAGATACAGATCAAATAAAACCTGTTTTGGCTCTCCCTCCTTTGGTTCCCCCATCATCTGCTTCTCTGGCTATGGTCGCTACATCCCCTCCGGCAGTGGACATTTATGTCCATCTTGCCCCTTCGCCTCCGACCGAGCCGGTGATTGTAATTGACTCTTCCTCCACCATAACTACTCCTCCTTCCTCTGCTACCATGTCACCTACCACGTCACTCCCATTACCTATAATGGCTACACCAATGCTCGCTCCCACCTTGCCTGAGGCCTTCTCGAAGCATATGCATAATATCCCTTCCGAGCTCTCCCAGATCCTCATGGATCCCACTCTTCAAGCAACCTTAGCTCAGGTCCTCGCTACTGCCAAACCTTCACAACCTCCGACAGGGCCACCAGCTATGGAAGCCACCATGCTAATCTCTAAGGAGTGGGAGAGGCGAGAACAAGAGGCCTCAAAGCCCTTTGAAGAGGAAACCGATGAATATCACGAGCACCCAGAGTATGAACATCGCACTATTGACAGGGTTGCCTACGAAGAAGAAGGCACTAGTTCCTTTGAGAGTGGGGATGAGGAGGATGATGTCGGTGGTAGGGTCATAGTGCAAGCCTTCGACAATGATCTTGAGGAAGAGATGGCCCGGCAGCCGAAGGGCACTAAGATGGAGGCAGAAAGGTCACCTCTTAGAAAAGGACAGCAGCAAAAAGATAATCTAGAAGAAGATATACCTGAGAGTGAGGCTCAAGCAGACAGAGGCCTCAAAATCGAACAACTCAAGGAACATGTGCACGAGGTTGAACTAACCGAGAGAGAGAAAGAAAGTCCCTTGCAACAATTATCTGCCAAACCTCCTATTAAACGCCTTGCGTTCATCCAGGACTCCGATGAAGAAGAAGATGTTGCCAAGGAGGAAGAGAGGGTTTTGGAAGATAAAGGAGCAGAAAACTTGGCCTTGGCCGAGAGGGGCGAGGATGATCGTGGGTCACCTAAGGGAAAGTTTGTCGTTCCTGAATGGTTAGAAAAATAGCTCGAAAGGAAAACTCCCATACTAAAGGACCCAAGGGCGAGACTAGAGGCTATCTTAGCCTGAGCTCAGATCACAACAAAGAAAGAAAAGAGGCCTAAGATCCAATCTAGGGTAACGATGGATGCTTCTGGGTCTCAAGCTATGCAAATAGCAACCCCGGTGGTGGGACAGGCTGGTGTAAGTTACAACGTCTCTACCATCGACTTGGGGACCGCCACCAAAGAGCAGAAGGTAGAGCATATTGAGGAGTTAGTCGCCACAGTGGTACATTTGATAAAGCAGGATAGGATTTCAAAAGATGAGCTCAAAGTACAGGTGGTTGCTCTAACAGATTACATCCAGCAATGGTCTTCAGTGGGTGACCTACCTACCACGTCCACAACCGCACCCCAACTACTATCCAAGGAACAAATTGATAAGATGGAAAGGAGAAAGAACTTGGAAAGGACTACAGAAAGCTGGTTCCGACAAGTCTTATACGTCGGAAACATGGGAATTAGTTGGGCTGTTTGGACAGCCAACAAGTTCTTAGACCTGCAGCAATCTTTGGAGGGCACAAAGAAGCTATGCACTGACTTCCCTGCAACATACAACTCCACCTTCCCAAATATCAAGGCTATCCTTCAAATTCTAGAGGCCACATGGGAAAGGGAGCTTGCGTTCAAGAAAGATGATCATTAGCTGATGGATGTGTGGCGGTAAGACTTTGACAACCAGAAGGAAAGGCTAGAACAAATAATGAACAAAGTGGACCTGGATATCGAATGGATCAAAGAGATCAGAATGGAATGTGCCCGGTACCTCAAGCTAATGACGGAATACGACATGCCCGCTATACAGATGGATCCAGAGAAGGTAAAACCTTACTTCCAAAAGAAGATGGAGGACGGGATGTCTAGTGAAGTCATGGTGGAGTTCATGAGTTTTGGTGCCCAAGCCTTCGACCAATCAGAGTTGTTCAGGGATCAAGGTAAAAAATACGATGAGGACTGGAGGATGTTGGAAGATAATGAAAAAGAATGGAGCTACCAAGTGTTGCGGTATGAGATTGTTGAGGTAGACAAACTCCAGCCGGTCATCCTAAAGTTCATGGAATGCACAGCCTCTAAGAAGTAGGAGGACGGCCCAGTTGATGATAAAGAGCTCCCTTAAGAGTAGCTACAGTAAAATAGCAATCAACTAAAGGAAAAAAGGCTACAGTGTCATCACTAGAGGACAAAATAGGGAAAGGGGACAAAATGTAATTTTAAATTGTAAAATATTGAGGGTTGGTGAAACCCTATTTTGTAATGAATCTTGGCCACACAATGAGAATTAATCCTAGCCATTCATTTGACTTTTGGGGCACTATAAATAGGGCTCTCCTCTCATTTGCAAAGGGAGTTGAGTTGTTGTAAAGACATGCTGCAGAAATTTATAATGAAAATACATTGACTTGGTGCATTTTCTAAGTTTCTCACATGTTGCTTGATTCAACCTCCATTGTTAGATGTTTAACTTAGATTTTATTGCTATTCTAGTTAATTGTTTTCTTGCTTTGGTAGATTTTAGGAATGTTGTCTTGTGGTTGTGAAATCCCTGCAGTGTAGATGCCTTCTTAGTCCATACTTTTTGTTGTTTGCTGATGGTAGATGGCTGTGTAAAGTTAGTCTGGACTTGAATTCAAAGCTGCTCCAAACCTTCATCTTTGTTCATGCATGCCTATGGTGAATGAAAGACGAAACATTTGCAGACCTCGGAAGATAGCACAAATTCCATGAGACTGTGAGATTTCTGGTTAAGTGGAATATTGTTTCCAAGAAGCTATCCATTGCAGGAACTCCATCATCACTGTTCACAATTAGTTGTAGATTCAGGAACCTCCTCTCTTCCCTCCCCTTTTTCATTTTATTTAATGAGTGACCTATGCTAAGGTTCACTGCACATTGTAAAGCTAAATCCAATGACAAAAATGGAGTTCAAAATTGTTGTTTGAACCTACAGCGAACGCACAACAACTCTCCCATCTTAAGAACTCCGTTTCAAGATCCAACTTCCCCACTTAGTTATCCATCTGTAAGACCACCTTGTGATTCTAGCAAATCACATCAAACAACTGAGATATTCCAAGCACTATCAAGACCTGACATTAGAGACCTTGGGATAGTGTTCTGCAATCTGATTGTGGAAGATTGTCTTTCAAGAGAGGTAGTGCACCTACGCACTTCCTTTGTTGAGAAGTGCATAAAAAACACATCAACAGGGTTTAGGTGTACAATGGTTGAACTCCCTTGGTGATTTTTCATAGAATTATCAATTCATGAAGCTCAATTTTAAATATGTAGAGATATATGTGGTTCTTAGAGGAATTCCTAGGGAATTTTCATAGGTGATAACAAATAAAAGGATGGAGAATAAAATATGTTAAAGATAAGTTTCATAGGCATCAAGCTATGTGGTTATGCCTACAATCTTATCCAAGGGTTAAAAATGCACTTATGTTGACATTTAGAATATTTTGGAGAAGAATCATGTGGTATTTAAGGATTTACCTCTAGGACTACCACCTAATATATGAATTTTATGAGCACCCCTTACCACCACCCAAGTATGTTCAAGGAAGGGATAGAAAATGTCATGAAGGGTCTCTTGGAGATGGGGCATATTAGGCCAAGTTCTAGCCCATTTTCCACTCTATTTTTCTTGTGAAATAATATGGAACCATATGGATATATTTTGATTATAAATCTCTAAACAATAAGACCATCAAAAATTGTGTCTCACCCTTGGTATTGATGGGATAAAATTGATTAATTGCATAAAAAATTTGTATATTTTAAAGATTTAATTTAGATTGGGCTACCATAGAATTTATGTAAGGGATGAGAACATGCATAAGTTAAATATTAGGTGTCACTTTAGGAATTTTGAATTCTTAGTCATGCCTTTTAGTTGAAAAAATGCATTAGCTAATTTCCACTCATGCATGAACCACGTTTACAACAATCAATTCAAAAAAAAAAAATTGTTGTTCTCTGATGATATTTTGATTTATTTCATGACTTGGAAAATTCATTTGAAGCATATAGATATAGTCCATTGAATATTAAATAAATAATCTCTTTTTATGAAAGAATCAAAATATGATTTTAGGGAAACAAATATCTTGTACTTGGGAAACAAATATCAATGTATCCAAGTGGATCAACAAAATATTTGAGTCATCTTTGATTACCATTCTTCTACCATATTGATATAGTTGAGAGAATTGTTTTACCTTTGTAGCTGAATTATAAAAAAAATGTTAAGGGTTTTCACAATTAGTTGCACCTTTAATTAATATGAAAAATAAAAATGCTTTGGATGGACAAAAACAATTCAAGAACTTTTGGAAAACTTATGGAGCTAGTTCATGCCCTATTCTTTGTTAGAAGAATGAAATAGATGAATAAGCAAGGTCTTTATATGAGAGAGATAAGCTATAAAATTTTAAATGAAATATCACAATTACAAAACCAAAATTCCAAGAAAAGTGAAAATGTTAAGATGAAAAATTGCATTACGAGCTCAAAGCAAAGCCACAGAATAGGGATTGAATGCATCAATGTGCATGTATATCAAAGTATTCAAAAATCAATGAATGAGTACGCAAGGTAGATGTATACACCTAAAATCAGTCAGGATAATTATTTAATTAAATACAAGGTATTTAATTAATGAACCTCTTATTTCGTCTACTTATAAATAAATTCTAAATTTATTTATATAGTTCACACTTTCTAATTCTTCCATCTTAAATCACATTCTACTAATTTTAATTAAATAAACAAATTTCAATATTTTTTTTATTTAATTAATATCTTCTCACTAAGTTTTAATAATTCCAAATTTTTCTCTTGCCACCTCATCAAGTGTCTCATGAATTTAAATATCCTTAATTTTTAAATTGGAATTATCCTCAACCAATTTTGAAACAACCTTCGACACTTGGCTCTCTCCATCATTTCATTCTCTCTCACACTTGGCATGGTGTTCTATTAAACAGAACACTCTCCATGATTCCCTCTAACTTCTTCATTCTCCACCCTTGATCTTTCCAGCTGAAATCCCGACCATTGGTTGCTACCACATCATAATATGCCTTGGAAATCCTATAAATATAGCATCATTCTCCAACATTTCATATACCATCTTTGAGAAACCTTACTCTATAGAAATCAAATCAGCATTTGTGAGTTTAGCATATATCATTCTAGTTTAGCATTTTTCATTTATTTTAAAGTAATGTTACAATGGAAATTTCATTTCTATAATCCTAATTGTTGCATTAGTTTTATTGCATCTTCATATAGCATTTTAATTAGTCTTGCATTTCATCATAGCATCATCTTATCATCATTTGGAGCACAACAACATAATCTTAGCATCATATCATTTGTAGATCAATCATGTAGATGGCGGAATATATTTCTTGAATTTTAGATAGCATCTCATTTCTTGGGTTGTCATTCTAACAGTCATAGTCCATACACAAATCTGAGAGCCACCATGATTTAATGAATCCCTGAGAATAGAGAACAATGGAATGGTTTTGAGGAATTTTTTTATTAGGTTTATTTGCTATTTCGATTTCCTTAATGTAAATGTTTCATTGATTGTGTGGTTTTATTACTCATTTACTCACTTTACACAATTCATTGATTTATCTCCTGAGGGGGCATATATCCATCATCACTTGGAAATCAGCGTCTGGGGCATATCAAAAAAAAATTGTCTGCATCATCAACAAAGTTTTCTTTGAAACAATGTGTAAACACATCACTTCAAAGAGGGGAAAAATCTATACACCTAAAATCGGTCAAGGTAATTAATTAATTAAATACAAGGTATTTAATTACTGAACCTCTTATTTCATCTACTTATAAATAAATTCTAAATTTATTTATATAGTTCACACTTTCTAATTCTTCCATCTTAAATCACATTCTTCTAATTTGAATTAAATAAACAAATTTCAATAGTTTGTTTTATTTAATTAATATCTTCTCACTAAGTTTGAATAATTCCAAATTGAAATTTAGTCACATGTCTCCAAATTTTTCTCTTTCCACCTCATAAAATGTCTCATGAATTTAAATATCCTTAATTTTTAAATTGGAATTATCCTCAACCAATTTTGAAACAACCTTCGACACTTGGCTCTCTCCATCATTTCATTCTCTCTCACACTTGTCATGGTGTTCTATTAAATGGAACACTCTCCATGATTCCCTCTAACTTCTTCATTTTCCACCCTTGATCTTTCCAGCCAAAATCCTGACCATTGGTTGCTACCACATCACAATATGCCTTGGAAATCCTATAAATATAGCATCATTCTCCAACATTTCATATCCGATATTTGAGAAAACTTACTCTATAGAAATCATATCAACATTTGTGAGCTTAACATATCATTCTAGTTTAGCATTTTGCATTTAGTTTAAAGTAATGTTACTGTAACATTATGAAAACAAGAAATATTAAAAGAAAACTCAAAGGCTAATAAACTCTAATGTAAGCTAAAGCTAAACAACAAAGCACAAAGAAAGAATAAATGTTCATAAACAAAGAGTGATCTCACCCAGTATCTACATCCTTCCATGAATGACCTCGATTTTCCTTCTCGATTTCGTCGTGATGGTGTTCTTGCCCTCAAAATCTTAGTATTTGTGCAAGTATAGCCTTGATGTATGTGATTATAGCAAAATTTCAAAGATTAAGAAGTGCTCCAGAATTCATACAATTTTGGGAGAGGAAACAATGATGAAGGTCAGGTCAATTTGATGCAGAGCCAAGAGAGAAAACAAAACCTTGACACACTTATTCAACTATATGCCTCTTTGTATCACTATTAAATTCGAACATTTGAAGTAAGATTTCCAATCTCATTCAAATTCTTCAAAACACTCAATCAACACCATTAATGAAGTCATCTTCATTTTGATCAAAACAAACAACTACCTAGCCTACTCTTTCATATTTTATCAATTTGGTATAGCTACCCTTAATAGGCTTCAATGGCACTAAAGGACTATAAATACATAGTTTAATATTTAAGACAAAAATAAAAATAGTTCAAAGCATGAAATTCCTTCATATGAGTTCAAGTAACTAACTATATACTCTGATCTAACTCCCACAATACAGATCATTCATATATTTCAATACTTCCTATAGACTATCTTGACTCCTTGTAGCATACCCAATGCATTCTGTCAAAAGTATCTCTTCAATCAAGGCTCCATTTTAGTCTATGATCATTTTTTTGGATGCCCTTTATGGGTTTCTAAAACATAACCACAAATCAGTACAAGTTCCTTAGAGTTTTTCATTCAAACTTGACTGCTCTCACTGCTAAATAGGCCTCAAAAGGCTACAACACAGACAAGGCTTATTGAATGCATCAAATCCAATCACAAAGTGACTGAACCAACACTTTAAATAGGTGAAAATGGACTTTTTCATGCTAAAGAAACCTTCAAATGGTCGGATCCATGTTTATTTTATTAAACCCTATGCTAGGCTTCCCTTAAATGCTCTGTTTCTGATAGTATACTCAGAAAACTAGTCAAACTTCAATCTACAATGCCTTTTAAACTTATGATCTTGTCTCAAAATTGCTTGAATGTGAAAAAACATACATAGAAGGTGAATTTCACCGAAAACCAAAGTGTTTCATTGACAAATAAAAGAGAAACATAATTTCTTAACACGTAGTTAACCCTAGTGAGGGTTTTAGACTGTCATGAGAGAAAAGATAATATCTTCTTCAAATGGTCACCAAAATGCATGAAATCAAGTGTATTAGGAAGGTGATTGGAGGCCACAAAATTTCCAACTAATTTTGCACACTTTGCAGTCTGTACAATTACATACAAAGGCTTAACACAGAGAATTTCTGGAGAAAACACAAAAAAAATAGTGCTTTTAACTTTTATTCCTCAAAATTTCAACACCCTCAAAGTTAAGTTCTCAATGCTAAAAAATCCTTTTTAAAGGCAATACAACTTGAATAACCAATTTCCAACTGGTTTCCAACTTCCCACTATTGTTTAGACTATAATGACCTATTAACTCCCTAATTGTTGCTTTATGCACCTTTTACATTGTTGTGCAATTTTGACATTATTTGTTGACAATTTTGCATTTTTCACATTGATAGGACTTTAATACATTAGAAATTACTTAAATGACCCTTATTACAAGGTGAAACATCAAATTAAACCAATTTCTCAAAATTTCCACTAGGAGGTAAAATTGTGTCAAGGTGCTCCTACACCACAATTTATAGAAAATTGAGTGTTTGAATGGTAGGCCGAGATCGAAAGATAGATTCAAATTAAAAGATTTTGCATGCATTGAATAAGTGTTAGTAGTCACATGAGTGATAAAACCTAGAAGATAGAGATCAAGATTAAATAATGATTTAATCTCTAGTTGAAAGTATTTGAAAAATAGAAGACTAAAGATTACATGCAAAAATGAGGATTAGCATGGAGGAACGGTCTGTTTGAATGCACAAATGGATTGAATTAATTAAATAAAGTTATTTAATTAATAAACGTGTGAATGCAGAAGAATTAAAATAAGATAACCGATTGATTAAGATAGAGAGTCTCTTCATTAAAAACAACCAGATATTAAATCAGGAGATGACTGACTGATTTAAATAGATCTCGAGTAAAGTGGGAATGAATACTTGGATAACTTAAACAATTATCTAAATATAGAAGAGTATGTCCAAAATAGACTTTTATGAATTAAATGATTATTTAATTCAACATTTGGCATTTAGGGATCAATTAAATAAATAATATTTATTTAATTGAGTAAAGAAAAGGTTAAATGAATAATTAAATAATTAAAGCATTTATTTAATTATAGTTGAAAATATGATAAAGATAAATTAAATAAGAATTTATTTAATTTAAGAAAGAGGATAAATTTAATTGGTGACGTAATTAAATAAGAAAATTTATTTAATTAATTAGGATTTAAATAAAGACAATATGAATTAATTAAATAATTAAGTTTATTTAATTAATAGAAGAATAAATGTTAGAATTAATTAATTAAATAATTAAAAGTTATTTAATTAATAGAAGAGGAAAAGGACTTTAGAAAATAATTAAATAATTAACATTATTTAATCATGACAAATGAAGGTATGAATTGTGAAGAAATTGAAGTCCCAGGCTTAGACCAAATTTCAGTGTCTACAGTTTGCCCCTCTTTGATACAATGCAATTTATCACATTGTGTCAAAGAACAATATATGCCCCAATAAAAGTAGGATGACAGATAAGCCCTAGTAAAAGTAGGATGAGGAAGGATGACAAGGAGGTAGTGGTATGCCCCCTCGAGAGGATAGGAAGGTTCAAAGAACATGAGTGTGCTCTTGAAATCAATGAGAGAACTAAAAGATGAAGGACAAAAGGATAGAGGAAAATAGATAAGGGTGGTGAAAGAAAAGAAGAAATGTTAGTGTGAAAAGATGAATGTTAGTATTAGCAATCTTTGATACTTTTTTGAATCACAAAAAGCTTTGCATTTTATCATCATTGGGCGGTAACTAATACAAATGGAGACAAACACCATCATATGACATAGATCAAGGTGTGCAAGGTCATCCACCTGCTAACAATAGAAAGCCACATAAAAGGATTTTCTTAACTCCTACTAAGGGCACAATTTCCCTAGTCTTTTTGTCAAGATAAACCACAGACAACAAATAAATAAAAGACAAGCCATGAGACATCATCACTCCTCTAAATCCTTCATGGGACATCCTTGAGGAAACTAGTAACATGACTCAAAATCCAAAGTTAAAAGACAGTTGACAAACAACAGTCAAAGAAAATGGAATTATGATACATTGTTGCTTCTCTAAATCCTTCACGGGACATCCTTGAGAAAGCTAGTAACAAGATTCTAAATTAAAGTCAATAAAATGATAAGATAAACAAGCCACAAATTCAAAAGCCAATAAAATATTTGCCAAAACTTGATTTGTTTGTTTGATTGTTTTGATTGATAAGATGATTGATTGATAAAACCTGATTTCAGGAGAGAGACATGCTGGATAAGATGTTGACTCTGGTTTTGATGTTATGATTATCTGTATAAGGCATGACAAAAGCTTGGTTTCAGAAAGACACGTATTGTATAAGACGTTGAGTCTAATGTCATTGGTGTGTTAACCTATGTAAGGCTATGTTGATTGTTTGATAGTGTATGTATTCAAGAAGGACTCATCCTTTATAAGACATAGGTTGATTGTTTTGATGATGTCTATTTTCAAGGACACATCCTATAGTAGACATAAGTTGTTTCGGTTGTTTCCTTGGAAATTTGTTTGATTTGACTTAAATATATTGTTGACTTGTTCATCTGGTTGATGCATGACTTGATATGATGTGCTAACAATTGACTGTGTGATGATGAACCCTAAAGGACTAGTATAGTGCGGCCTCGGGGGCACATTGACAGATGGCCTTGCCTACATCTAGTCGTAGAGGCAACGTAGTTCGACACGACCAACGACCTTGTCATATAGACATATGGATTGAGTAATGATTTTGTACAAACAAACCTAAAATTGCTAACCTAATTCCTCGGGGGCACATCGGAAAATGGCCTTGCCTATGTCCAATTGCAGAGGCAATGTAGTTTGACTAATGACAAAGACTGACGAGTGTGACTAACTCTAACTCTATCTTTTTGGAATTTTGACATGCTTTGATTTTTTTGTCTTTTTAAAGTTTTCTAATGTTTTTTGGATTTTCTCAGGATACTTTGTAATTTTTTTTGGATTTTTTTATGGTTTTATGTCTTTAGAACAACCAATGTTAGAACCAATATGATGTAGGTCAAGTGCTTGCCCCCAGTCGAGTATAAGAGCAATTGATTATGAATAGGATAGGAAGGGGGATATGAGGTGCACTCGATGTCAATCATTCCAAGTTATGGATTTTAGAATTCAACATGCTCTAATACCATGTTGAGATTATGGATGCACAGGGTCCCTAAAGCTATAGTCTTCAATGGAGGACCTTTTCCAGGAAAGATAATCAACCACAAAGAAAGTGTTGCAACTAGGCATGCACAATGGAGATTATATATTGATCTACATTATGAATTTGGATTGATTACAAATGTACAAAATGCCTTGAATATATAGGCATGAGAGAAAACCTAAAATGCATGATATGTTGCCATGTGTCATGATCTAACAACATGTGACAACATGTGAACCCTATCTAGAAAATTATTAAATGTTGAGATAAGTTCTAGAAGGACAACTCATCTTCTAGAAGGAATATTATCCCTACAAACAAGCAAGGGAACACTACCCCATTATTAAATGATTTATTAAATGATGCAATCTAGGACTAAATAATATATGACCTAAGTTAACTTATGCTAGTGTAATAATTAATCTAATTACACTAACAATGGAAAAGACAACCATTATTATGAATGATATGTACAAGCGATGGATGGAAAAGATAGGTGACATGTACAGGGATAAGAAATATGTACAAGGAAGTTAGATTAGAATGATAGTAGACAAAGGAGTGGAGCCAACTACACATGGAACTTGTTTGTCAAGTTTTCAGCATGGTACTTATCCAAAGCACCACTGAAGTGGTTTTCACTATTGGACGACTTATTTCTTTTTACTATTTTCTTGATTTTTTATTTTTTTTTTATGTTACCAAGATGCCTGTTTGCCAAGATTTCACCTAGGTAACATTTTTTTTTTTGGTTTTTTTATATTTTTGATGATTAAGACAAGGATCTTAGAAGCTATGGGTAGAACTTCTTCAGATGAAGACTGTTGATTGGTGTTGATAATGGTTCCCCTTAAGGAGTAGAGAGTTGGTATGCTCCTGATCCAAAGGCTTTTGTGACAATGTAAGGTCCTAACCAATTTGGTTTGAACTTTCTTGATTTCTCTTTTTTTGCTTGATTCTTTGGATTCTCCATTAAGACCAGGTCATCAATGTCAAAATTTCTATTCAATACTTTCATATTGTAGATGCAACGAAGAAAATTTTGATATGCTTGGAGATGGTCTAATGCCTTTTGTCTTCATTCGTCTAAGAACTCTAGCTCATGTAGTCTTGAAACTCGATACTCTTCATCGTCAATATGCCCTTTCAAGGATACCCTTAGGGAAGGATCTTGACCTCAATAGGAAAGATAGCCTCATAACCAAATACCAAAAGAATATGGAGTGGCGCTAGTGGGAGTACGGATGCTCGTGCGATAAGCCCACAAGGCTAGATTAAGCTATAAATTCCAATCCCAGCCAACATTGTTGATAGTCTTTTTGAGGATTTTGATGATAGTTTTATTAGATGCCTCAGCTTTGTCATTACCTTGTGGGCGATATGGGGTGGAAAAATGGTGTTGGATATGGAATTCTTCATAGAGATGACAAAATTCTTGGTTCTTGAATGGACAGCCATTGTCTGTGATTATGGATTGAGGGACACCATATTGACAGATGATATAGTTTAGAATAAACTTAGAAATCTATGTGTTGGTAATGTAGATCATGGGAATAGCCTCAATCCACTTCATAGAATACTCAGTGGCAGTAATGATGAGCTTATGATCATTGGATGATGTGGGATGTATCTTGCCTATGAGATTGAGTCCCCATTGGGCCAAAGGCCATGGTAATGTTATTGGACGAAGCTCCTGTGTTGGTGCATGTATCAAGTCTCCATGTATCTGACATTGGTGACATTTCTTGAAAAAGATATATGAGTCATTTTCCATGGTAGGCCAATAGTAACCCAATCTCATAATCTTCTTAGCTAAGGTAGGACCACTAGAATGGGATCCACATATACCCTCATGTACCCCATGCAAGATTGCTTGTACTTCTTCAATATCGAGACATCTCAATAGGGTATTGTCTAAGGAACGTCTATAAAGGGTGTCTCTGATGATGGAATACATGGCTTCCTTACAAATAAATGTCTTATGTTGGTTGTTGGAAAGGACAGGGGGTAGAATCTCGACATGGAGGTAGTCATAGATATCTTTATACCATGGGGAATTGGGACCAACAATATCACACACCGTCTCTAAATCTGGGATGTCATAGGAAGGGACCAATTTTTTTTCTACCAAGAACTCAAATTTAGGCATGTTACTAGGTATGTCCAAAAGTGAAGCAATAGTATCCATGGCGTCTACTGCCTTGCTTAGAACACGAGGTATTTGATGAAAGTCAAACTTTTCAAAGTACTCCTTGAAACTATCTACCATGTGTTTGTAGGGAGCAATCTTTTCATCCTTAGTCTCATAATCATCATTTACCTATTGGATTACCAGCTAAGAATCACCATAAACCTATAGGTTCTTGATCTTCCATTTGACTTCCATGTGTAATCCTATCACAAGAGCCTCATATTTTTCTATGTTGTTGGTACATGGAAAGGAAATCCTAAATGAGGTGTGATAAATAGTATACCAGCCCCTAAGCCATGATTCATATGGGACCCGTCAAAGTATAGTTTCCATGTCATGCCTGTGTTAATGGTGAATATAAACTCATCAAGAAAATTTGCAACTAATGGGTGATTTGCTTGTATTGGTGCATCGGTCGATTGATCAGCAATGACTTGTCTTTTGATAGATTTTCTTTCTACGTATTGGATATCATATTCACTGAGTATCATTACCCATTTGCTTATTCATCATGTCAATCCTACGTTGTTAAGAAGGTATTTCAAAGGATCTATCTTGGCGACCAACATCGTTTGGTGGTTTAGCATGTAGTGCCTTAGTTTTTTAGTAGAAAATACTATTGCAAGACAAGCACATTCAATGGTACTATAATTAAGCCCATAACCTACCAAAGTGCGACTGATATAGCATACTACCCTTTCATGACCTTCATCGTCATTCTATACAAGCAATGCTCCTAGTGATGAATGGGTTGTTGAAATATAGGGAATTAGTGGTCGTCGCTCCATAGGTGGAATTAAGACTGGTAGCATGAGTAGATAATCCTTAATCAGTTGAAAAGCTTCCTAGAATTTACCTGTCCATACAAAAGGTATTCCTTTTTCTGAGTAAATGTTGAAAGGGATGTCTTATTTGTTAACTACACTATAAATCTTCTGATGGATTGCAGTCTCCCTTGTAATGTCCTTAGCTGACTGAGATTAGTTGGTGGAGGCATGTCTATGATTTCTTTTACTTTGGTTGGATCCACTTCAATGCCTCATCTAGACATGATATTTAACCCAAAAGCTTTCTTGATTTCACTCCAAACACACATTTTTTTGGATTTAGTCTCACTTTATACTCTTCTAGCCTTTGAAATATCTTGTCTAAGACCTATAAATGGTTAGCCCTTGATAGTGATTTAGCAATGAGGTCATCGAAATAATCCTCCATAAGATTATGTATAAGGTCATGAAAAATAGTAGTCATGGCACACTGATAGGTTGCTCCAGCATTTTTGAGTCCAAAGGGCATAGCATTCCAGCAATAAGTTCCCCAAGGACATTTGAAAGTTTTTTTAGGTTGGTCTTCAGTTGCAATCTTGATCTGATTATACCCTGAAAATTCATCCATAAGGGACATCTCATACCCTGTTGTCAAGTCAACAATCATATCAATGTTGGGAAAAGGAAAGTCGTCCTTAGGGAATGCTTTATTTATATCTCTAAAATCTATGTAGATGTGGATTTCCCCTGTTGGTTTTGTGACTGGTACTAGATTAGAAATCCAATTGGCATAGTCAATTGATCTAATGAAGCCAACATCTAATAGTTTCTTCAGCTCAACCTTAACTAGTAAAGAAATTTGTGGGTGCATTTTCCTCAAAAAAAAATTACTAGTTTTACACCTGGTTGTAAGGGAGAATGATGTAGTACAAGTTCAAGATCCAACCCAAGCATGTTTGCATATGACTAGGAAAAATTAATCTATCTTTGTGTAAAGAAGTTGTGGAATTCCGGCTACACTTCTTTTGTCAATGATGTTGGAAAATATACTAGTCGGGGATTCTCTTTTGTGTGTATGTTGACTTCCACTGATTCTTCAACTAACATGGGTGACTTTTCTTGTGCAACAAGGAGAATTTTTAAACCTCCATCCTTAGGTGTCACAAAGAGGTTTTCACCTTCAGATATGTCCTTATTTTTTTCTTTTTCATTGTTTAAAGGCGCCTTTCAGTTTTCACCTAGAGACTCATCATTTTCATCTTTTTCATGTTATTTTTCTTATTTTTGTGACTGGAGGGTTGAACAAATTCCCCAAAATATCCCATGTTTTCAAAGTCTATGGTAAAACTAGCCTTATGACCACCACTAGGTATGCCTTCTCGTAGTCCAAGGAACTCAACAATTACTTCATCATTCTCAAAGATATCTACGATGGGTGTGCCTTGTTGATCAAAATCGATAAGCTAGGGATATACTAATGGCATGTCATCATCGGAGGTGTCAAAGTTCATAGGAGTCAAGGTAAAGGCTGAGTTGTTCATATAGTCACAAATGTTACTTACCAATTCCTCTTTTCTCTTTTGCTTGGATCTAGGTGGATTTTGAGGTGGGCCTATTGCTAAGGTTTGGTTATCCGAAGTGGATTTGTCATGTTCCCAAGAGGTAGGATCAAGAGATTCCCAATAGTAATGTTTAAACCATTCCACTTTTGTCATATTCTTTGGTGGATAGTAATTCAATGGATTTGATGAAAATTTAAGCATTAATTCAACTTCTCCAAATAGCTTATCAAGATACATGATAGAGGTGGAGGATAGATAATCCCACTCATATTCATTAGAGTCAGGGGAATCACAATAGGGTTGGTCAAATGGTTCATTGGATGTCTCAATATCTTTAGAAGCACTTACTTCCTCAAGTAAAGGTGATGTGGTACTAGGAATACCAATCTGAATTGGTTGAAACCCCAGCCCTAAGCCTTTCAGCCACTTTGAAACAATGATTGGTTCAGTCCTCCCATCTTGATGTAAGCCTAAGCCACTATGTCCCTTATATCCCTTGCTCTGCATGATTGTGAAACCTTTTCCATATTGATTTGTAGGAATGTGAGAAAGTGAGGGAGGTTCTTCATGGTCCTCTATATACAACCAGGAGGTCACATCTTCTATGTGTATGGCTTATTTGCTTAATTCTGCCCATTTTGTAAACGTTCTTGAGGGAGGAATGTGTATGGTGACCACTGATTGTCTCCTATCTATTGTAGGTAAACTGTATGATTTAGGAGGAATTAGATGACTAACACAATAAGATGTCTTCATGTGATATTCTCCACAACCTTTGTCTTGGATCTCAACCCTAGGAGTTGAAGGTAATGATGGAAAAGTGAATGTTCTAGTGAGATTGGATGGATCGACATAATGAGATGAAATGGATGATGAGGCTTCTTGGTTTACATGCACTTAGCGCTAGGGTATCTCTCGTAGATTGGTGCAATATTGGAATGGATTTGGGTCATCGTCTATTGTTATTTCAGTGCCATTGTAAGGGAATTTTAGACATTGATGATATGTGGAAGGAACTACCTTCATGGCATGAATACATGGTCTGCCTAGTAGAAGATTGTATAGAAGGGTGAGATCCAAGACTTGGAATTTTGTCTCCATAACTACAAGACCAATTTTGATAGGAAGTGTGACAACCCCATTTGATTTGTGTTCTTCATCATCATAAGCCTTAATGACAATGCTTTTGGTTGTGTCCACACATGCTTCTGAGAAACCTAATGCCTTAATCAATTTTAAAGTGAAAATATTTAACCTTGCTCCTCTGTCTACCAAAACTCGTCTAACTTTGGTTTTGTCAACAAGGACTTCAAGATGTAATGGGTCATTATGATTTGTCTTCTCAGTTGCAAAGTCTTGTTTAGAGAATGTGGCATGGTGATTATTAGCTAGGTAACCTACCATTTCCTAGAAATTATTGACATCGAGATCATTAGGAACAATGGTCCTTTGTAAGGCCTTGTCTAAAATGGATTGATGTTCAGGGGAGATACGCAACAATTCCAAGATGGAAATTTGGGATGGGGTCTTCCCCAATTGATCAAGTAAGCTATATTGTGGCTTGGAAGTTTGTGTTAGTTGTTGTGATGGAGGTCCTTGGATGGAAATTTTGGTTCACCAAGTGTTGATAGCACACTCAGGAGTTTTCTTTATGGTAATCGTATTGAGATTATCATCAGTGGCTCAAAGGGGATTTATGATTTTGCCACTATAATCATGCTTAACATTAGCATAGTTGGCCAAAGTGTTGGTCTTATTTCCTGAACTGGGGGCTTTTCCTTTCCCATGGTCATGTAATGGATCCGAAAAGACTTTGTGATCAGTGTTCGAAGATGTAAGTTTTTGTCCACTGACTTCAATAGTTCTATTGTCGACAAAGTCCAATATGATTTTTTTTAGTTGATGGCAATTTTGTAGGCTATGTCCTTTGGTCTAATGGAAATCACAAAAGGCATTATCATCCCACCTAGATGGTTTCAATTTCCCTAGATCATATTGTCTTGGCTCTTGAAGTTGTATAAGATTGTGTTGCAACAGTTGTTTGAAGACAAACTCAATGGGTTCCTCGAGGGTAGTGAACTCATGTTTTGGAAATCGTCTATGTTGTTGTGGCCATTGGGTGTTTTGGGTATTGTTGGGGGTTTGGTTGATGGTGTTAAGTGTGTTGGTAGAGGATTATTTCTTCTAAGTGTGATGATCAATCCTTCTTGTAAATTCCTTGCATCAACTACCCCATCGTTGGTAATGTTTTTATTCTGAGACCAAAACTTGTTTCTTGTTGGAAAATGTGCCTCAAACTTACTGACATGAAACTCCTGAAAGAGAAAAATCGGTGAGACCCTCAGAATGTCTTGCCAACAAGAAGTTGTGTTCTAAACTCCTGAAGAATTCAAATAGGCATGACTTTGTAACTATCTTGTTGACGGAAGTCATCGGCAAGACATTGGCTATCGTTGTGAGTTTCCCTTCTCATTCCATCGTGGCAGATCTCTTGCCAATGGGTTGGTTCTAGTTGGTTATCGAGGAGACTCTTGGCGACGAGTGGCATCGAGGAGAGGCATGAACATTCAGAGTGACTCATTCTGATAGAGTATGTCTCACTAACGGTTTTACACAAGAATGTCATCGGGGTGACATGAAGGCTTGATAAGAGTCTAAGCAATAGTGTTTATCTTGCCGACAGGCAGGTACTTTTGATGAGAATTCTTGCCGATGGCTGAGGTCTCACTGACAGTTCTACAATCGGTGAGAACTCTTGCCGATAGTGTTTCTCTCGCCGACAAGTATGCACTCGGTGAGAACTCTCAGTGATACCGTTGGTCTCGCCGACAAATTTGTGTTCAATATGAGCTCTTGTCGATAGCGATGGTCTTTCTGATAGAACTGCATGATGAACATCAGTGTGACATAAAGGTTTTATAAGACTCTTAGTGACAACGATGGTCTTTTCGATAGTTCTGCAATGGACATCGATGAGAATTCTTACTAATAGAGTGGGTCTGGAAGATGGTTTTGCATTCGATATGATTCTTGCCGATAGAGTGAGTCTGGGTGACATGTTTGAACTCGATATGACTCTTGCCAATGGTGGTGACTCTTGTCGATAAGGATATTCAGGCATTTTGGCATCGGGGAGACACAGTCTGGTGTCTCACCAACATGCGACTCTGCTTGAACATTTGACCGATTGTCTATCTAACGTGGTCTATTTTGAACCAATCAGAAAAGAAGAATGAGAACCATTGGAAGTTGAACAGTTGCAACTATTCTTGTGTGGAAAATGAACAGACTGTAAGAAAATGGATTACTCTCTAGAATGGTTGATGATGATGATCAGTGTGAGATAATGAAGTGTTGCTCAATTGAACATGGATTGATCTAAATGAATTCCTTAGATGTTTTCATAGAGTATTTTTGTATAAGGTTGATCAGTGAATGAGGCTGTTGTAATAATTGACATCAGAAAGTGAAGTTGATCTTTGTATGTAATATTCTTTACTGTAATACAAAGAGACTTTTCCTGGTGTGGTGGGTTTTTCTCCCGTAAGGGTTTTCCCATGTAAATCTGGTGTCCAATTATGTATGTGTTCATTTCTCTTTTCTATTATTCTTTTCAAGTGTATCTTAATGAACTGTAATTGAAAAAATTTAAATTTATATCTACATTCTTCCTTGAGGTTTTGATGTTAAGAGAGTTTGTTCTGCACCTAAGCTTTCCTTACAAGTGTTATCAGAGCCTGGCCAGTTGTGTTATCCTTGTGGGTACGTTTGGTTTTTTGTGTCAATTTTTTTCAGTGGGAGTATTGTAGAAGTCAAATAATTCGAATTATAGATTAAGATGGAAAGCACGTCAGGAAAGATTGAAATTGAGAAATTCAATGGCAGTAATTTTGAGTTGTGGAAACTAAAAATGGAAGATCTATTAGTTGATCGTTATCTTTGGCTTGTTGTGTCTAGAACAAAGCCTACAAGCATGAAGCAAGAGGATTGGGACCTTGCAGATTGAAAATCAAAGGGGCTAATAAGGCTCTGTTTAGGAGACTCTATTCTTCTAAATGTTCATGAAGAAAAGACTGGGAGATATTTATCAGGGAAAGTCCTTGGTGAATAAGTTTTTCTTGAGGAAGAAGCTGTACTCTTTGAAAATTTAGGAAGGAGCATCTGTTGCTGATCATTTGAATGCTTTCAACATGTTGATTGCTCAGTTAGCATCTTTGGGTGTGAAGATTGATGAAGAATATCGTTGTATGCTACTGTTATGTTATTTTCCAGATTGTTAGGATCACTTGGTGATGGCTATTGGGAGTACTACTTCCTCTTTTAAGATGGAATATATTGTTGCTTCTTTGTTATCAGAAGAGATGAGAAGAAAATCTTTTGAGATGGAAAAGGAGGCTCTTTTTGTTAGAGGGAGATCGAAAGAAAAAGGAAAGAAGAAGGACAAGAAGTCCAAATCCAAATCAGAGGGGAGATCAAAGTCTCCTAGTAAGAAGTCCAAGGTGAAGTTCTGGAATTGTGGGAAACCTAGTCATGTCTGAAAGGATTGCAAAGAGGAGAAAAAGAAGAAGTATTCTTCCGATAATGATTCTTCTCAGAGTGATACAAACACTTTCATTGTAGCCTTGGCAACTCAGGCATCATATGATGTCTGGATGATTGATTCTGAAGCATCTTTCCACATGACATCTCATAGAGAATGGTTCACTAAGTATGAAAAATACGATGGTGGAAGGGTGTATTTGGCAAGCGATTCATCTCTGGAAATAGTTGGCCATGGAAGAGTCAGAATTTAGTTCCCTGATGGAAGAGTGAAGGGAATCAATGATGTAATGCATATACCAGGTTTGGCTCAAAATTTACTTTTTGTTAGTAAGCTGAACGATTTTGGAGTGCAAGTCACATTCTCTAGAAATGGCTACAAAATGACTAGAGGCTCAATGGTGCTAGCAAGGGGTGCTCGTAATGGTACCTTGTATAAGCTGGATGCACTTGTTGTGCAATGCAATAGTGTCTCTGCAAAGTCATAGAAGGCTACTCATGGAGTAAAAGAGAAAAATGTTCTTGATAGTGCAAACTCTATGGAAGTTAAACTTCTAATAGAAAAGACTATGCTCTAGCATCATAGGCTTGGTCACATTGGAGAAAAAGGTTTAAAAACCTTGAAGAATAAAAACCTAGTCAAAGGGCTTGATGATTGTAACCTCGAATTCAAGTTTTCTGAACATTGTATATATGGTAAACAACACTGTGTTTCATTCTACTCTAGTCCTCACAAATCTTCTAGTTTACTTGATTATATACATTCTGATGTTTTTGGTCCAGTAAATGTTCCTTCTTTGTCTAAATCAAGATATTATGTATCGTTCATAGATGATGATTTAAGAAGGGCATTTGTTTATTTTTTGTAAAGTAAATCAGAAGTGTTCAGTCATTTTAAGGAATTTAAAAAACTTGTGGAAAATCAAACTGGAAGAAAAATAAAATGTTTAACAATTGACAATGGCGGTGAGTTTTGTTCTGATGAGTTCGAAAGGTACTATAAATATCATGGGATTAAAAGACAGAAAACTACACCCTACACTCCGCAACAAAATGGAGTTGCTGAAAGGTTCAACAGGATAGTGATGGAAAGAGCACGAAGTATGCTAAGCAGTGTTGGATTGGAGGATAAGTTCTGGGTTGAGGCAATTGCAACATGTTATTTAATAAACCATTCTTTGAATTCCGCTCTTGTTGATAAAACACCTTTGGAAGCATGGTCTGGAAAGAAGCCCTCTCTAAGACACATTTGTGTCTTTAGCTGTGAGGCATATGCATATGTGCTAAATGAAAAAAGGTCTAAATTGGAAAACAAGGTTGTTAAATGTATTTTTATTGGTTATAGTGTTGGCATAAAAGGATACAAGCTTTGGAATTTTGATACGGAGAAGGTTTTGTACAGCATAAGTGTTATTTTTGTGAACTAAAGCCTTCTACTTTGGATCTGCAATCAGAGAAAAAATTAGAAAATAAAAAGGATGTAGTTGAAATCCTCTGACACCAGATAAAGAGGAATTGAAAATTCAAAATGTACCTGAAACTGAGGAGAGCTCAAGTAGTTCTGAGAGTTCTAAAGAAGAATATCAACCTCAGCCTTAGCCTATGAGGAGGTCAACACGTGAAAGAAAGCAACCTAATAGGTATGAGTTTTCTTTGTTAGATTCTACTTGTGCCTATGCTTTAATTTCTAGCACTGATGAGCCTAGGACTGTGAAAGAGGCATTTAGAATGTCTGATTCAAACTCTTGGTTGGAAGCCATGAATGAAGAAATGCAATCATTAGAAAAGAATGATACTTGGAGTTTGGTGCTCTTGCCTAAAGGCAAAAAAGTTGTTGTCTACAAATGGGTATTTAAAAGGAAAATAGGTATGGATGGCAATGTGGAAAAGTATAAGGTGAGATTGGTTGTGAAGGGATATTTCCAGGTAGAGGGAATTGATTATGGAGAAATATTGTCTCCTATAGCTAAGCTGACATCTATCAGATTTCTTTTGTCACTTGCAGTAGCGTATGACTTAGAGATTGAACAAATGGATGTGAAGACAACATTTCTTCATGGTGACCTTGAAGAAGAAATTTATATGTCCCAGCATGAGCACTTTGTGGAAAAAGGTAAAGAAAATCTGGTTTGCAAGTTGAAAAAATCTCTGTATGGATTAAAACAATCTCCTAGAATGTGGTACCAGAATTTTGACACTTTTGTTTTTTCATTGGGATTTGTAAGATCGATATCTGATCATTGTTTGTACTACAAATCTGAAAATGATTGTGTTCTGATTATTGCTCTCTATGTTGATGATATGTTGTTCATAGGTAATAGTAAGTTAATGATTTCTGATGTAAAATCTCAATTTTCTACAAAGTTCGAAATGAAAGATCTTGGTGCAGCCAGGTATATTCTGGGAATGGAAATAACCAAGGATAGAAAGAGTAGAAAAATTTGGCTCAGTCAGAGTAAGTGTATTAATACTGTTCTGGAGAGATTTTGTATGACTGAGTGCAAGCAGCTAGTTGTTCCATTTTTGCAAAGGAATGAAACTATCTGTTGAAGACTATCCAAAATCTCCTACTAAGATAGAGGACATGACCAGAGTGCCTTATGCTAGTGCAGTTGGAAATTTAATGTATGCACTGGTCTATACAAGGCCAGACATTGCCCAAGCAATGAGAGTACTTAATCATTTTATGGAAAATCCTAGAAGGACACATTGGGATGCTATGAAAAGAGTGTTTAGATATCTGAAGCGCGCTTCAGAATATGCTTTGTGTTACCATGGAAATTTGGTTGAATCACAGAGGACTCTAAGCATTTGAGGCTATGTGGATTTTGATTGGGTAGGGGACATTGACAGGAGAAGATCCACCAGTGGATATATTTTCATGATTAATGATGGTAGAGTTAGTTGGATGAGTAAGCGGCAGGTTGTAGTCACTTTTTCTACTACAAAGGTAGAATACATGGCAGCAACACATGCCTGTAAAGAAGCAATCTAGTTAAAAAATTTGTGTTCTAACATTGGGTTTGATGCAGGGAAAATTACAATTTATTGTGACAGTGAGAGTGTTATTTGTTTGGTGAATAATCCTACTTTCCATGCCAAGACGAAACATATTGATGTGCAGTATCATTTTGTATGAGATATGGTGGAGGATGGAAAGGTCTCTTTAGAAAAAGTGGATACTCTAGAAAATGTTGCAGATGCATTGACGAAACCAGTGAGCACAAAAAAGTACAGGTGTTGTGTTAGTTCGATGGACCTTGGTGCCCATGAATTTTAGTAGTTTTGTTGTGGTCTAGAGGTGTTAGTAAGATCTTCGTCAAGTGGGAGATTGTTGGAAAATGTGCCTCAAACTTATTGACATGAAACTCCTGAAAGAGAAAAATCGGTGAGACCCTCAGAATGTCTTGCCGACAAGCAACTGTGTTCTAAACTCTTGAAGAATTCAGATTGGTGTGACTTTACAACTGTCTTGTTGACGGAAGTCATTGTCAAGACATTGGCTATCGCTATGAGTTTCCCATCTCAATCCATTGTGGCAGATCTCTTGCTGACGAGTTGGTTCCAGTCGGTTATCGGGGAGACTCTTGGCGACGAGTGGCATCGAGGAGAGGCATGAACATTCGGAATGACTCATTCTGACAGAGTATGTCTCGTCAATGGTTTTACACAAGAATGTCATCAGGGTGACATGAAGGCTCGATAAGAGTCTAAGCGACAGTGTTTATCTCGCAGAAAGGCAGGTGCTTTTGGTGAGAACTCTTGCCGATGGATGAGGTCTTTCCGACAGGTCTGCAATCGGTGAGAACTCTTGTCGATACTATTTCTCTCACCGACAGGTATGCATTCGGTGACAACTCTTGCCGATACCGTTGGTCTCACCGAAATATTTTTGTTCGAAATGAGCTCTTGCCAATAGCGATGGTCTTGCCGATAGAATTGCACGATGAACATTGGTGTGACATAAAGGTTCTATAAGACTCTTATTGATAGCGATGGCCTTGTTGATAGTTTTTCAATGGACATCGGTGAGAATTCTTGTCGATATAGTGGGTTTGGCAGATGGTTTTGCATTCAATATGATTCTTGCCGATAGAGTGAGTCTGGGTGACAGGTTTGAACTTGATATGACTCTTTCCAATGGTGGTGACTCTTGCCGATAAGGACAGTCGGGAATTTTGGCATCAGGAAGACACGGTCTAGTGTCTCACCGACATGCGATTCTATTTGAATGTTTGATCGATTGTCTATCTAACGTGGTCTATTTTGAACCAATCATAAAAGTTGAATGTGAACTGTTGGCAATTGAATAGTTGTGACTATTCTTGTGTGGAAAATGAACAAACCGTGAGAAAATGGATTACTCTCTGCAATGGTTGATGACGATGATCAGTGTGAGATAATGAAGTGTTGCTTGATTAAACATAGATTGATCTGAGTGAATTCATTGGATGTTTTCAAAGAGTATTTATGTATAAGGTTGATCAGTGAATGAGGCTGCTATAATAATTGACATCAAAAAGTGAAGTTGATCTTTGTATGTAATTTTCTTTACTGTAATACAAAGAGACTTTTCTTGGTGTGGTGGGTTTTTCTCCCGTAAGGGTTTTCCCACGTAAATCTGGTGTCCAATTGTGTATGTGTTCATTTCTCTTTTCTATTATTCTTTTCAAGTGTATCTTAATGAACTGTAATTGAAAAAATTTAAAGTCATATCTACATTCTTCTCTGAGGTTTTGACATTAGGAGAGTTTGTTTTGCACCTAAGCTTTCCTTACATTTCTATCATTGGGTGTTTTCTTCACATTTGGATTTTTTTGGGTGTATGTGTCTTAAGTTCTCCTTTTTCAGCAAGAGCTTTTTCTAGTATGAACCCCTTTTCCACTAGTTCTGTAAATGATGTGCAACAATATACCCTCAAGTCACTTCTCAATTTTGGGTTGAGGTTTTCTTGAAAGATAGTGACCTTTTGTTTCTCAGGTACCTCAATAGGGCATCGGTTGGCTATAGTTCTCCATCTCTAGAAGAAAGTGATAAAATTTTATCCTTCATCTTGTGTAGTATGACACAAGGTTGCTATGTTAATCTCATGGTCTATGTTAAAGGAGAATTGTTCAATGAATTTCTCAGCCAGTTCACCCCATGATTTTATGTCATAGTCAAGACCTGAAAACCACTCTAGTGCAATTCCAATAAGACTTCTTGGAAAGAGTCCCATAAGATAGGTGGGGTCATAGGCGACATCTATGCACATCATGGAAAATTTGCTTATGTGTTTGATTGGATTTTGCTTTCCATTGTACTTGGGAAAGTTAGGTATAACATACCCATGAGGGAAAGGCATCATGTACAATGATTTGTCAAAGGGAAATGGGCATAAATCCTTTGTTGAAAAGGTTTTCTTGTTAGACACTATCATGTTATCCATCTATGTTTGAAGTGCATGCATTTTTGTCTGTAGGACGTCAACTTGCATTAACGACGTGTTGGCTAGATTATTTGGACCTATGTATGTGTTTCAAAATCTAATCTTTTGCAATGGGTTTTCATTAAATGTCATTATGTAAAGTGTATTTTTATTTGGAATGTTAGTGAATGGGTTTTGATTTGGGGTTTTTGTAAATAGATTTTGATTTGGAATCTATGAAAATGGATTTTGATTCAGAATTTATGAATTGATGGGTTGGTTTCCATATTTGAAAGAGGGTATGCCTCCTATTTCTGAAATTTGTGGTATAGTACTAGCGACATGAACACTAGGTATAGCTATTGTCTTTGGAATAATTCTAGTAACATTGACACTCAATGTAGGGGATAATGTTTTAGATCTTTTATTCCCAACAATAGGACTGAAGGGATTTGACGATGATGCCCTAATGGTGAAATTTAGACCTTGTGTCAAGGTAGGCATACCAAATGGAGATGTGTATATTATTGAACCACTCTGTGTAGGTCCTCCAGATGGTATAGCGGTAGTCACTTGAGTTATAGTAGTACTAGTGGTGGTAGTTTTTTTTCCCTGGATAGATTGAGTTTGTAGGGTATTGATATCAAATCATGTAGGTAAGGTGGCACCTTCAACTAGCAATCTAGCCAAGTATTTTTGACGATCATTTTCTAGGTACTCATCTACAAAAGAGGAAAACTCAGGGTCTTGTGACGCAGCCTCTATGCCTTCCACTAAAATGTGTCCTTGTGGGTCTCTAGTGGTGAATTTTTCTAAAAAAAAATTGTGAGGTCTCGATGAGGAAGTCCCTTGGAAGGGGTTTGAGAAGGGATTGATGGAGTCTTTTGGGTCTGACATCTTTTCTCTCTATTTTCTCTTAGACCTAGTTTCAACCATCTAAGATAAGCTCAATATGCAAGGAATGAAAAACTATGTTTATGGATAGTATGAATCTAGTCTATGTTTTTGGGATTTTCTGAATATAAAGGATGTATGTATGTATCTATTTCTTTGGTATTTTCTCCATAAATAAGGTATGTCTAAAATGATGCTATTCTAGGATGGCAGTGTCTAAGTATGCAAAGTCTAAGCAAGCTTCTAAGGTAATCAATTTTGTGAACCTGAGACAAGGTTACCAACCACCTAAAGTCTAACCAAGGCATAAATTTAGTTATGTCAAGGAACTTATGTAGGACTAGGACCAAAGATAAGGTGAGCTCCCTAACTAGACTGATGAGATGGGGGGACTCACTATAGGACAAGAAGATATGATGATGTGACTAGGTTCAATGACAGTTTTCATTGAAGCTATGTTTTTTCCAAAGTGCGAAAAGTGGACCTATTCTAAAGTTGTAAAAGTGACCCTCCTAAGAGTTTGACCTAAAGGTAACATGTACTCTAAGATGAAACTAAAACTTGGAAATAGGATGACTATATCTATGAATAAATGATACCTAAACGATGCAAAATTGAGAAAATCGTTTCAAGTTTATGTTCAAGGACCACTATGAAAAGACAAATCAAAGATTGGTGTGACTGTGTGGATTGGACTATGACAGTGAATTCTATTTTTTTGGTAATTAGACCGATGTGTTGCAGGATAATAGATGCATCACAAAGTTTAATAGTTGCAGTCTACTAGTAAATTTAGTCTCAGGTATTAGACACATGCAGTTTTGTATCAAGTAGATGCGATTCACTATATCAATTGTGCCTCTATACTGATCATATGTGGTTTTCAAGACTCTAACTGTGTACTGGTAAAGTAGGATGGTTTTGTGACAAGTGCATATGCGTCATTCTAGACTACATATGTGGTTCAACTATTCAAATGCATCACAAAATGTAACAATTGTGGGTTTATCAATAACAGAGGTAATGTTTTCCACTAAGTAGATGCGAACTATTCTGGTAGATGCGACTCAAGATAAAAGAGATGCGACTTAGATTCTAGTACATGAAAATTGTACTAGGTTTCTGACAGATGTGACAAACTCTGTAACAGATGCGACTCTAAGTACAGATGCGAGTTAATGACAGGCAGATGCAACTCAGTTTCTGATAAATGATAGATTGGAATCAGTTTTGATAGATACAACAGATTGGTAAACAGATGCGACTATACCTAACAGATGTGACTATACCTAACAGATGCATTTTTCTGGTGAACAATTGTGACTCTATTGATAGTTGTAGTTTTCTGATGAACAATTGCAGGTTTCCAATAAATCATAGTTTAAACTGACTCTGTTTGTGATCAAGTTTTGGAAAATAACAAACAAAGAAAACATAATATTTTAGTTTGATTTTGACACAAAGAATGTTTAATCCGATAACAGACAAGCACAATCCTAGGATGTGAAAGACAATACTTGTTGAGTTCTCACTTGGGTTTCCCTAGCTATGCTTATTCAAAGCAGATGACTAGTAGCTTGACCCCACTGGCTCCCCTCCATGGCTCAACACTTCATTTGGGGTAGCCAAGCTACAATACCCATGAAACTCCCATGGCATGCTTCTCATCTCTACTAGGAACCGTAATAATGTGAGATGACTTCATAGGTCCGACCTACTGCACTAGTAAATAGAAGGTTTTTGGCTTACTAGAAACAATGGTGTTTATTAAGGGCATTCTGGTCATGGGGTATCATCCATGCAACAAGATACCATTGTTTCCCTTCTTGTTGGAACAATACTCATGATTCTTGAGTTTTCTTCAAGAACCCACTTTTATATACTAGCTGGAAGTCCCTCGGGTTCAACGTGTTATAGGTGTGAGTCATCTTGGGGTGAGTACTTTTTTCCACCAAGACAGGCCCAATTTCTAGAGTTAGTAACAGGTTCTCTTGCGCCTAGGATCACACGAATGCGCAAGAGGAGAGGATACTTCTATATACTGAATCATGGGGTAATAATAGAGTGTGCTTTCACACCAAACATAGTAGACAATAGTAAATTTTAAACCCAAATGATAATTTTCTAATCTACCAAATAGTTTATTTGAAAATAGTCTTTGACACACGTCCTGCAAAACAATTCATTAGTAGTTTGCAATTTATCTTTGGCAATCGTCCTGCAAGAGGAGTTTTGAAAAATTGTCTTCTATGCTACATCCTACAAACACTATGTTAACTCCTTAAAACACATGTTGTAAACCAAAAATTAGCTAAACTAAAAACAAAATGAAAAATTGTAAATAAGAAATTGAACCCAAAAATTTCACTAATCAGATACGTCGCTCCAAGCAACAGATGCGTCGCAAAATTTTACCAGTCGATTACATCATGAAAAGCCATGGATGTGTCAATTTTTTTTAGATGTGTCACTGTATTTGGAAGATGCAGTTTGTAATATTAGTTGTGTAATTTTTCCTGTTAGATGCGGTGGGTCATATGATACCTGCAAAAATTGAATAAAATGTCTATAGATTTGTGAAGAACGTGTCTTCACATTAGGTTCACCAAATGTAACATCATGAAAACATGAAAGATTAAAAGCAAACTCAAAGGCTAATAAACTCTAATGTAATCTAAAGCTAATCAACAAAGCACAAAGAAAGCATAAACATAAACAAAGAGTGATCTCCCCCAATATCTACATCTTTCCATGGATGACCTCGATTGTCCTTCTCCATTTCACCATGATGGTATTCTTTCCCTCAGATTTTTAGTATGTGTGCAAGTATAGCCTTGATGTATGTGATTATATAGAAAAATATCAAAGATTAAGAAGTGCTCCAAAATTCATACAATTTCAGGAGAGGAAACAATGATGAAGGTTAGGTCAATTTATAGAAAATTGAGTGTTTGAATGACAGGATGAGATCGAAATATAGACGGATGATTCAGATTAAAAGATTCGGCATGATTTGAGATAAGTGTTAGTAGTAATGTGAGTGATAAAACCTAGAAGATAGAGATCAAGATTAAATAATGATTTAATCTCTAGTTGAAAGTATTCAAAAATTAGAAGAATAAAGATTACATGCAAAGATGAGGATTACCATGGAGGAAACGGTCTGTTCGAATGCACGAATGGTTTGAATTAATTAAATAAATTTATTTAATTAATAAATGTGTGCATGCAAAAGAATTAAATTAAGATAACTAATTGATTAAGACAAAGAGTCTCTTCACTAAAAACAACCAGATATTAAATCAGGGGATGACTAACTAATTTAAATAGATCTTGAGTCAAGTGGGAATGAATACTTAGATAACTTAAACAATTATCTAAATATAGAAGAGTATTTCCAAAATAGACTTTTATGAGTTAAATGATTATTTAATTCAACATCTGACATTTAGGAATTAATTAAATAAATAAGATTTATTTAATTGAGTAAAGAAAAGGTTAAATGAATAATTAAATAATTAAAGTGTTTATTTAATTATAGTTGAAAATATGATAAAGATAAATTAAATAAGAATTTATTTAATTTAAGTAAGAGGATAAAGTTAATTATTGACGTAATTAAATAAAGAACATTTATTTAATTAATCAGGATTTAAATAAAGACAATATGAATTAATTAAATAATTAATTTTATTTAATTAATAGTAGAGAAAAATGACTTTCAAAAATAATTAAATAATTAACATTAAATTTAATCATGAAAAATGAAGGTATGAATTATGAAGAAATTGAAGTTGGAGGCTTAGACCAAATTTTAGGTTCTACAATTACCATGGCAATTTCATTTCTAGAATCTTAATTGTTGCATTAGTTTTATTGCATCTTCATATAGCATTTTAATTAGTCTTACATTTCATCATAGCATCATCTTAGCATCATTTGGAGCACAACAACATCATAATTTTAGCATCATATCATTTGCAGATTAATCATGTAGATGTAGGAATAGATTTATTGAATTTTAGATAGCATGTTGTTTCTTGGGTTGTCATTCTAACAGTCATAGTGCATACACAAATCTGAGAGCCACCATCATTTATTGAATCCTTGAGAATAGAGAACAATGGAATGGTTTTGAGGAATGTTTTATCAAGTTTATTTGTTATTTTGATTTCCTTAATGTAAAAGTTTCGTTGATTGTGTGGTTTTATTACTCATTTACTCAATTTACATAATTCACACAATTCACACAATTCATCAATTTATCTTCCGAGGGGGCATATATCCATCATCACTTGGAAATCAACGTCTCGGGCATATCGAAAAAAAAAATTGACATCATCACCAATTTTTTCTTTAAAGCAATGTGTAAACACATCACTTCAAAGAGGGGAAAAACGTATACACCTAAAATCAGTCAAGATAATTAATTAATTAAATAAAGGCCATTTAATTAATCAACCTCTTATTTCGTCTACTTTAAAATAAATTCTAAATTTATTTATATAGTTCACACTTTATAATTCTTCCATCTTAAATCACATTCTTATAATTTTAATTAAATAAACAAATTCCAATTGTTTTTTTTATTTAATTAATATCTTCTCACTAAGTTTTAATAATTCCAAATTCAAATTTACTCACATGTCTCCAACGTTTTCTCTTGCCACTTCATCAAGTGTCTCATGAATTTAAATATCCTTAATTTTTAAATTGGAATTATCCTCAACCAACTTTGAAACAATCTTGGACACTTCGCTCTCTCCATCATTTCATTTTCTCTCACACTTGGCATGGTGTTCTATTAAAGGGAACACTCTCCATGATTCCCTCTAACTTCTTCATTCTCCACCCTTGATCTTTCCAGCCAAAATCTTGACTATTGGTTGCTGCCACATCACAATATGCCTTGGAAATCCTATAAATATAGCATCATTCTCCAACATTTCATATCTCATCTTTGAGAAAACTTACTTTGCATAAATCATATCATCATTTGTGAGCTTATCATATCATTCTAGTTTAGCATTTTGCATTTATTTTAAAGTAATGTTACCATGGAAATTTCATTTCTATAATCCTAATTGTTTCATTAGTTTTATTGATTCTTCATAGAACATTTTAATTAGTCTTGCATTTCACCATAGCATCATATTAGCATCATATCATTTGTAGATCAATCATGTATATGTAGGAATAGATTTCTTGCATTTAAGATAGCATCTCGTTTCTTGGGTTTTTATTCTAACAGTCATAGTGCATACACAAATCTGAGAGCCACCATGATTTAATGAATCCCTGAGAATAGATAACAATGGAACGGTTTTGAGGAATAGTTTTATCAAGTTTATTTGTTATTTTTATTTCTTGAATATAAATGTTTCATTGATTATGTGGTTTTATTATTCATTTACTCACTTTACACAATTCACACAATTCATTGATTTATCTCCCGGAGGGGGCATATATCCATCATCACTTGGAAATCAGCGTATAGGGTATATCGAAAAAAAAAATTCAACATCATCAACAAATTTTTCTTTGAAGTAATATGTAAACACATCACTTCAAAGAGGGGAAATATGTATAAGCCTAAAATTGGTCAGGATAATTAATTAATTAAATACAAGGTATTTAATTAGTGAACCTCTTTTTTCGTCTACTTATAAATAAATTCTAAATTTATTTATATAGTTCACACTTTCTAATTCTTCCATCTTAAATCGCATTCTTCTTATTTTAATTAAATAAACAATTTCCAATAGTTTTTTTATTTAATTAATATCTTCTCACTAAGTTTGTATAATTCCAAATTCAAATTTACTCACATGTCTCCAACTTTTTCTCTTGCCACCTCATAAATTGTCTCATGAATTTAAATATCCTTAATTTTTAAATTGGAATTATCCTCATCTAATTTTGAAACAACCTTCGACACTTGGCTTTCTCCATCATTTCATTTTCTCACACTTGGCATGGTGTTCTATTAAACGGAACACTCTCCATGATTCCCTCTAACTTCTTCATTTTCCACCCTTGATCTTTCCAACCGAAATCATGACCGTTGGTTGTTGCCACATCACAATATGCCTTGGAAATCCTATAAATATAGCATCATTCTCCAGCATTTCATATCCCTTCTTTGAGCAAACATACTCTACAAAAATCATATCATCATTTGTGAGCTTAGCATATCATTCTATTTTAGCATTTTTCATTTAGTTTAAAGTAATGTTACCTTGGAAATTTCATTTCTAGAATCATAATTGTTGCATTAGTTTTATTTTATCTTCATACAAAATTTTAATTAGTCTTGCATTTCACTATAGCATCATTTGTAGATCAATCATGTAGATGTAGGAATACATTTATTGAATTTTAGATAACATCTCATTTCTTGGGTTGTCACTCTAGTAGTCATAGTGCATACACAAAGTTGAGAGCCACCATGATTTAATGAATCCCTGAGAATAGAGAGCAATGGAACGGTTTTGAGGAATAGTTTTATCAAGTTATTTGTTATTTTTATTTCCTTAATGTAAATATTTCAGTGATTGTGTGGTTTTATACTCATTTACTCACTTTACACAATTCACACAATACATTTTGGTGCCCACTGTAGGGACTAGCCCCTTTTTATTGACATTTTCTAGAAATTTGTTTTACAGATATGAACGTGAACTTCTAAGTAGTGCATATGTGATTTCTTTCGGCACATATGAAACATATTTTAGCACATCCAATTCCTATTACAATGCATCCAACCCATATTTTAGCACATTCAAGGGGTATTTTAGTGCATTTGGTCTATCTTTTAGCTTATTTAGATGTTCTTTCAGCACATTCAGTAGTTTCTATAGCACATAGAGTAGTTCTTTTAGCGCATCTGTGTGATCTTTTACGTATATGGCTTTTGTTTTAGTGCATCTAGTTTATTCTATGAAAATTCAAAATTTTGAGAGCTAATCAATATTTTTTGTTTTGTAGGTGCTTAATGCGCTAGCCAAAGACATTTATATCAAACTACTGATGATGTTTGTAGTGGCTGGAGTTGTTTTATTGCTTTCTTTTAATTAAATTAGACACCTAGTTTAATTAGAAGGTTAATTAACCCCTTGTCTATTATGCTTGTAAAGTGATAGGCCTATGCTCTCCCCTTCACTGGGTGATTAGAATGCCAAAATCACTATTTTATGATTTGTTAGCACCTTTAGAAGGCTTGTTGTAGTGGTAAAAAGTAACCCTATGGGAACGACCTAAATGGGAATAACTAAAGCCAATTTTTCTGACCCACTATAACCAAAAGTTAATTCGAGGAAACCCACTAATTCAACGGTAGTGTGCATTGATAACCATCCCCAAAACCTTTGTTCTAAAGGTTGGGAGGTCTCCTGAGGTAGTTTATCATTTTCCGCACTGAATAAAAATCCTTACTAAGAACCTTAAGTTTAGAAGCCAGCCAGTCAGTCTTTGAACACTTTTAATATCACGGTGCAAGGGGAGGGAAGAATCTACCCCTAGAAGATACTCACCATATAACTATCAGGGATTACTGGCCAAAAGTGGAGGATTTAGCTTTGGTTAAGACCCGGGAAAGGAAAAAACATGGGAACCCTCTAGGGGGTGACAGGGCTTTGTGAGCTGACATAGTTCTAAGATGTGGGTTGTGATAATATAAGTGACCCTTGACATTAGAAAAGTGCTTGATCTATTTTTCTCTTGTGCTATACCTATGGAAATCAAAGGAATCAGACCAAATTCTTGAACATACGCTCAATATTTAGTTCCTAGGCTGGAAACAATTGTTTTACAACTTGGTGTTGTGTTTGAAGTCATTATTCAAGAAGTCATCCATTTAAAGCACTTAATTCACATAATTCACAAACTAGAAAAAGCAAGCAAAATTCATTATTGAACATATTATACCCTGGAAACATTTAGATTCACTGATTTAAAACAAAATAACCAAACAGACTGTCAAAAACATTGAACACTTCCATATTAGTGCATACATTCCCTATTTTAGCGCATTCATGACATTTTCTAGCACATATAGGTCATTTTTTGGCGCATTCATAACATTTTTTAGTGCATTGAGTCTATTTTATGGCACATATAGGGGATAGTCTAGCGCATCTGAGTCATTTTACAGTGCATTTGGTTTGTCTTGTAGCACATATAAGACATCTTCTGGCACATTTGTTCCATCTTACAGTGCATTTGCATATCCATTTAGTGCATCCGCCTGATAGTCCAACAGAGAATTAAGTTGAAATCACATTTAGGGGAAATCTAGTGCATCACTAGCATCTTTTAGTACATTTAACCCATTTTCCAGTGCATCAGAGTCATTTTCCAGTGCTTTGAGACCATCTTTTAATGCATTTAGTTCTTTCTCTAGCACATCTGAGTCATTTTTTAGCGCATAGAGTCCATTTTCTAGTGCATCCCAGGAATATTCTAGCACATCCAGGTTATTTAATAGCGCATCGGTGCCATATTTTAGTGCATCCAATAAATTCAAAAATAGAGAGCTAAATTCACCATCTTTCAAACAATTAAAACCATAATTCAGGATCTTTTCCAAAATAGAATCATTCCTCAGTCATCACAGTGTCTTAAACTTGGTAAAACTGGTCTTTACAAGTGAAATTCTTGAAACTAAAATAAGATCTAACATCCTAATGTGCGTAAACATCCATCACACATCTGATTGTTAAGCTAAGTTTCATCATCAAGATCAATCATCCTTCATCACGAAACATTGATATATAATCAAATTAAACTTAGTCTCATCAATAGAATTTTTCATTCTATTTGACTTAGTTATTATCCTTGGTACTCTTCCAAACAAATGTAAAATTTTAGTCAAAACTTTAACACTTGTATGCCCATTCAAACAAGATCACAAAAAGTAGAAACTCAAAGGAAAGGAACTTGAAACTTAGAAAACCATGGTTGAAGCTGAAGAAAATCATTTCCATAAACTTCACCAATCTGAAGGTGATGAAATAACTAAGGAAGACATCCAACATGCTCAACAAGATCCAAATTTCCCCAAATTCATGGAGAAAGTAATGGAAAAAAATGGGGAAAAATACTTTTTAATGTTGGCTAATCAAGGTATCAAATTTCCACATGACTTTGATGTTAATCAATTGAAAACACCTCCTAAAAGAACAGAAATTGATCCACCAAATACAGGTCTAGTGGTTGCATTAACCAATCAAATGAAAAATCTACAACAACAATTTCTTGACAATGCAAAGAGGAACCACAAAAAGATATCTGTTGCAAGAAATTTTCTCATATCATTTTGATCAAACTATCAACATGATTCATTTTCTCAAACATTGTGAATTTCCAAAGTATGATAAATACAATGGTAAAATAGATCCTATAGATCATGTAAGGGAATTTTGAACCATGATCCTTGAATTTGCACACGAAGAAACTTATTTGATGAGATTGTTTCCACAAAGCTTAGGTGGCCAATGCATGGAATGGTTCTCCAAACTTGCACCAGGTATTAAGACCTTTGAAGGGATGGTTAATAAATTCATCACCCAATACTCTTACAACATCCAACATGAGATAACCATGAAAGACCTTTGCAATACAAAACAAAAAAAGGGTGAATCATTCCTTATATTTTTACAAAGATGGAGAAGGTTGTTTGCAAAATATGCTTGTCCCATACCTAAAAAAGGAAAAGAAGGAAATATTTATTGACAATCTAAATGATGAGATGAGCTATAGGCTTGAATTTAATGTCCACCTACCTTTGAAAAGATGATTGAAAATGGAATAAAAATTGAAGAATCCTTGGTCAAGAGAGGAGTCTTGAAAATTTACAATGAAGGAAACAACTCAGCAAACTCTTCCAATCATTACAACAATAACGAGAAACCCAAATTTTGGTAAAGAAACAAAAATGTTGGTAACAATGACAGTGCAGCTGAAACCCAAAATGCAAAACCAATATTTAACTTGATAGTTGCTACCTCCAAGACCAATCAAAACACCAACATAAACACCAATTAAAATACCAACCAAAACAACAATCAAAGAAATGATGAAACTAAACCACCACCATATCAAAAATCATCAAATCGAAGAAGATTTACACCTTTGGTACATTCATTGGAATCAACATTGAAGGAAATTCTCATAGCCAAATTTATAACATTACTAGAAGCAAGAGATTGGGAACCAAGAGTTAAACCCTCTTGGTGGAATGATGCACACTACTGCGATTTTCATCAGAACAAAGGACATAAAACAAATGACTGCATGCAATTGAAACATTTGATACAAGATTTGATTGATAGAAAATAAATATCAATAGAATGACCCCAAACAAATGTTGATCATGAAGCATTCAAGAATCCTTTACCAAATTACGAAAAAGGGGAATCCTCTTCATCAAACATCAAAGGGAAAAACGTGAACTATGTTTATGATTCTACCAGTCTTCATATTGAGGTGGTTGATGATCAAACCCATGACAAGTAGTACTTTATTGCAATTGATAATCCAATTAATGGCATCACAATTGAGCATGAACAAGACCTTGTTGCAACTAAAAACCAAAATAAAAACTTTGATATAGCTGGAAATCAAATCAATGACATCACACCAATAAATCTGATCACAAACATGGCTACAACTAATAATCAAATTCATTTCATTAAAATTAGAGATAAACAAGACAATATGCTAGACAACGCAACCACAAGAGCTCAGTCAAAGTATGTCTTGAATGGAAGTACTAAAACATTTGTTGTCTTATCAGATCAATACAATATTGTTGACCAATTGCAAAAAATCCTAGCTCAAATATCCATATTGGAACTCTTGAAAATTTCACCATCTCACAAAGAAATTCTAGAACAAGCTCTAGTATCCACCACAGTACCAAATAATCTAAAAAAATTCCAATTCCAAGCTATGGTGTGGCACTTGACCACACCTCATTTCCTATCATTTTCTAAACATGATGACATATCACTCACCCATCCACACAATGTTTCCCTCCATATTGAGGTTTTAATTCACAAACATCGGGTCAAACATGTTCTAATAGATGGTGGAGTTGGCCTAAATATTTGTACTTTAAAACTTATCTGTGCACTTGGATATTCAGAAAATGCAATTGATGCTAGAAGAAAAAGCACTATCAAATCCTATGATCATCAAGAGATAGCTTCCCAAGGACTAATTGTGTTACCAATTCAAGTAGGACTAGTTGTAAGAGATATAATCTGCCAAGTGTTGGACAAGGAGTTGACCTACAATATACTTTTGGTACGTCCTTAGATTCATGAGATGCAAGCAATGCCATCTACATATCACCAATGTTTGAAATTTCCTTTCAAGGAACAAGAAATGACTATTTTTGTTGATTCCAATAATCCTCAATATTGCAATACACTTAAATCAGTCCAAGACACCTTTGTACCACACAATAGGGAAGCCATCACTCCTAGTTCATCAAACAAGGAAGGTCAAATCAGTTCTTTGTCAAATCAACCTAAGAAAAAAGGTTCAGTCAAAGGATAAGGGTATCAGTGATTCCAATTCTTCAAACAATTAAAGTCAACTAAACTCTTTATAAAAATAGATTGAAAAGATCAAATTGAAAGAAAAAGGAATGGGGGAATATTCTATTGAGCAATCATTATGTCTTTCACAATTGATGCCTTCTCCTAAGTCATATGGATAGCCATCCACATCAAAACAACAATCCTCACAACCAACCACACTTTTTGAGGGTAAATTTGTCAAAGCAGGCACTCTAGTGGATGAATCTGAATACAAGGATGTTATAAGTTGGTTATACAAAGATGAAGAAGCGTCACAAGAATCAAATTCCAAGGTACAAGTAGAGCAATATGGAAAAAGGAAAACAATCCTAGAAAAGATGGGATACGAGGGAAATGGTCTTGTTGGAAAAAGAAAAGAAGGTATCATAGAGCCAATACAACCTACCATAACCAATCCAAAGGAAAAAAATAGGACTAGGATGTAAAGAAGATTCAAAGGAAGAAACCAAGAAGCAAATTGTTGAGAGAATCCTTCAATTATGAGATAGTTGTGAAACAAATTCCAATGAATATGAATGGGACTCGATCTCTAGAGAATCTTGTCATGACAAGGAAATTGATATGATACAAAGGTACACACCAACACATACAAAGGGATAGAGCTTAGGGTCTAGAACACTTGAATTTGGATCACAACATATCGATGACTCAAGTGAGGATGATCAGACTCCAAGCAAGATAGATCCTTCACAAGAGAGTAACATTATAGACCTCGATATTGCTATCGAACACTTTGATGATGTTGCCATCAGGACGCCTACCCCTTTTGACTTAAACCAATCTAATGACTCCTTGCCATTGGTACACCCTAAACTAATTGGTTGGGATCAAATTGAGCTACTTGACATACCTATCTTTCCAAACGATGATGCCATTGTAAACTTCCTTTTCTCTGATAATCCCAAAACATGTTCCACCAGTGAATCTCATAATGAAGCTTTAGACAAGGGGAGTGGAAAATCTCTCAACTGAAAAATTAATAATAAAAATTGATCTCATGGTGAAAACCATTTAATGGCAGTATTAGATCAAGAAAAAGTAAAAATAAAGAGCACATCTAACTGTGAAAACCTTTCTGAGTCACCGAAAGATGGGAGATTTGACACTCTTCCTAAGCACTATCATGAGAGATCTTCAATACTAATTGAGCCCACACAATCCATCAACATTGGCACAACTGAAACAATGAAGACCCTACATCTAGCAGCATCCATGATAGAGGAAGAAAAACCAAGCTTCACTAAGTTCTTTTAAGAGAGACAAATCAACTTTGCTTGGTCATACGCTAACATGCCAGGTATAGATCCAGAGCTTATAATGCATCATTTATCACTACCACCTAGAGTGAAACCAGTGAAGAAAAAGTTGAGAAAAATGCATCCCCATATTTCCCTACTGGTGAAGGATGAATTGAAGAAATTATTGGACACAGGATTTATTTGACCTATTGATTATGCTGAATAGATCTCAAATATTGTGCCAATTTTAAAACTAGATAATAGTATCAAGATATGTATGGATTTCAGAGATCTTAATAGGGATTTTCCAAAAGATGATTTTCCTTTTCCTAACATTGATATCATTGTAGATTTGATAGTTGGACATGAAATTTTATCACTCATGGATGGATTTTTAGGTTATAATCAGATAAAAATAGTCATAGAGGATCAAGAGAAAACTACTTTCACATGTCCATGGGGTACTTTCTATTGGAACGTCATGCCTTTTGGGTTGAAGAATGTTGGGGCTACTTATCAATGTGTGATGACCACTATCTTTCATGATATGATGCACACCTTTCTGAAGGATTATGTAGATGACTTGCAATCCAAATCTTACACCAGGGAAGGACATTTGGAAATTCTAGACAAAATCTTCACCAAGCTATAGAAGGTCAATGTGAGGTTAAATTCAAAGAAATGTGTATTTGGTGTGACATCATCTAAACTTTTAGGATATATAGTATCAGCTAAAGGCATTGAGGTGGATCCTATGAAAGTCAAAGCCATCATGGCAATGCCTCCTAAGAATATCAGCCAACTTAGATCTTTACAGGGACGATTCCAGTCTATCAGAAGGTTCATCGCACAACTAGAAGATAAAACTCGTCCTTTTAATCACTTGCTACACAAGAATGTTTCTTTCAAATGGGATGAAAAATGTGAAGTAGCTTTTATTCAATTGAAGTAGTATTTTATGTCACCACCTATACTGGTACCGCCAACTAAAGAAAAACCATTATTACTCTACATAGAAACAACAGAGGTATCTTTGGGTGCTCTACTAGCATAGGAAGATTTTGTGAGAAAGGAAAGGGCTATTTATTACATCAGTAGAACCTTGAATGGCTATGAGATCAACTACACATTTATTGAAAAGGATAGTCTAGCAATAGTATTTGCTACTCAACAACTAAGACACTAGATTTTAACCCATAGCATCAAACTCATAGAAAAAATTGATCCATTGAAGTATCTACTCAATAAAGCTACTCTGATAGGAAGACTAGCCAAATAGGTAATTATATTGAGCGAGTTTGACATCCAATATGTGGACAGGAAAGCAATCAAAGGCCAAGCAATCATAGACCAGCTAGCTAAAGCACCATTACAAGACAATCATCCCATGAACATTGAGTTTCCAGACGTAGATGTCCTTATAGTGGATGTTATACTTTGATGGATCTTACACTCAACATGGATCAAGTGTTGGAATATTATTTCTCACGCCTCAAGGACGGACCATTCCAAAGTCCTACAGGTTAATATTTCCCTATAATAACAACATAGTTGAGTATGAAGCATTGATCATTGGTATCAAGACAATCATTGAATGGAAAATCATGGAGTTGCAAGTCTATGCAGATTCTCAACTAGTCATAAATCAGGTGAATGATTACTATCAAAAAAAATATGACAAATTGATGTTGTATACAAGAATGGTTGATGACTTCAATAAGTACTTTATTGAAATCAAATTTGAGTAGATTCCAAGAGGAGACAAAAAATTTGTTGATGCTATGGCGACCATTGCTTCTCTCCTAGAGATACCTGAGAAACGAAGTCGTTATGAGTTCATGGTGGAACAACTGTTTAACCCTGCCTATGATAACCTCGAATCTAAAGTCATATGCCATTTAGTCGATGCTAAAGCTTCTATCTATGGGAAGATCTACACCTATCTAAAACACAACACCCTACCACCAAATCTATCCTGAAACCATAAATGTAACTTTATTCGACAAGCAACTTGACATACCCTGATAATCAATGTGCTTTATTGACGAGGTCTTGATGGTACTCTCCTTCGGTGTCTTGAACATAATGAATTTCAAACTACTTTACGCAAGGTTCATGAAGGTATCTATGGAACTCATTCAAGTGGACTAACTCTCACTAAGAAACTCCTACATTTGGGGTATTACTAGCCAAATATGGAAAAGAATTCTTTTCAATTTTTCAAGAAGTTCCAAAAATTTCAAATTCATGATAACCTCATACACACGCCAGCACAAGAGCTACAACCATTTGCATCAACATGGCCTTTCTGTTAGTGGGGAATGCATCTTGTAGGTAAGATTCATCCACCTTCATCAAATGGCCACAAATTCATCATCACAGCCACAGAGTATTTTACAAAGTGGATCAAAGTTGTTCCCCTAACCACAATCACTGGAAAACAAATTTCCTCTTTCATCCTAAACCACATCGTATGTCGTTACGCCATACCTTAGTCCATTGTCACTAACAATGGTAGACCTTTCAAGAATCAAGACTTCCAAGAACTTTGTGAAAGGTTTCATATCTAGCATCGATTTTCTAAATCGTACTACCCTCAAGAAAATGGCCAGGCAGAGGTCTCCAACAAAACCATCTTGAAGATTCTAAAGAAAACCATCAATGAGGTTAGACATGATTGACACGTTCAACTAAACCTTGCTATGTGGGCTTACAGAACCAGTATTCGTAACACAATAGGAGCCATACCCTATGCTCTAGTATATGGATCAGAAGCCATTCTACCTATTGAGGTTGAGCTACCATCACTTCGTGTATCACTAAAGGGGATCATTTCAGATGAAGATTATCAGGTGTCTAGGCTACAGGAGTTAGAACTGTTGGATGAACGTCGTCAACAAGCTATGGATCACTTGAAATCCTATCAACAGAGAATGTCATGAAGTTACAATAATAGGGTCAAACCAAGAGCATTTCAGGTTGGTGACTTGGTCTTGAAAAAGAATCTGTGAAATCAAAAGGATCAAGAGAAAAAAAGGGAAATTTGAACCAAACTGGCTAGGTCCTTTTTTCATTTTATCAATCTATGGATTTGGAGCCTATCAAATGTCTACACCTGAAGGTGATTTGTTCAAGGAACCCATCAACAACTTGTATCTCAATAATTTCTATACCTAGTTCATCCAGTGCATGTTAAAAGTCCTGAAACATACAAAAAAATGAAAAAAATAGAAAAATAGAAAAAAAAAGAGAAAACTACAAAAATACAAAATAAGTGAAAAATCAAAAAAATAAAAAAATCTGAAAATCTGAAAAAGTGCAATAAAATAAAGTAGTGAAAACTTGGCAACAGTCGTTATTTTTGATAGATTATCTTTTCCATCTATTTGAGCATTTTTTGGCCATTCGCTTTCACCATCATTTTGCTTGTCATCGGAAAACCTCATGTGCATATCTTGGCATCACGGTCATGTCTCACCCTGGATTGGGGGAAAAATCCTAAACTTAGTGGGGGCAATAAACTTTGAGCTTAAACTAATAGACAAATAGCAATATGACAACATAGCCAACACAAAGATCACAACAAAACACTCAGCATTGAACATACATCAATCGTCAAATGTTTCAAAAACAAACATCCAAATCAAAAAGCTAAAATCAATCAAATCAAAATAAATATAAATGGATGATGCTCTTTTGAATCGTGGTTTTATCACTTTGGCATGAATGTTCAACTGTTGTACTTTTATTTTTGTTATCATTTCTCTATAGTAACTCAATCATGTCATGAACTAGAGGATCCAGGAAGGAGAATGATATTTTCTTTTTCTATTGTCTATGAGTTAATCATTACTACTATGCAAATTGTCACGAGACATTCTCTACAAAGTATCATTGATGACATTCAGAATTTGCATAGGAACTATTAACTCTTGTCTATTTACATGAGGAATTCTTGGGTCATCTTGGTTTAATTATACCTAGATGCTTGTGTTAACTTGAAATATCAAAAATCATGAAAGTAGTACTCAAGTCATCATGGTCTAATTATACCATTGATGTTTGTACTCACTTTCAACATTTTAAAGGCTCAATGATGATAAAAGCACAAAAAATTGGCTACTACGATGAAAAATTTGCATCCTTAGTTTTGCATGGTTAAGTTAGATTGCATCCATGTTAGTTTTACACCTGCATTTATGAATTTTCCAAAGCAGGCACAATTTTCAAAATGATGTTATCTATATTATTAATGAATTGAGTACATTTGATATTAACCAAAAACATATCACTCTTATGTAGTTGCATAACCATTTTCATATCATACATACATAGAAAACATTATTACATCATTCATCCATCCATACATTAATTACATCATAATATTTGTATTTGAAAACACAAAAAGATGTGCATTGCATCTCACTTGCATAATCAAATTCATCCTATATAGTATTGAAGTATCATATATTTGCACTAATAAAATACAAAAACATAAGGGGCATCACATTTCATTTGCATCCATCTCATATATTATAAGCATCATCCATAGAACATAAATCATGCATCATCATTTTATCATATCATCATTGCATCCATACATAATCACATAAGCATCATATAAGCATCACACGGTATCATAATGTAGAAATTAAATGCATTCATCATAAGCATCCATCATGAAATCATAAACACATATAGATCACTAAATCATCGATGCATCTCATATAACTCTCAAAATAATAATTTCAATTGTATAATGATGTCCAAATATGTCAAGAGATACATCAAAAATGGTAGTGAATACATCATGTCTCTAACACATCAAATGTGATCAAATATGGAACTATGTGGTGCTACCCCCAGACGGTGTTGGCCCTGTCCCTCCTATTGCACCTAATGCCCCTACCCCTGGGTCTCTACATGGTGGCCCTGTAGCACCCCTACTAGTAGTCTTGGAATGAGTACAGGCACTAGTGGATTGAGCATAGCTAACTCGACACTCTAGAGGCACTACCTCATGATATCACCCACTGTAGTACTCAACCTCCATGGCAGAGTATTGTACCTCTCTAAGGTAGTCCACTATAGATGTTCCCTCGGCTACTCTATGTAGTCTCTCTGCCACACCCTATACCTACTCAACCCGTTGTCTCAAGGTGTCTCTCTATGTCGTGAGGGTGTAAATCTATGCCTGTTCCTGAGCCTGGGCATGTGCCTATGTCTACATCTAACCTTGTATCTAAGCCAATTGTCCCTATAAGGCCTGTACCTATGACTATAATGTAGTAATCTAAGCATGTTGCTGCTAAGAAGGAAACTGAATCTACACATGCTATTGTGTTGCAGCCACTAGCGACCACCTCTTCCAAGGCACTCTAAGATCTAATACATGCAAATCACCCTCTCTTCCTCCACCACCATCTCCTCCACCATCACCTTCATCACCATCTCCCCCATCACCATCTCTACCACCTCCACCATCACCTCCATCCCCATCCCCATCATCACTGCTCTCTCCCTCCTCCTCCTCATAACCTTCTCCACCCCTCCTCTATCTTGGTGCTAGCTCATCATCTCATAATGGTACTAGCTCATCTGGACTAGAAATCCTCGGGAAAGGATGTGCAAATAATTATTGTGCATACTCCTCTTACACTGCAGCCTCAATAATCTTTGGATGGTAATCCTGTATCATTGCATGTAACCCCTGGTACCCCTCAACTATTGCGTCATAGGACAAGCAAGGCCCCCACTCCAGAACATCTTGTCATCATTGTGCATATAGTGCCACTCCTTGGGGAATTCCCTATACTCTGCCATACTGTCGAAGGACTCTCCTCAGCAAGAATCTCTCAATAATAAACGATGTCCTCTTGATCAGGTATCTTAATGAGCACATATATGGTATCTTTGTGTCATCCTCAGGCCACTGCTCGTATTCCACGTATGGTCACCATGTCACTATCTCGAGGTCATCCAATACTCTAGTTTTCCCAGCTTATGCTGGACAATTGGACCTGTGTATCCATCCATGTATGGCCTCCCTGCTAGATGCTCTCTCTACCACTGGACGAGTAACAACTATGTGCTCCCATGCCCATATCTGTAACAGTGTGACTCCAGCTAAAAAATTGGCTCCTCTAAGGTATACCACCTGATGTAGATCATAATACAAATGTGCAAGCATGCAGGAGCCCCAGGCATATCTAGTCCCCTATGTGATTATGCTCTCTAGTGTCCAGCCCCATCCAACTGAATGTCCCTTTGACCTATGATTGGGACATAGAAATTTTTTGATAAATCTAACAAGAACACAAGGAAATTTAGTATATGCATCCACCATCTCTCACCATGGAATCTCATAGCCACATATCTGATCATCCTCAAACACTCTCTAAAGTGCATCAGTCCCTCCCTACTCAGTCAAATCATACACTGTAGACATCAAAAATATACTGATTGACATCATGCATCTGATCCTGACTTACTAACATCGTTTCTTCCTAAATCATCCCTCGATCTAACCGTTTAATCAAATTCCCTTATTTGATTAAATTCATCAATATTTGTCTCTTAATTAAATAAATCATTTTGTCTAATTAAGTCACTTTCTCTTGTTAATTAAATCAATCCATCTGATCTAATTATCCCTATTTAATTAAATAATCAATTTATTTGATTAAATCCCTAAAGTCTGTCAATTAAATTAAATAAATGAAAAACTTATTTGATTTAATCTAACATCATCCCTTTTAATTAAATAAATCAAAATCTTTATTTAATTAGCCTTTATTCATATTCCTCTCTTATCTGATTTAAATAAATCCATAAATCTAAGTCAAATAAGTCACATCATCAAATCTCCCATTAAACTAATTAACCCTTGATTAATTTAATCTAATCTCATGTCACATCCTCTAGATAATGCAAGTTGCACATGAAAATAGATTTAATTCATTTATTAAATCCCTATTTTCCTCACATGGCATCTTTTTGGAATATTCTCTCAATTTGAATTCAAAAATTCCAAGTCAACATGTACATCCAACAAGGCATTTAAAACCTCTTACATGTCCTTTTGCCTTGAGCCAAGTGGCATTTATTGCATTTTCCCTTCCCTCTTACATGTCATTTCAACAAATTTGAATTTCAAATATTGGCATTTATTGGCACAAACCCCAAATCTTGCACAACCATCATCCATTCATAGCTTGACAAGTGGCATCATATCCTTGGATGAAAGTTAGTCCCACATTGCTCAAATTTGGGCATTCATCCATCTTGAAATCCTATAAATGAAAAGCTCCTCTCCTCATTTGATCATCCACAATTTGAGTAAAGTTACCATGCTAAAATACTTAGCCATTTTCATCCATCATTTGAGTTCTTAGCTAGGTTATTGCAGATTTTTGGCTTGGAGCTCTCACCTTCATCATCAAAGTGGATCAACACTCTTCAACAATCATCAAGCTTGCATCTTAGGGATTGGGAAAGGGCCAATTTTCACATCAAATTTGCACCAATTCCCCCATGGGATTAAGAGTTTGCTTGCTTAATTAGGATTCAATCTTGTTTTTGTGATTTCATTGTGTTTTTATCATTTTCTTCCTAATTTGAGTTATGTTAATGAATCTCATGGGAATCCATGTTTAGGCATTCCTTGTTTAGCTTGTTTAATCGCATGTTGTTTTGTAGGTACTTAGGCAGGGACATACATTTGGTACTAGAAGGAGGGTTGCATTCCGGTAATTCTTTATTTTGTGTGCATTCCATTAATTCTAACATTTTTGTGAAAATTTTGTGTTTTTTTGACACACAGGAAATTCCAACACGGGCTCATTAGCCTCACTATTTTCGCACTGCGAGCTCATTAGCATCGCAGTTTCAGCACCACGGGCTCGTCAGTATCGCTGTTCTAGCGCCGCTGGGCTCATCCCACCAAAATTCAAATTTAAAACTACGCCGTTGGACTCACTGATCTCCCCCAATTTTTGAAAATTTTAAAACTCTGACACTTTCAAAAACTGCGACGCTGGGAGAAAAGAGTGACGCAATCATGGTCTTTGTTCTGACACAGAGCGTTGCTGACTGGTAAAGCAGTGCTGAAATAGCACGACTGGAAGAAAAAAATAGGAACGCCTTCACGAGTTGGGACGCTAGAAGACAGTAAAAGGGAGAAAATTAATTTTTAGCATGTGTTTTAATTTATGGTTGCTTCTTGCTCTACTTTCTGCCTTTTGACTTTTGTGTTTTTCCAAAATTTAACTGTCTTTTCCACTTTGTAGGTTGGGAGCCAAAAGTAAAGGAAGAAGGAGCATGATGATATCTTGTCTAAACAAAGTGTTTCTAAACACTTGAGTGTTTGTTTAACACTTCCTTAGGAATTTGTCATCCTTTTCTTTCTTAAAGAACACTAGCTTTCATTTGGGCTTAAAAAGGATTCTTTTTGTTTATTTCTTGCATGTGGATTTAAAAAGAACCTTATGATCAACAACCTACTAGATTTCATTTATGGATTAAACAATTGAACAAATGTCTTTTCACTTGTGATTTGGTGCTCTAAAATGAACTCACATATTGCTTTGAGGGTTTAAAAAGAACAAGTGTAGTTGTGTCTTTGTGAGGGATTACTTAGACTAAAGCCATTGGAAAAGGACGTATACGCTTCTCTCGCGCTTTATAGCGATCTTGAGAATCAAAAAGCGCCTTTTCCATGACTTTGTTAAGATAAAGCAATCACCTCCACACTTCAATTTG
>VDFB02072274.1:31334365-31373109 GCA_007258455.2 Sequoia sempervirens
ACTCAAGTCATCATGGTCTAATTATACCATTGATGTTTGTACTCACTTTCAACATTTTAAAGGCTCAATGATGATAAAAGCACAAAAAATTGGCTACTACGATGAAAAATTTGCATCCTTAGTTTTGCATGGTTAAGTTAGATTGCATCCATGTTAGTTTTACACCTGCATTTATGAATTTTCCAAAGCAGGCACAATTTTCAAAATGATGTTATCTATATTATTAATGAATTGAGTACATTTGATATTAACCAAAAACATATCACTCTTATGTAGTTGCATAACCATTTTCATATCATACATACATAGAAAACATTATTACATCATTCATCCATCCATACATTAATTACATCATAATATTTGTATTTGAAAACACAAAAAGATGTGCATTGCATCTCACTTGCATAATCAAATTCATCCTATATAGTATTGAAGTATCATATATTTGCACTAATAAAATACAAAAACATAAGGGGCATCACATTTCATTTGCATCCATCTCATATATTATAAGCATCATCCATAGAACATAAATCATGCATCATCATTTTATCATATCATCATTGCATCCATACATAATCACATAAGCATCATATAAGCATCACACGGTATCATAATGTAGAAATTAAATGCATTCATCATAAGCATCCATCATGAAATCATAAACACATATAGATCACTAAATCATCGATGCATCTCATATAACTCTCAAAATAATAATTTCAATTGTATAATGATGTCCAAATATGTCAAGAGATACATCAAAAATGGTAGTGAATACATCATGTCTCTAACACATCAAATGTGATCAAATATGGAACTATGTGGTGCTACCCCCAGACGGTGTTGGCCCTGTCCCTCCTATTGCACCTAATGCCCCTACCCCTGGGTCTCTACATGGTGGCCCTGTAGCACCCCTACTAGTAGTCTTGGAATGAGTACAGGCACTAGTGGATTGAGCATAGCTAACTCGACACTCTAGAGGCACTACCTCATGATATCACCCACTGTAGTACTCAACCTCCATGGCAGAGTATTGTACCTCTCTAAGGTAGTCCACTATAGATGTTCCCTCGGCTACTCTATGTAGTCTCTCTGCCACACCCTATACCTACTCAACCCGTTGTCTCAAGGTGTCTCTCTATGTCGTGAGGGTGTAAATCTATGCCTGTTCCTGAGCCTGGGCATGTGCCTATGTCTACATCTAACCTTGTATCTAAGCCAATTGTCCCTATAAGGCCTGTACCTATGACTATAATGTAGTAATCTAAGCATGTTGCTGCTAAGAAGGAAACTGAATCTACACATGCTATTGTGTTGCAGCCACTAGCGACCACCTCTTCCAAGGCACTCTAAGATCTAATACATGCAAATCACCCTCTCTTCCTCCACCACCATCTCCTCCACCATCACCTTCATCACCATCTCCCCCATCACCATCTCTACCACCTCCACCATCACCTCCATCCCCATCCCCATCATCACTGCTCTCTCCCTCCTCCTCCTCATAACCTTCTCCACCCCTCCTCTATCTTGGTGCTAGCTCATCATCTCATAATGGTACTAGCTCATCTGGACTAGAAATCCTCGGGAAAGGATGTGCAAATAATTATTGTGCATACTCCTCTTACACTGCAGCCTCAATAATCTTTGGATGGTAATCCTGTATCATTGCATGTAACCCCTGGTACCCCTCAACTATTGCGTCATAGGACAAGCAAGGCCCCCACTCCAGAACATCTTGTCATCATTGTGCATATAGTGCCACTCCTTGGGGAATTCCCTATACTCTGCCATACTGTCGAAGGACTCTCCTCAGCAAGAATCTCTCAATAATAAACGATGTCCTCTTGATCAGGTATCTTAATGAGCACATATATGGTATCTTTGTGTCATCCTCAGGCCACTGCTCGTATTCCACGTATGGTCACCATGTCACTATCTCGAGGTCATCCAATACTCTAGTTTTCCCAGCTTATGCTGGACAATTGGACCTGTGTATCCATCCATGTATGGCCTCCCTGCTAGATGCTCTCTCTACCACTGGACGAGTAACAACTATGTGCTCCCATGCCCATATCTGTAACAGTGTGACTCCAGCTAAAAAATTGGCTCCTCTAAGGTATACCACCTGATGTAGATCATAATACAAATGTGCAAGCATGCAGGAGCCCCAGGCATATCTAGTCCCCTATGTGATTATGCTCTCTAGTGTCCAGCCCCATCCAACTGAATGTCCCTTTGACCTATGATTGGGACATAGAAATTTTTTGATAAATCTAACAAGAACACAAGGAAATTTAGTATATGCATCCACCATCTCTCACCATGGAATCTCATAGCCACATATCTGATCATCCTCAAACACTCTCTAAAGTGCATCAGTCCCTCCCTACTCAGTCAAATCATACACTGTAGACATCAAAAATATACTGATTGACATCATGCATCTGATCCTGACTTACTAACATCGTTTCTTCCTAAATCATCCCTCGATCTAACCGTTTAATCAAATTCCCTTATTTGATTAAATTCATCAATATTTGTCTCTTAATTAAATAAATCATTTTGTCTAATTAAGTCACTTTCTCTTGTTAATTAAATCAATCCATCTGATCTAATTATCCCTATTTAATTAAATAATCAATTTATTTGATTAAATCCCTAAAGTCTGTCAATTAAATTAAATAAATGAAAAACTTATTTGATTTAATCTAACATCATCCCTTTTAATTAAATAAATCAAAATCTTTATTTAATTAGCCTTTATTCATCTCTTTATCTGATTTAAATAAATCCATAAATCTAAGTCAAATAAGTCACATCATCAAATCTCCCATTAAATTAATTAACCCTTGATTAATTTAATCTAATCTCATGTCACATCCTCTAGATAATGCAAGTTGCACATGAAAATAGATTTAATTCATTTATTAAATCCCTATTTTCCTCACATGGCATCTTTTTGGAATATTCTCTCAATTTGAATTCAAAAATTCCAAGTCAACATGTACATCCAACAAGGCATTTAAAACCTCTTACATGTCCTTTGCCTTGAGCCAAGTGGCATTTATTGCATTTTCCCTTCCCTCTTACATGTCATTTCAACAAATTTGAATTTCAAATATTGGCATTTATTGGCACAAACCCCAAATCTTGCACAACCATCATCCATTCATAGCTTGACAAGTGGCATCATATCCTTGGATGAAAGTTGGTCCCACATTGCTCAAATTTGGGCATTCATCCATCTTGAAATCCTATAAATGAAAAGCTCCTCTCCTCATTTGATCATCCACAATTTGAGTAAAGTTACCATGCTAAAATACTTAGCCATCTTCATCCATCATTTGAGTTCTTAGCTAGCTTATTGCAGATTTTTGGCTTGGAGCTCTCACCTTCATCATCAAAGTGGATCAACACTCTTCAACAATCATCAAGCTTGCATCTTAGGGATTGGGAAAGGGCCAATTTTCACATCAAATTTGCACCAATTCCCCCATGGGATTAAGAGTTTGCTTGCTTAATTAGGATTCAATCTTGTTTTTGTGATTTCATTGTGTTTTTCATCATTTTCTTCCTAATTTGAGCTATGTTAATGAATCTCATGGGGAATCCATGTTTAGGCTTGCATTTCCTTGTTTAACTTGTTTAATCATGTTGTTTTGTAGGTACTTAGGCTTGGGTTCGCACATTTGGTACTAGAAGGAGGGTTGCATTCCATTAATTCTAACATTTTTGTGAAAATTTGATGTTTTTCTTGACACAGGAAATTCCAATGCGGGCTCATCAACGTTGTTGTTTTCGCGCCGCAGGATCGTCAGCGTCATAGTTTCAGCACCGCGGGCTCGTCAGCGTCATTGTTTTAGCACCGCTGGGCTCATCCCGCCAAAATTCAAATTCTAAACTGCGCCACTGGACTCACCGATCTGCATCAGTTTTCAAAAAAATTTAAAACTCTGACGCCTTCAAAAACTGTGACGCTGGAGCAAAACAGCGACGCTATTGTGCTTTCTGTCCCGACATAGAACGCCGTTGACTGGTAAAGCAGGGCTGTAAGAGCGATACTGGGGGGGAAAAATAGCGACGCCTTCACGAGTTGCGACGCTGGAAAATAGAAAAAGGGAGAACTTATTTTTTAGCACGTGCTTTTGATTCATGATTTATTTATCTACTATTTTATGGTTTTTTAATCTCTGTGTTTTTTCCAGAATCTGATTATTTTCCACTTTGTAGGTTGGGAGCCAAAAAAAAAAGAAGAAAGAACATGGGGATGATATCTTGTCTAATTAAAGTGTTTTTTAACACTTAAGTGTTTGCTTAACACTTCTTTAAGTAATTTGTCATCCTTTTCTTTCTTTAGAACACTAGCTTTCATTTGGGTTTAAAAGAAGGATTTTTTTTGTTTATTTCTTGCATTTTGATTTAAAAAGAACCTTAGGATCAACAACTTACTAGATTTCATTTATGGATTAAAAAATTGAAAAAATGTCTTTCACTTGTGATTTGGTGCTCTAAAATGAACTCACATATTGCTTTGAGGGTTTAAAAAGAACAAGTGTAGTTGTGTTTTTAGTGAGGGCTTACTTAGACTAAAGCCATTGGAAAAGGACGTATGCACTTCTCTCGCGCTTTATAGCGATCTTGAGAATCAAAAGGTATTTTCTATGACTTTGGGTTAAGACAAAGCAATCACCTCCACACTTCAATTTGGGCTTAAAATTGAACAAACTATTGTGCGAGTGAGTGGGGGCATTTTCACGTATATTCTCTCTCTTTGTTGCTATCAAAGATTGATCAAGTTACGGATTTTCTTCTTCATTCACTTTTGTTTATCTTAGAGGGCCTTCCTTGTGGGAAAGAGTAATCACCCAAGGGAACGACTCAACCGCTAACACTCTAAAGCCAAGAGTATTTCCAACCGGGATATAAATGTGGATATTGGAAGAAACGCCAATATCACGCGGTTGACTCTGACAAGATGGATCCGAAAGGGGACTCTTGCCACGTTGGGTCAACTCCTACGAACAGAAAGTCCTTACTAGAACCCATGTGCTAGAATTTTCCAAAATCCTTAAACTATTTTTTGGTGCAAGAACGGTGGTTCTGAAGCCGCCCCACACTTTTACGGTCTTCTAGTAGAAATGGAAAACATGCCATGGGAGTTTCATGGGTGTTGATGCTTGGATGCCCCGTATAAGTGAGTGTCATGGAGGGGAGCCAGTGGGGTCAAGCATCTAACCATTCGCTAGAGATAGGCGTAGATGGACTTGTCCAAGTGGGAATCTAACAAATATTGTCTTTCACATCCATAGGATTGTACTTATTCTTGGGTTAAAAAATGCATTGCTTGATCGAAAACATCATGGAAACAAACACTTAACATTATCCAAATTTCAAACCATTTTGAGGAGAAATACAATTGACTCAATCCATATGTTATTGCTTTCCCTTGGGATTCACATCCTTAGAGGTTTCTAAACATTGGATTATATCTCAATTTGTCTTCTTAAGTAAACAATAGGAAACCCTTGCCTTAAGTTCATTAAATTTCCACATAACATATCTTGTGGGGTTTGAAGAAATTAAGACATTGGACATCTTAGTTTGAAAACCTAATTGAAGAAAGTCTTTTTGGTAAAATAAAGACATTAAGCAAAGCTAAGCAAAATGAACTTTCATGTGTGTTGAAGACTCCAAAATCCCAAAAGCAAAAAAATCATTGATTGGAAAAATGAATGTTCAAATGAAATCATTTCTTGGTTACAAAGGTCATTAGGAAGCATTTGCATGCTCTTCAATACCTAGGTCTAAGCAAACAAAGTGTACCTTTTTAGGTTCATCTTAGGATCAAAACATATCAAAATCATTTTTCAATCCATCTTTCAAAACATCAAATCCATCTCACAAATCATCTTTTGGAAAATATTTGATACTAGGCTTTGTGGCAAAAATCAAAATCATCCAAAAACATTGTGACCAAGTCCTTGAAAACATTTATCAAAACACCTTTGGCTAGGCATGTGTAGATGCATCCTTTTGCATATACTTAGTCAAAGTTATCAAAATCATCTTGTCTAACTTAGTGTATGTGGATGAATCCTTCTTCATATACTTAGTGAAACTATCATTTTATTTGGATAGGTGTGGGTAGATGCATCCTTCTCCTCACACATATCCAAAATCATCATCCTTTGAACAAAACTATCCCTTAGATCATTATCAAACATCTTAGGGTCTTTTTGTTCAAATATCCAAATCAAAATCAAGGACCAAATTCCAAAATCAAAGACCAAAATCCAAAGTCCTACAAGCCTAGTGTCTCATCTCAAGATTGATCAAAAAATCAAAAGCATCCATAGTCATCCATCCTTAACATCATCATATCATCACCTTTGATCCTCAAGGCATCTTAAAACTTTCACTTTAAGACATAAAATAGAGATCAATCCAAAGAATCAAGAGATTCGTCTCCCATATTCTTGATCCCCATTTTATGGTCCAAACAAGATCTCAATACAAGAAGAGTATGGAAACCAACAAAGAAACACCCGCTTCAAGTGATCTTAGCCAAACCAATGCAGAAATGAATCCAACAGAATCAAGCAACCCATTGGCCCTCTCATCATCACAACATCCCCAAGAAGAAAATCAAGGAGAAGACCTCACTTTCGAAATGTCTCACGAGGAAATGGCAGAAATGCTCCAAAATCTGGACAACCATAGAATCATCAACATCATGATGAGACTTAACCCTTCATTGTACATGCTTTAACTAGCAAAACAAGGGGCCAAGTTACCTTCAGATTTTGATGTGAGTACTATCGTGGACACATCATTTCCTCCAATTTCATCCACCATCCCCATTTCATCTACACCCCCATCTCAAAAGGTCACACAAAACATTCCGCAAATCACAACATCATTTGCTCCAACCCAACCCAACATTAACAAGGGAAACACATTTCTCAATGCTCTTCAATCACATCCCCTTGTTAACAATCAAAATTTGGATGCAAACACCACCATGGAACAAAACATACTCAACAACCCATTACACAAAAATGTTCCTCTCACCTTACACTATGACCCATCATCAACATTTTTCCACGGAGCACCACAAACACCTCTTCTCACAAACTCACAAGAAGAGGGAAATATGTTCGGACCAGGGGGCATATTTGACACCACACAACAATTAACACCCCTTACATTTCCACCTATCCCACCATTGCCATTATCATCCACACCACTCCTTGGTTTGGGGTTGCCTCCCCTACCAAGTGTCAATCAAACTGCTATGCCAACCATCAATCAAAGCATCACACCAAATGCTCAAAATTTATCATTGATATCGCAACAACAAACGATAAATACACAAGCAATGGCAACATCATCAAACACACCCTTAACATCACAAAGAATGGTCTCACAAGGACCAATCTCATCAATACCATTATCCAACACACAAAATATCAACACAACATCATCATCTACCACCATTCCAAATCCACCACCCCCTCCACCACCACCAACGTTCACCACATCAAACCAATTCGAGGAAGTATTACGAGCTGCTTTTCAAAGAGGATACCAACAAGTGCAGAAACAAAAAGCCATGCAACAAGCCGCTCAAGCTGCGCAAGCTACACAAGCCGCATTACAAGCACAACAAGCACAACAAGCCCAAGCTTTATTGCAACAGCAACAACAACAAGCCGCCCAAGCTCCACAAGCATTACAAGCACAAAGAGTCACTCAAGCACAACTTTTATTACAGCAACAAGCTGCACAAGCGCAAGCAACACAAGCGCAAGCCCAAGCTCAATTGCAATCTCAATATCAAGCACAAGCACAATCACAAGCACAACTTCTTGCACAAGCAGCGCAATTGCAAGCATATCAGCAAGCATTAAAGCAATACCAAGAGCAACAAGAAGCAGCAAAATTGGAAACCCAACAACAAGCGTTGTGGGAACAATAACAAGCACAACAACAAACATTGTTGGAGCAGCAACAAGTGCAACAACAACAAGATCAACAACAGGCATCGTTCATACAAAAGAAAGTAGAAGCCTACTTCGCTCGACAGAACATCCAGATACCATCAAACAATGCACCGACCAATCCATCCACCCAACCAACAATTCAAACACCGCAAAAAACTTTCATCCCACCCCCTGATAGCCAAAATGATGTGACGACACAACTCAGGTTGCTCTCACAACAAGTGCTCGACCTTCAATCGGGGCGGACAACCAAAATGCAAAGCAACTTGTGTCCCTATCCATTTGATAGGAGCCTAGACATGAAACCATTCCCTAAGGGATTTGAATGCCCTAAATTTGACAAGTATCGAGGGATGGGAAACCCTGAAGATCACATCAGGGAATTCCAGGTTCATTGTATGGAGGTCGCATATGATGATACTTATCTGATGCGGCTATTCCCTAGATGCTTGGCAGGTCCAGCTATACAATGGTTCTCTCGCTTATCTCCAGGCATTAGGACATTCCAAGAAATCAGAGATGAATTCATCAAGAACTACGCATGTAACATTGCAATGGATGTTAGTCTCGAAGAATTATACGCTCTAAAACAAGGAAAGAATGAATCTTTTGCTTCATTCCTTCAACGATGGCGATCCAAGGCCAATCGGAGCAAGTGGACCATGCCAGAAGAAAAAAAATTTTGCACGATCATAGCCAACCTTGAAATCCACCTATCATTTCATCTCAAGATTCAGGGAATCACCACATATGAGCAACTAATCTCCAAGGCGCTTAGCATCGAAAGAGCCCTTGTGACCCAACCCGCCGAATCAACGTCATATCACGAACCGCAAAACAACTGCCCATCATCTAATTACAATGATAAACCTTGTACATGGGTGAGAAACAAAAACATCACTAATTATGGTGTCATCGATGCCAAGGTGGTCATTAGTGGTCCACGCCAAAATACACCCGCACCGCAAATCCAACCACAACACCAAAACACCCATCACACAACATACCAACCCAATAATCCCACCATCAATAACCTCAATGACCAAAGAGGACCACCTCAATGCAAAACTTATCCAAAACAAAAATACATCATGTTGGGGGAACCACTCGAGGACATCATGAAAAGGTTGATCGACGAGAAGCTCATCAAAGCACCTACATTCGAAAATTACCAAGAACCCGATGTCAAACCCCCTTGGTACAATGAGAATCAACTTTGCAAATTTCAACAAATTAAAAGGTCACACCACAAACAATTGTATGAGACTCAAAAACATCATCCAAGATCTCATTGACAAGAAAATCATAAATGTAGAACAACCTACAGGAAATCAGGACCTTAAAATCTACACGAATCTGATGTTGAATCATGGAAACAAAGGAAATAGAGGTGATAAAGGGAAAGGAAATGTAAATCATGTCTATGAATCTATCGTTGCCTCACTAAATGAAGACTGCATGGTCATCACTATCAAGGGTGCCCATGTCGAAGATTGTGGAGTCACCACAAGAGGCGGCAAAGTCACCATTGCAGGATCATCCCAACCAAATAGAGTCCCTACATCAAGAGTCGTTCCGTATAGCTACAATGTTGTAGACCAACTCAAAAGAATGCCAGCACACATCTCCATCATGGAGTTGTTAAAAATCTCATCAGCACATAAAAGGATCCTTGAGGAAGCATTAGCCTCATCCACTGTCCCCGCAGACCTTGATGCGGAACAATTCCAAGCTATGGTCGCAAATATCATAACACCTAATCTCCTTACATTTTTCGACCAAGATTTCCCCACCCAACCATCTTAACCGCGCACTTCACTTGGAAGCCATTGTAAAAAAAAGCAAAATCAAAAGGGTCTTGGTGGATGGAGATGCAGGCTTCAACATCTGTTCTCTTAGCCTCATCAAGCAGTTGAAAATATCATAAGATTCTATCGACAAAGGCAAAGGCATCACAATCAGAGCATATGATGACCAAGAAAGAGTGTCTTAGGGCACAATTAAGCTCCCTATTCAAGTATGGCCAACACTCATGGAAACCACATGTCAGGTCTTGGACCTCGAATTGCCATACAATATCCTCCTGCGACGCCCATGGATTCATGCGATGAAAGTCGTAGCATCAACCTTCCACCAATGTGTGAAATTCACACATAATGGACAAGAGGTTACCGTCCATGGATATCCTGAGCCATTTTCATATTGCATGAATCTTGAAGCCAAGTATTACAAAATTCTCCAAGTGCCAAAAAATGATGAGGGACCATCCACACAATACATCGATACCACCACTCCCGGATCCACTTCTGCGACAGAGACACCCGCCATTCCCACTATATCCGACATCAAGCTCATCATCTAGGAGGAAAGTTGTGGAAGTTACAGGCTCCCTAACAATGCTTTTGTGATAGGAGAGTTACCACAATCTCCTAGATCACGAGGATGCCCACAAGAAAATCAAGCTTCCACATCACATACGTATCCTGAGGATTTTCCTGTATTCACAAGATGGGGAGACCTTGGTCATGAGGTCATTGAAGAAAATCCATCTCACATGTTGTATCAAGATGAAAGACTGGCAGCTAATTTACCAAAGGACAAAAGAAGCAAAGGCCTACACATGATGCTTGCAATGGGCTATGACCGAAATCAAAGACTGGGACAAAATGACAATGGGCTCATAATACCTATCATGCCAAAGACGCGACACATAACAAATCTTGGTCTTGGATGTGCCACTCTGAGAATAACCATACGTGGCTGAAGTCCTCCGGTTAGAGCTTCTAATGTTTCTCCTCAGCCAGTACTAGTACAAGTACACTCACCAATAGTCACAGGTAGGGACACACATAATTTTATAACTGAGCCCTATATTAGTAGCGATGACGAAGATACCTTATCCAATCTACCTAGGCTATTCGAAGATACCACCCTGTGTATGATTAGTACCATATCCTTTGAACCAAATAGTCAAAATCATGAGATTCGTTTAGTCTACCCCCAACAAATCGACTATGACTAACGAGGACCACCAGTTCTCGATACATTCAAAAATGATGAAGCGCTCTCATAATTCATGGGATTGAGGGATAACATTCTAGATGGAGATCACAAGGCAGGATCTATAATGGAGTTGGACACACATGCCTATTACGGGGAAACGATTGAATCCTTCAGTCGCAAAAGTGAGAAACTAAGAATCATATCCAGGTCCTTGAGTGAAAACCACACCGTAGCACTCTCTGACAAGAAAATAGTAAAAAGAAAGGATGTATCCAACGGTGAAAACCTCTCTGAGGCACCTCAGGATGAAGGATTCAATCTTCCCCTAAGAGCTATTCATCAAGAGAAGTCAATAGTCTTGGCCGAAAAATGCAACCCAGTCAACCTAGGAATAGAGAAGACCCTGCATATCACATTTTATGCGGAATCACTAATATCAGAAGAGCAAGAACTCCTAGCAGCATTCCTAAAGGAAAGGAAAATAAACTTCACATGGAGTTATGCTGATATGCCAAGGCTAGATCCAGAGACAGTGGTTTGTCACTTAGCAGTGTATCTAGAAGCAAAACCGGTCAAACAAAAGCTTCGAAAGATGCATCCTCAAATCGTTTTGTTAGTCAAAATGGAGCTCAAAAAATTGCTAGATGCAGGATTCATACAACCAATCGACTATCCAGAATGGGTGTCAAACTTGGTACCTATTTCAAAACCTAATGGAGCTATCAGAATCTGCACATATTTTAGAGATTTGAACAAGGCATGTCCCAAGGATGATTTCGTGCTTCCCACTATCGACATTATTGTAGACATGACAGCAGGGCATGAGATGCTATCACTAATGGATGACTTTTTAGGATACAACCAGATTATGATAGCAAAAGAAGATCAACACAAGATGACTTTCACTTGCCCATGGGGGACCTACTGCTGGAACATGATGCCATTCGGCCTAAAGAATGTAGGAGCAACCTATCAAAGGACCATGACACTAATATTCCATGATATGATTCACAAAACAGTCGAAGACTATGTCGATGACATCCTAGCCAAGTCAAGGAAAATACAAGATCATATAGCAACCCTAAGTGCTATCTTTGACAGACTAGAGGAATACAAAGTCAGACTAAATCCCAAGAAGTGCATCTTCGGCGTACAATCAGGTAAATTGCTAGGATACATAGTCTCCATGAGGGGTATTGAGGTGGATCTAGCAAAAGTCAAAGCAATCCTTGAGATGGAAACACCAAGGAACTTAAAACAACTGAGAGGCCTCCAAGGTAGGCTCCATTCCATCCGACGGCTCATAGCACAACTGGCAGACAAGCAAAACCCATACTCACACCTACTCCACAAGGGGGTAGCATATAAATGGGATACAAAATGCGAAGAGGCATTTAACAAAATCAAGGAATATCTACTTACACCTCCAGTGTTAATGCCACCTATCCCAAAGAAGCCATTGATCTTATACGTGTCAGCAATAGCAGCAGCCCTTGGAGCTCTCCTAGCTCAGCATGATGAAAATGGAACGAAGAGGACTATCTACTATATCAGCAGAACAATGGTTGGTCATGAGCAAAATTACTCATTCATCAAGAAAGCTTGCCTCACCTTAGTGTTTGCATCCCAAAAATTCAGACATTACATGTTGGCACACAAGATAAAGTTCATTGCGAAAATTGATCCCCTCAAGTATCTCCTATCAAAGGCAATGCTCACAGGCAGAATGGAAAAATGGGTAATGATATTGTCAGAGTATGACATTGAGTATGTTGAGGGGAAAGCCATTAAAGGTCAAGTTATTGCAGATCAACTGGCAGAGGCACCTATTTATGCAAAGAATCCTCTTGTATCTGAATTTCTAGATGAATCCATCTTTAACCTCAACGTAGCGGACCACTGGAAACTATACTTCGATGGTTCATACACGCAACATGGATCAGGAGCTGGTGTCTTCTTCATCACCCCACAGGGGGACTGCATACCAAGATCATACAAACAGGCATTTCCTTGCACTAACAACATCACAGAATACAAGGCTTTGACTATAGGGCTCAGGATAGTAGTACAATGGAATATCATAGCTCTCAAGGTCTACAGTGACTCACAGTTGATCATAAATCAAGTCAATAATGAATATCAGAGAAAGGATGACAAGCTAACCCCATACAAAATATTGGTGGAGACTCTAAAGGAATCCTTCATCGACATAACATTTGAGCAGATTCCAAGAACCAACAACAGAGCCGCTGACTCCATGGCTACAATTAGGTCTCTAGTAGACATCCCTCACAATGTGCCGAAATACGAATTTCTGATCGAGCAGCTTCTCATTCCCACATTCGAGGTACTGGAATTAGAATATGTGTGTCAAATCGTTGGTCCTGGCGATCCTTGGTATCATGACATCTACACATATCTTCGCATAGGAGTCATACCTGTTGACCTACCATCGAGCCTAAAATGAACCTTTATCAAAAAGGAATCCATATTTTTCATCCTAGGTGATACCTTATACCGTAGAAGCATAGAGGGTACTTTACTGCGCTGTCTAAATGCTGAGGAGGCATTAACCGCTCTAACTGAGGTTCATAACGGTATTTGTGGCTCACACTCGAGCACAATAACCGTAGCCAAGAAACTATTGAGGCTAGGGTATTATTGGCCCACAATGGAGCGAGAAGCACATGATCATGCTAAAAGGTGTTTATAATTTCAGCAGCATGGGGACCTCATCCATGCTCCAGCTCAAGAGCTTCACCCGATCATCACACCATGGCCCTTTTCATAGTGGGGACTCGACCTCATTGGGAAAATCTCACCCACCTCATCCAATGGCCACAAATTCATTATAACTGCAACTAAGTACTTCACAAAGTGGGTGGAAGCCATACCCATGATGTATATCATTGGGAAGAAAATCTCAGAATTTATCCTGAACTATCTCATCTATCGTTACGGTGTTCCACAAGCCATTATCTCAGATAATGGGACACCGTTCAAGAACCAGGAAGTTCACGACTTGTGCGAGAAATTCAAAATCCAGTATCACTTCTCCACCCCGTACTACCCCCAAGGCAATGGCCAAGAAAAATCCACAAATAAAACCATCCTCAAAATCCTCAAGAAAACAGTCAATGATGCAGGTCGTGGCTGGCATCTGCAGCCTAATCCTGCCCTCTGGGCTTATCGAACCAGCATCCGCACACCCATTGGTGCCACCCCATTCTCCTTGGTCTACGAATCAGAGGCTGTACTCCCCATTGAGATCGAGCCCCCATCCCTTAGAATATCATTGCAAAATCTCATCACTGATGAGGACTATTGGGTGTCAAGATTAAACGAGCTGGAGTTATTGGATGAGAGACACATAGATGCTTTGAATCATCTGCAAGTCTATCAAAATAGACTCAAACGAAGCTACAACAAGAAGATCAGAAGCAGTACTTTCCAAGTCAGAGAATTGGTCTTAAAAGAAAATCAGAAGAATGTCTCGAATCCCAGCGGCAAAGGCAAGTTCGAACCTAATTGGTTAAGGCCTTTCATCGTTACATCAAGTTATAAGTCAGGGGCATATCAGCTATCAACACCCGAAGGGGAACCTTTGCAGGAGCCAATGAATAGCTCTCATCTCAAAAAAATTTATGCCTAATTCTTCCAAGGTATAGAACCAAAAAATCCAAAAAATCAGAAAAAGTCCTAAAAAAATGGTTACTTCAGCGAAAACCTGGCAAATAGGCATCTTGGTAACAACAAAAAAATCAAAAAAAGCAAAAAATCCAAAAAAATCAGAAAAAAGGATCAAAAAAATCATCCTCTAGTGAAAACCATTTCGGTGGCACTTTGGGCAAGTACCTCAGTGAAAACCTGGCAAACAAGCACTATGTGTAAATAAGCACTTTCCATCCACCAAGATCTTTATGGCTTGATCTACATCATCCATCCATTTCACTTCCATCATCCATCGCATTCAGGTTTCCATCCATCACACATCCATTTGCATTCACACCATAGCTTGGTCTTGTGTTTGTATCATGATCCCTCCTAGTACTACTCGGCCCATCCTCAAGTACAGCTTGTCCTACCTTTATCGGAGTAGTCTATTGCATCACGTTGGGGTCACGTTGTCATTAGATCGGATTCGTGTATGGTCTTAAAGTCCTCAAAACATCAAAAAATCCAAAAACATTCAAAACATATCAAAATCCAAAAAAAAAAAAACAGGTCAAAAAGTCATTCAAAAAATCAAAAACAAAGTCGTCTTGTCGAACTACGTCGTCTCTGAGCTTGAACGTAGGCAAGGTTGATCTTTGATCATCCCTCGAGACACATTTAGGTCAGTCCTTTAGGAGTCCGTCATAATAAACTAACAATTCATCATGAATATCGTCATCTGTAAATTGGTCAAGTCATCAGTCGAACTACGTGGTCTCTGCATGTATAACGTAGGCAAGGCTCATCTGTCGATCAGCCCTCGAGACCCCTAGGATAGGTCTTTATGTTAGTATCTTGGTCAAAATCTCATAAAATCCCAAAAACATTGGAAAATTTGAAAATCAAAACATTTGAAAACATCAAAAAATACCAAAAACAGCCTCAAAATATTCCAAAAACATCAAAAACATCCAAATATTTGAAAAAATCCATCTGCCTCATCTCGCTTGCACCCGCAATAAGCACCATCCATAATAAATTGTTCATCATCGTCAACCTTTGGTGAAACAATTCGAAACAAGTATAGCAGATAAAAAAGTAGAACTCAAAAACGTCAGGTCTAAAGTCTAAGTCAGTATGTAAGCAGGTTGGTTATCTCTTCGTATCGGTAACACATCATTTGAATTTGTCCCATATCAATCATCCCTTATAAATGAAATGGTGTGCCGCCATCCACTAACATGTCCTAGGATGAATCCTTCCTACAATGGGCATTATCTTTTGGCAATAAGTTTCGTTCATCATCTTAGAAAACACATCCTTTTTCCATTAGCTGTATTGAAGAGCATCAGTTTTATTGTTTACTTGGTTTCTATCTTTTTGACTTATCTTATTTTGCGCTCATTCCAAGGATGTCTCGATGATATCCCAAAATAGAGGATTTAGAGAAATAGGAATGGGGCAAGGATCATTATCTTTTGTTTGCTGCGCTTGTTGGATGTTCTTGCAATATAACCTCGGTGAATACTTGCTTTGTTAGGCATATATGGAAGAGGTCTAGGAGAAATTGTTGACTATTACAAGGATAGGTTTACCTTTCCATGTTTTGGTCTGAGGTGTCTAAAACTTCTGAAGTGCATCCTAGCAAGGTCTCTGTATGTCAGGTGTGAACAAGAATACTCCTATCTGATTGTCGAATCAAAATCCATCACACTAGGTACCACGCCATCCTGGTTGTCTATACCCTGATGCATCGTACCACGTGTGTTATCAAACATAAGAAAATTATGGCCCTTTGAAAATCCCAATTCCTTGGCAAGTAATCATCATCATCATCATCATAATCGTCTGCATTTGTGTCATCATACGTCTTGTTGAAATGACTTCTTCTTTTCTTACTAAACCGTGCTAACCAGGTACTATGACAATTGATCACCATCACCATCACCGTCATTAATCCTGCATCCATAAATCATTAGCATATTGCACAAACATAACATATAAAAACCATTGCATAAGCATATCATATAGGAAACATACACATCACATTTTAAATAGATGCATTCATGACACTGCATTCACCCATCACGTGGCATCTCATGACATTACCATCATCATTCCATAATCATTTAGTGCATAATCATAAGCAATAGGCACATAAGCATTTGAGGTCATTAGACATATCATTACATACATCATCACTTAGGATAATAACATTTGCATCTCATACTACCATCATATCACATCCATCACATCATAGATCATCTCATATAAGCATTTTCCATACATCATTACATATACCATATATCATTTCACATATCACATTTGCATCAAATAAATCATCATATGATTAAACATCATTGCACATCATATCATAGGTCACAATCATTGCATAAACATCATTAGAAATAAATACATCCATAGCATATAGAAATAAAACATGCATGCATAGATAAGGGTACACATTTCATCACATCAAAATCGGCCCATATATATCATATCAACTGTCATAGTACAAAGAATAAAATAATCGGATCACTGTATGTGTATGTCAATCAGTACAAAATGCTCATCGGGCTATCAAAAATGAGCCCATAAAGCACAAAAAGGTACACCATAAAGATCCGGATCAAGCCCAATCTTTGTGGATGTTGCCCTCGCCCTATCACCGTGACCCTCTAGTGGTCTCTGACTGACCTGCTCTGAGTACTCTAGAACCCAGGCTGCTCTAGGTACATGATCATGATAGGCCCGGTGATAATACTCTACCTCTCGAACAGCCTCCCTATAGGATCGGACCGGCACTGTACCCTGCAAGGACGAAGCGGCTGTCATACTCTCTATCTGTTGCCTACGGCCCAGCTCTGTAGCTACCTGTAGCTCTGCGACTTGTCGCTACTGTACAGTCTGATCTCTCTCCACTCTGAGCTGCTCTCTCTCAGCTCGTGCCTGATCCTGCTCATCCGTCACTACCTATACCTATGCCTATAGCTGCAAAATCAAGGCATCCCATGCGTCTGCCTGCCCTGCTGGCTGTACCTGTGGCTGTACAAGAACTTGATCCTCACCCTCAGCTCATGGTGGTGGGACTGGCGGATCCTACTGCTGGTCCTACATGGGGACATCTCCCTGATCTGGTAGAACTGGGGGCACCCCTGGTGGATCCTATCGGATCTCGATCCTCGGACCTCACCCTCATCCTCGCCCCCTGCCTCTGCCTCTGACCCTGTGTGCCTCTGGGTCCCCCCTGGAACAGTCAACCGTAGGGGAGGTCTAAACCAGTCTCTGTAGGCCTGTGTGGTGCCTGGATCTGCTGGACCCTGATCATAAGCCCAAGGTTGGGCCACCAACTACCGAAAACTGTCAACCGCCTCCGCAGTAGGAATGTTTGGCGCCCATGCCACCTATGTCATGCTGCGTGTGAAAACGGCCACGTAGTCGTCATTTGGACGATCCTACGGCTCTCTGAACTGACGTTGTACACGTCCGGGTAGGTATCTCTCTATCATAGTATGCTCTTGACCCTGCATGTATCTGTCCTGCCAACAATAGAAGAGCTGGGCAGCATCGTCAGCCCATCTGAGCCGACCAAGGTACGGACGCCAAGTAAAAACGAGCATCTCATCAATGACCCGCCTCTAGTAGGGGATCTCATGCTCACCAGTGTGAGTGGAGGACACACTACCTCTGTACCGTGCCACCAGGGCATCCTTTGCCCCCATCAGAACCGGAACGACCCGTGGACATAGCACAGAAATGTGCTCCCACGCCCCAACGTGCAGAAGTGTCACCCCAACTCCCAGTGCTCTGTTGTCCATGTATGCATACTTGTGGAGATCCCTGTAAAGTGACGCTAGAAGGATGAGCCCCCATGCAAATTGAACCGACCTATCCTGGACCATCCTCTCCCAGTAGTATCCACATCTAGGACTGAAGTACCGCCCTCGTCTGTCTGGGGCAACTAAACCTGAAATGATCGCCGCAACCACCCAGCGGAAGGGAGGTGCTATAACTCTGTACCTCTCTAGCTCAATTTTCCCCTTGCAGTAGATGATGTCTCGAGTGGCAAGGACTCGGATGCAGCAATCGCATCCCTCCTCCATTGCATGGATCACTCGGAGGCCATGAATGGGCAATCATAATATACGCCAGACGTCCTCCAGTGTGACAGTCGCCTCACCAGTGGGAAGATGAAACGAAGAGGTCTCACTGTGCCACCTCTCGGCCAAAGCCGATAACATCCCAAGGTGTGTGCGCACGGGTGTTGTGTATGCAATGTGCCATAGTCCTGCGACTCCCAGTCGGTCCTAATCCCTGTCGCTCAAGTCCCGTAGGATGCTCGGCAAGTCCCATGACTGGTGCTCCCGTGAATAAAGCTCCCTAGGCCCATCCTGCATCACGCAAAGTTGGCACGTTAATTTTTTTTGGAAAATTCCTGACCTAACGCTTCAAACATGCATCCAGCGGCGCAATTTGTGAAGGCGTCACAGTTTGAGTTTTCTCAAACTCCAACACTGGACTCGAAATTTTGCCACATGGCACCGCCACGGCACACTTGACCCCCAGCGTCTTAGTTTTGGTGAAAAGGGCACTGCCTTAGTGCACTTTTCCAAACTGGCCCGCCGAGTCTGAGCTGAGCCCGAGCCCAGCGGTGGAGTTTTTAAACTCCAAATTGCACCATTGCAACACTAAACAGCACTGCTGTGGCACAAAACAGCAAAAAGCGGCGCGCTTTAAACATCGAGCGGCACTATAATAGCACCGCTGGAAGTGAGCTCTCCTTAAAAGCAGTAATAAATGCGATGAAATGAAAAATTTAAGATAAGGTAAGGATCACATACCAGGGCACCGATGTTGGGTGGCCAGTGGTAGGTCCGAACTCGATCAGAAATGTTCAAAGGAAGTTGTCGTTGCACCATATCGTCAGGAGGTCAGAGCTCAAATCTCGAGGTTTGCTAGCAGAGGTGTGTGAAAATGACTTGAAAGTGACCCCTCGGGCCCCTTTTAAGCCTAAAAATTAGGGTTTTTTGACCCTCTAGGGCTGTCCTGCTAGGGTTTTGGACCCTCGAACCTATTTTCGTCTGTTTGACGCTTGTTTTTCATCAATTTATTGCGTTTAGACACATTTTTAGCCTCCCGGACCCCTTTCAGACCTCTTGGGCGCTTTGTCACCTTTTTCACGAGATCACCCAAAAAATTGAAATTTTCGTCTGATATCTCGAAGGGGCATCATAATGGCATGTTTTCTCTCGCCATGCAGCAATGGGGCAAGATTTTATATACCTTAATTCTTTTGGCTTTGATCGAGATCATTTATTCTTTGAACCAACGCAACGAGTGCTTTGCTTCAAAGAGGGGGAAAATGTAGACATCGAAAATATACTGATTGACATCATGCATCTGATCCTGACTTACTAACATTGTTTCTTCCTAAATCATCCCTCGGTCTAACCGTTTAATCAAATTCCTTTATCGATTAAATTCATCAATATTCATCTTTTAATTAAATAAATCATTTTGTCTAATTAAGTCACTTTCTCTTGTTAATTAAATCAATCCATCGATCTAATTATCCCTATTTAATTAAATAATCAATTTATTTGATTAAATCCCTAAAGTCTATCCATTAAATTAAATAAATTAAAACCTTATTTCATTTAATCTAACATCATCCCTTTTAATTAAATAAATCAAAATCTTTATTTAATTAGCCTTTAATCATATTCCTCTCTTATCTGATTTAAATAAATCCATAAATCTAAGTCAAATAAGTCACATCATCAAATCTCCCATTAAATTAATTAACCCTTGATTAATTTAATCTAATCTCATGTCACATCCTCTAGATAATGCAAGTTGCACATGAAAATAGATTTAATTCATTTATTAAATCCCTATTTTCCTCACATGGCATCTTTTGGAATATTCTCTCAATTTGAATTCAAAAATTCCAAGTCAACATGTACATCCAACAAGGCATTTAAAACCTCTTACATGTCCTTTGCCTTGAGCCAAGTGGCATTTATTGCATTTTCCCTTCCCTCTTACATGTCATTTCAACAAATTTGAATTTCAAATATTGGCATTTATTGGCACAAACCCCAAATCTTGCACAACCATCATCCATTCATAGCTTGACAAGTGGCATCATATCCTTGGATGAAAGTTAGTCCCACATTACTCAAATTTGGGCATTCATCCATCTTGAAATCCTATAAATGAAAAGCTCCTCTCCTCATTTGATCATCCACAATTTAAGTAAACTTACCATGCTAAAATACTTAGCCATTTTCATCCATCATTTGAGTTCTTAGCTAGGTTATTACAGATTTTTGGCTTGGAGCTCTCACCTTCATCATCAAAGCGGATCAACACTCTTCAACAATCATCAAACTTGCATCTTAGGGATTGGGAAAGGGCCAATTTTCACATCAAATTCGCACCAATTCCCCCATGGGATTAAGAGTTTTCTTGCTTAATTAGGATTCAATCTTGTTTTTGTGATTTCATTGTGTTTTTATCATTTTCTTCCTAATTTGAGTTATGTTAATGAATCTCATGGGGTTAGCTTGTCATCATTTGTCTGATATTCATTATTGACTTGATTTATGATCAACTGTGAGTCTCCGTAGACCTTGAGAGCTATGATATTCCAATGTACTGTTATCTTGAGACCTATAGTCAAAGCCTCGTATTCTGCGATGTTGTTAGTGCAAGGAAATGCCAGTTTGTATGATCTTGGTATGCAGTCCCCCTGTGGGGTGATGAAGAAGACACCAGCTCCTGATCCATGTTGTGTGTATGAACCATCGAAGTATAGTTTCCAGTGGTTCGCTACGTTGAGGTTAAAGATGGATTCGTCTGGAAATTTAGATACAAGAGGATTCTCTGCATAAATAGGTGCCTTTGCAAGTTGATCTGCAATAACTTGACCTTTAATGGCTTTCTGCTCAACATACTCAATGTCGTACTCTAAAAATATCATTACCCATTTTTCCATTCTGCCTGTGAGCATTGCCTTTGATAGGAGATACTTGAGGGGATCAATTTTCGCAATGAACTTTATCTTGTGTGCCAACATGTAATGTTTGAATTTTTGGGATGCAAACACTATGGCGAGGCAAGCTTTCTCGATGAATGAGTAATTTAGCTCGTGACCGACCATTGTTCTGCTGATATAGTAGATAGCCCTCTCTGTTCCGTTTTCATCATGCTGAGCTAGGAGAGCTCCAAGGGCTGCTACTGTTAATGCCTCTTCACATTTTGTATCCCATTTATATGCTACCCCCTTGTGGAGTAGGTGTGAGTATGGGTTTTGCTTGTCTGCCAGTTGTGCTATGAATTGTCAGATGGATTGGAGCCTGCCTTGGAGGCCTCTCAGTTGTTTTATGTTCCTTGGTGCTTCCATCTCAAGGATTGCTTTGACTTTTGCTGGATCCACCTCAATACCCCTCATGGAGACTATGTATCCTAGCAATTTACCTGATTGTACGCCGAAGATGCACTTCTTGGGATTTAGTCTGACTTTGTATTCCTCCAGTCTATCAAAGATAGCACTTAGGGTTGCTATATGATCTTGTCTTTTCCTTGACTTGGCTAGGATGTCGTCGACATAGTCTTCGACTGTTTTGTGAATCATATCATGGAATATTAGTGTCATGGCCCTTTGATAGGTTGCTCCTGCGTTCTTTAGGCCGAATGGCATCATGTTCCAGCAGTAGGTCCCCCATGGGCAAGTGAAATTCATCTTGTGTTGATCTTCTTTTACTATCATAATCTGGTTGTATCCTAAAAATTCGTCCATTAGTGATAGCATCTCATGCCCTGTTGTCATGTCTACAATCATGTCGATATTGGGATGCGGGAAATCATCCTTGGGACATGCCTTGTTCAAATCTCTAAAATCTGTGCAGATTCTAATAGCTCCATCAGGTTTTGAAATAGGTACCAAATTTGACACCCATTCTGGATAGTTGATTGGTCGTATGAATCCTGCATCTAGCAATTTTTTGAGCTCCATTTTGACTAACAAAGTGATTTTAGGATGCATCTTTCGAAGCTTTTGTTTGACAGGTTTTGCTTATGGATACACCACTAAGTGATGAACCACTGTCTCTGGATCTAGCCCTAGCATATCAGCATAACTCCATGCAAAGTTTATTTTCCTTTCCTTTAGGAATGATGCTAGGAGTTCTTGCTCTTCTGATAATAGTGATTCTGCATAAAATGTGATATGCGGGGTCTCCTCTATTCCTAGGTTGACTGGGTTGCATTTTTCAGTCAAGACTGCTGACTTCTCTTGATGAATAGCTCTTAGGGGAAGATTGAATCCTTCATCCTCAGGCGCCTCAGATAGGTTTTCACTGTTGGATATGTCCTTTCTTTTTACTATTTTCTTTTCAGAGAGTGCCACTGTGTGGTTTTCACTCAAGGACTTGGATATGATTCTTAGTTTCTCACTTTTGCGACTAAAGGATTCAATCATTTCCCCGTAATAGGCATGTGTGTCCAAATCCATTATAAATCCTACCTTGTGATCTCCATCCAGAATGTTATCCCTCAATCCCATGAATTATGAGAGCGTTTCATCATTTTCGAATGTATCGAGAACTGGTGGTCCTCGTTGGTCATAGTCGATCAGTTAGGGGTAGACTAAACGAATCTCATGATTTTGACTATCTGGTTCAAAGGATATGGTACTAATCATACACAGGGTGGTATCTTCGAATAGCCTAGGTAGATTGGATAAGGTATCTTCGTCATCGCTACTAATATAGGGCTCAGTTATAAAATTATGTGTGTCCCTACCTGTGACTATTGGTGAGTGTACTTGTACTAGTATTGGCTGAGAAGAAACATTAGCGGCTCTAACCGGAGGACTTCGGCCACGTATGATTATTCTCGGAGTGGCACATCCAAGACCAAGATTTTTTATGGGTCGTGTCTCTGGCATGATAGGTATTATGATCCCATTGTCATTTTGTCCCAGTCTTTGATTTCGGTCATAGCCCATTGCAAGCATCATGTGTAGGCCTTTCATTCTTTCGTCCATTGGTAAATTAGCTTACGGTCTTTCATCTTGATACAACATGTGAGATGGATCTACTTCAATGACCTCATGATCAAGGTCTCCCCATCTTGTGAATTCGGGATAATCCTTAGGATATGTTTGTGATGTGGAAGCTTTATTTTCTTGTGGGCATCCTCGTAATCTAGGAGATTGTGGTAACTCTCCTATCACAAAAGCATTGTTAGGGAGCTTGTAACTTCCACAACCATCCTCCTGGATGATTAGCTTGATGTCATAAATGGTGGGAATGGTGGGTGTCTTTGTCGCAGAAGTGGATGTGAGAGTGGTGGGATCAATGTATTGTGTGGATGGTCCCTCTTCATTTTTTGGCACTTGGGGAATTTTGTAATACTTGTCTTCAAGATTCTTGCAATATGAAAACGGCTCAAGATCTCCATGGATGGTAACCTCTTGTCCATTATGTGTGAATTTCACACATTAGTGGAAGGTTGATGCTACGGCTTTCATCGCATGAATCCATGGGCATCCCAGGAGGATATTGTATGGCAATTCGAGGTCCAAGACCTGACATGTTGTTTCCATGAGTGTTGGCCCTACTTGGATAGGGAGCTTAATTGTGCCCTGAGACACTCTTTCTTGGTCATCATATGCTCTGATTGTGATGCCTTTTCCTTTGTCGATGGAATCTTCTAATATTTTCAACTGCTTGATGAGGCTAAGAGAACAGATGTTCAAGCCTGCACCTCCATCCACCAAGACCCTTTTGATTTTGCTTTTGTTTACAATGGCTTCCAAGTGAAGTGTACGGTTGTGAGATGGTTGGGTGGGGAAATCTTGGTCGGAAAATGTAAGGAGATTAGGTGTTATGATATTTGCGACCGTAGCTTGGAATTGTTCTGCATCGAGGTCTGTGGGGACAGTGGATAAGGCTAATGCTTCCTCAAGGATATTTTTATGCGCTGATGAGATTTTTAACAACTCCATGATGGAGATGTGTGCTGGTGTTCTTTTGAGTTGGTCTACAACATTGTAGCTATATGGAATGACTCTTGATGTAGGGACTCTATTTGGTTGGGATGATCCTGCAATGGTGACTTTGCCGCCTCTTGTGGTGACTCCACAATCTTCGACATGGGCGCCCTTGATAGTGATGACCATGCAGTCTTCATTTAGCGAGGCAACGACAGATTCATAGACATGATTTACATTGCCTTTCCCTTTATCACCTCTATTTCCTTTGTTTCCATGATTCGCCATCGAATTCATGTAGATTTTAAGGTCCTAATTTCTCATAGGTTGTTCCAAGTTTATGATTTTCTTGTCAATGAGATCTTGGATGATGTTTTTGAGTCTCATACAATTGTTTGTGGTGTGACCTTTTATTTTGTGAAATTTGCAAAGTTGATTCTCATTGTACCAAGGGGGTTTGACATCGAGTTCTTGGTAATTTTCGAATGTAGGTGCTTTGATGAGCTTCTCATCGATCAACCTTTTCATGATGTCCTCGAGTGGTTCCCCCAACATGGTGTATTTTCGTTTTGGATAAGTTTTGCGTTGAGGTGGTCCTCTCTGGTCATTGAGGTTATTGATGGTGGGATTATTGGGTTGGTATTTTGTGTGATGGGTGTTTTGGCATTGTGGTTGGATTTACGGTGCGGGTGTATTTTGGCATGGACCACTAATGACCACCTTGGCATCGACAACACCATCATTAGTGATGTTTTTGTTTCTCGCCCATGTACGAGGTTTATCATTGTAATTAGATGAAGGGCGGTTGTTTTGCGGTTCATGATATGATGTTGATTCAGTGGGTTGGGTCACAAGGGTTCTTTCGATGCTAAGCGCCTTGGGGATTAGTTGCTCATATGTGGTGATTCCTTGAACCTTGAGATGAAATGATAGGTGGCTTTCAAGGTTGGCTATGATCGTGCAGACTTGTTGTTCTTCTGGCATGGTCCACTTGCTCTGATTGGCCTTGGATCGCCATCGTTGAAGGAATGAAGCAAAAGATTCATTCTTTCCTTGTTTTAGAGCATATAATTCTTCGAGACTAACATCCATTGCGATGTTACATGCGTAGTTCTTGATGAATTCATCTCTGATTTCTTGGAATGTCCTAATGCCTGGAGATAAGCGAGAGAACCATTCTATAGCTGGACCTGCCAAGCTCCTAGGGAATAGTCGCATCAGATAAGTATCGTCATATGCGACCTCCATACAATGAACCTGGAATTCCCTGATGTGATCTTCAAGGTTTCCTATCTCTCAATACTTTTCAAATTTAGGGCATTCAAATCCCTTAGGGAATGGTTTCATGTCTAGGCTCCTATCAAATGGATAGGGACACAAGTTGCTTTGCATTTTGGTTGTCTGCCCCGATTGAAGGTCGAGCACTTGTTGCGAGAGAAACCTGAGTTGTGTCGTCACATCATTCTGGGGATCAGGGGGTGGGATGAAAGTGTTTCGTGGTGTTTGAATTGTTGGTTGGGTGGATGGGTTGGTCGGTGCATTGTTTGATGGTATCTGCATGTTCTGTCGAGTGAAGTAGGCTTCTACTTTCTTTTGTATGAACGATGCCTGTTGTTGATCCTGTTTTTGTACTAGGATTTGTGCTTGTTGTTGTGCTTGTTGCTGCTCCAACAACATTTGTTTTTGTGCTTGCTGTTGTTCCCACAACGCTTGGTGTTGGGCTGCCAATTCTACTGCTTCTTGTTGCTCTTGGTATTGCTTTAATGCTTTCTGATATGCTCGCAATTGCGCTACTTGTGCAAGAAGTTCTGCTTGTGCTTGTGCTCTTTGTGCTTGATATTGAGATTGCACTTGAGCTTGGGCTAGTGCTTGTGCTTCTTCCACTTGTGTGGCTTGTTGCTGTAATAAAAGTTGTGCTTGAGTGACTCTTTGTGCTTGTAATGCTTGTGCAGCTTGGGCGGCTTGTTGTTGTTGTTGTTGCAATAAAGCTTGGGCTCGTTGTGCTTGTTGCAATTGTAATGCGGCTTGTGCAACTTTGGCAGCTTGTGCAGCTTGAGCGGCTTGTTGCATGGATTTTTTTTCTACACTTGTTGGTATCCTCTTTGAAAAGCGACTTGTAATACTACGTCGAATTGGTTTGATGTGGTGAACGTTGGTGGTGGTGGAGGTGGTGGTGGATTTGGAATGGTGGTAGATGATGATGTTGTGTTGATATTTTGCGTGTTGGATAATGGTATTGATGTGATTGGTCCTTGTGAGACCATGCTTTGTGATGTTAAGGGTGTGTTTGATGGTGTTTCCATTGCTTGTGTATTTATCGTTTGTTGTTGCGATATCAACGATAAATTTTGAGCATTTGGTGTGATGCTTTGATTGATGGTTGGGATAGCGGTTTGATTGATACTTGGTAGGGGAGGCAACCCCAAACCAAGGAGTGGTGTGGATGATAATGGCAATGGTGGGATAGGTGGAAATGTAAGGGGCGTTATTTGTTGTGTGGTGTCGAATATGCCCCCTGGTCCGAACATATTTCCCTCTTCCTGTGAGTTTATGAGAAGAGGTGTTTGTGGTGCTCCGTGGAAAAATGTTGATGATGGGTCATAGTGTAAGGTGAGAGAAACATTTTTGTGTAATGGGTTGTTGAGTATGTTTTGTTCCATGGTGGTGTTTGCATCCAAATTTTGATTGTTAACAAGGGGATGTGATTGAAGAGCATTGAGAAATGTGTTTCCCTTGTTAACGTTGGGTTGGGTTGGAGCAAATGATGTTGTGATTTGTGGAATGTTTTGTGTGACCTTTTGAGATGGGGGTGTAGATGAAATGGGGATGGTGGATGAAATTGGAGGAAATGATGTGTCCACGATAGTACTCACATCAAAATCTGAAGGCAACTTGGCCCCTTGTTTTGCTAGTTCAACCATGTACAACGAAGGGTTAAGTCTCATCATGATGTTGATGATTCTATGGTTGTCCGGATTTTGGAGCATTTCTGCCATTTCCTCGCAAGACATTCCGAAAGTGAGGTCTTCTCCTTGATTTTCTTCTTGGGGATGTTGTGATGATGAGAGGGCCAATGGGTTGCTCGATTCTGTTAGATTCATTTTTGCATTGGTTTGGCTAAGATCACTTGAAGCGGGTGTTTCTTTGTTGGCTTCCATACTCTTCTTGTATTGAGATCTTGTTTGGACCATAAAACATGGATCAAGAATATGGGAAATGAATCTCTTGATTCTTTGGATTGATCTCTATTTTATGTCCCAAAGTGAAATTTTTAACATGCCTTGAGGATCAAAGGTGATGATATGATGATGTTAAGGATGGATGACTATGGATGCTTTTGATTTTTTGATCAATCTTGAGATGAGACACTAGGCTTGTAGGACTTTGGATTTTGGTCTTTGATTTTGGAATTTGGTCCTTGATTTTGATTTGGATATTTGAACAAAAAGACCCTAAGATGTTTGATAATGATCTAAGGGATAGTTTTGTTCAAAGGATGATGATTTTGGATATGTGTGAGGAGAAGGATGCATCTACCCACACCTATCCAAATAAAATGATAGTTTCACTAAGTATATGAAGAAGGATTCATCCACATACACTAAGTTAGACAAGATGATTTTGATAACTTTGACTAAGTATATGCAAAAGGATGCATCTACACATGCCTAGCCAAAGGTGTTTTGATAAATGTTTTCAAGGACTTGGTCACAATGTTTTTGGATGATTTTGATTTTTGCCACAAAGCCTAGTATCAAATATTTTCCAAAAGATGATTTGTGAGATGGATTTGATGTTTTGAAAGATGGATTGAAAAATGATTTTGATATGTTTTGATCCTAAGATGAACCTAAAAAGGTACACTTTGTTTGCTTAGACCTAGGTATTGAAGAGCATGCAAATGCTTCCTAAAGACCTTTGTAACCAAGAAATGATTTCATTTGAACATTCATTTTTCCAATCGATGATTTTTTTGCTTTTGGGATTTTGGAGTCTTCAACACATATGAAAGTTCATTTTTCTTAGCTTTGCTTAATGTCTTTATTTTACCAAAAACACTTTCTTCAATTAGGTTTTCAAACTAAGATGTCCAATGTCTTAATTTCTTCAAACCCCACAAGATATGTTATGTGGAAATTTAATGAACTTAAGGCAAGGGTTTCCTATTGTTTACTTAAGAAGACAAATTGAGATATAATCCAATGTTTAGAGACCTCTAAGGATGTGAATCCCAAGGGAAAGAAATAACATATGGATTGAGTCAATTGTATTTGTCCTCAAAAGGGTTTGAAATTTGGATACTATTAAGTGTTTGTTTCCATGATGTTTTCGATCAAGCAATGCATTTTGTAACCCAAGAATAAGTACAATCCTATGGATGTGAAAGATAATATTTGTTGGATTCCCTTTTGGACAAGTCCAGCTATGCCTATCTCTAGCGAATGGTTAGATGCTTGACCCCACTGGCTCCCCTCCACGGCACTAACTTATACGGGGCAGCCAAGCATCAACACCCATGAAACTCCCATGGCATGTTTTCCATTTCTACTAGAAGACCGTAAAAGTGTGGGGCGCTTCAGAACGACTTCTTGCACCAACAAATAGTTTAGGATTTTTTCAAATTCTAGCACATGGGTTCTAGTAAGGACTTTCCGTTCGTAGGAGTTGACCCAACGTGGCAAGAGTCCCTTTTTGGATCCATCTTGTCGGAGTCAACCGCGTGATATTAGCGTTTCTTCCAATATCCACATTTATATCCCGGTTGGAAATACTCTTGGCTTTAGAGTTTTACCGGTTGAGTCGTTCCCTTGGGTGATTACTTTTTCCCACAAGGCAGGCCCTCTAAGATAGACAAAAGTGAATGAAGAACAAAATCTATAACTTGATCAATCTTTGATAGCAACAAAGAGAGAGAATATACGCGAAAATGCCCCCACTCACACTCGCACAATAGTTTGTTCAATTTTAAGCCCAAATTGAAGTGTGGAGGTGATTGCTTTGTCTTAACCCAAAGTCATGGAAAAGACCTTTTGATTCTCAAGATCGCTATAAAGCGCGAGAGAAGTGCATACGTCCTTTTCCAATGGCTTTAGTCTAAGTAAGCCCTCACAAAAAACACAACTACACTTGTTCTTTTTAAACCCTCAAAGCAATATGTGAGTTCATTTTAGAGCACCAAATCACAAGTGAAAGACATTTGTTCAATTTTTTAATCCATAAATGAAATATAGTAAGTTGTTGATCCTAAGGTTCTTTTTAAATCAAAATGCAAGAAATAAACTAAAAGAATCCTTCTTTTTAAACCCAAATGAAAGCTAGTGTTCTAAAGAAAGAAAAGGATGACAAATTACTTAAAGAAGTGTTAAGCAAACACTTAAGTGTTAAAAAACAATTTAATTAGACAAGATATCATCCCCATGTTCTTTCTTCTTTTGTTTTTGGCTCCCAACCTACAAAGTGGAAAATAATCAGATTCTGGAAAAAACACAAAGATTAAAAAACCAGAAAATAGTAGATAAATAAATCATGAATCAAAAGCACGTGCTAAAAATTAATTTCTCCCTTTTTCTGTTTTCCAACGTCACAACTCGTAAAGGCGTCGTTGTTTTTTCCCCCCAACGTCGCTCTTACAGCGCCGCTTTACCAGTCAGTGGCGCTCTATGTCGGGACAGAGAGCACAATAGCATCGTTGTTTTGCTCCAGCGTTGTAGTTTTTGAAGGTGTCGAAGTTTTTAAAAATTTTGAAAACTGATGCAAATCGGCGAGTCCAGCGGTGCAGTTTAGAATTTGAATTTTGGCGGGATGAGCCCAGCGACGCTGACAAGCCCGCAGTGCTGAAACTGCAACACTGACGAGCTCACGGCACGAAAACAGCGACGCTGATGAGCCCGCGTTGGAATTTCCTATGTGTCAAGAAAAACACAGAATTTTCACAAAAATGTTAGAATTAATGTAATGCAGCCCTCCTTCTAGCGCCAAATGTGCGAACCCAAGCCTAAGTACCTGCAAAACAACATGATTAAACAAGTTAAACAAGGAAATGCATAATAGATTTTGAGGATTCCTGTTGTCACAATGATGCTCATTTGATCATCCATAATTTGAGTAAAGTTACCATGCTAAAATACTTAGCCATCTTCATCCTTCATTTGAGTTCTTATCTAGGTTATTGTAGATTTTTGGCTTGGAGCTCTCACCTTCAAAATTCCATGAAGGTGAAATCACAAAAACCAACTCTCTGACAATAGGAATCCTCAAAATCTAGTATGCATCCTTGGGTGTCACTGTCATCTCACTAGTGGATAGGTGGAAGGTGTTGTGGTCATTGTGCCACCTCTCAACCAAAGTGGTCAGAAGTCCCCTGTTAATCCTATGCTGGGGCATGTCAAGTAGAGAGGTGAACCCGCATCATCCAATCACATTCAGATCAGCCTAATCCAAATGTGGAATGAAATCTCAGGTCCTCAGGAAATGCTCTTGTGACATGAGCACTATCGAAGGCTCCTATCATTATAATATATAGCAAATCAGCAATCTTATCAATCAATCAACATCAAACAACCTATCAATCTAATCAGCTCTAATGAGATTTTGATTACATCTCATGAGCATCTATCATTGATCCTCACCTATCATGAGGTCAACCATCATTAATCTATCATTGATCATCACCTATCATGAGTTCAATCATCAACCTATCATTGATCCTCACCTTTCATGAGTTCAATTATCAACATCCTATCATTGAATCTCACCTATCACTAGATCAATCATCATCTAATTAATTGACATCATCAAAAATCATCAAATCAATTGCTAACATGATCAACAATCATTGAAAACAAGGAGTCTCATCTAAAATTACATCATTCTACCCTCGATGCACTAAAATAGTGTCTCAAAGTGCGAAAAACATGGATGCACTAGAGAATTTTTGTGATGCGCCATAAAAGGGCTTCAATGTGCCAAATAACTGAATGCACCATCAAATCCCATCAATGGTCTGTTTCATTTCATCAATACACTAAAGTCATCTATGCACTAAAATAATTACCAAAAGCACTAAATCCTATTATCTACGCATTAAATCTATCATTGTGCTAAAAGGTCCTATCTATGTGCTACAAAAGTTCATGAATGCACTAAAACTCTTGATGCACCACAAATTTGCATGGATGCGCTAAAAATTAGCCCTATGCGCTAATCTATTGGATGTGCCAAAATAGTCTATGGATGCGCTACATCAAGGTTCCTATGTGCTAAAACGTGAAGAGAAGAATTTCAAACATGAAAAAAGAGTGAAAAACGAGATTCAAATTTTACAAGGATGTTTTTTGGGGTACGTACCGGAGGTCCATACACGGTCGGGTGATTGTGATGTCACACACGCTTGAATCAGTGGGTCTAGATCAGAATCACCATCTTGCTCAATTTGCACTAAATCACTCAATCACTCAAAATTTTCAAATTGCAAGTGCACAAATGAACTTCAAATCACATCTTTTAACCTTTTAGGGTGATTAAGTGGGAATTTGGTGGGATTGATTTATTTTATTTTTCAAAGGGGCTTTAATTGATCATTTCATCACATGGAAGGTTCATCATCATTTTTTGGGAGATAAATCATCTCTACATCATAAAATTTGAAATCATCATCAAATCATTAGAAAATCATAAAAAAAATTCAAAAAAACTTAAAAATCCAAAAATTCATCAATTTATCTCCTAAGGGGGCATATATCCATCATCACTTGGAAATCAATGTTTGGGGTTATCAAAAAAAAATTGTCAATGTCATCAACAAATTTTTCTTTGAAGCAATGTGTAAACACATCACTTCAAAGAGGGCAAAAATGTATACACATAAAATTGGTCAGGATAATTAATTAATTAAATACAACGTATTTAATTAATGAACCTCTTATTTCGTCTGCTTATAAATAAATTCTAAATTTATTTATATAGTTCACACTTTCTAATTCTTCCATCTTAAATTGCATTCTTCTCATTTTAATTGAATAAACAAATTCCAATAGTTTGTTTTATTTAATTAATATCTTCTCACTAAGTTTAAATAATTCCAAATTCAAATTTACTCACATGTCTCCAACGTTTTTCTCTTGCCACCTCATCAAGTGTCTCATGAATTTAAATATTCTTAATTTTTAAATTGGAATTATCCTCAACCAATTTTGAAACAACCTTCGACAATTCACTCTCTCCATCATTTCACTCTCTCTCACACTTGGCATGGTGTTCTATTAAACGGAACACTCTCCATGATTCCCCCTAACTTCTTCATTCTCCACCCTTGATCTTTCCAGATGAAATCTTGACCATTGGTTGCTGCCACATCACAATATGCCTTGTAAATCCTATAAATATAGCATCACTCTCTAGCATTTCATATCCCATATTTGAGTAAACTTACTCTACATAAATCACATCAGTATTTGTGAGCTTAGCATATCATTCTAGTTTAGCATTTTACATTTAGTTTAAAGTAATGTTACCATGGAAATTTCATTTCTAGAATCCTAATTGTTACATTAGTTTTATTGCATCTTCATACAAAATTTTAATTAGTCTTGCATTTCATCATAGTATCATCTTAGCATCATTTGGATCACATCATCATCATAATCTTAGCATCATATCATTTGTAGATCAATCATGTAGATGTAGGAATATATTTCTTGCATTTTAGATAACATCTTGTTTCTTGGGTTGTCATTCTAATAGTCATAGTGCATACACAAATCTGAGATCCACCATGATTTAATGAATCCCTAAGAATAGAGAACAATGGAATGGTCTTCAGGAATAGTTTTATCAAGTTTATTTGTTATTTTGATTTCCTTAATGTAAATGTTTCATTGATTGTGTGGTTTTATTACTCATTTACTGACTTTACACAATTCACACAATACAGTAGTTAGTGATTTTATATATAACTATGGAGAGGATGGAGGTGGAAAATTCAACCAATAGGGAGAGACCACCAAGTGGTCTAAAAATAGTAAATTCTCCACCCTTTAGGATGGTGACACCTCAACACCTTATCTCCTATTTATTAAATAATTAAACTCATTTTATTAACCTAAGAAAGCTTAATAAAAGTGCAAGAAAAACCTATGACTAAGGAAAAATAAATTAACCCACTAGGAAAATAAAAGCCTACACTAGCACCCCCCTTCAGCATAGCTTAGGTGGTACAGTGATGATGATGCATCTCGACAAATGAAGCCATGTTAAGTACCCATGTACATATAAAATTATCCCAAAAGAAGAAGAAACTCCCTCCCACAACAAGTAGCCCTCCCCAAAAAAAAAATATAGAGAGAGAAATGAAGTGGAAGAACTAAGAAGCCCCCCCCCCCAAAGAGATCCAATGGTAGATTCTTGAAATTGACTATAGAAGGTCATCTATGATCTTTGAACAATGTTCCTCCCATTAGGAAGATAGAAAACCAAATTTGTATGCATGATTTATTCCCATTCTTGAAAGGAACATGTAGGAAGAAATCTCAATAAGTATGAAGTCTCTAAACTATTCTTAATTGTCTCCATGTCGATGCCAAAATTTTCCACTACCAAGTCAAGTGTTCTAGGCGACACTAATAAAGAACAATTATAATCTCCTAGAGATTGATTTAGAACACAATTTAAAGAATTGAGTATCTCCTCTAAAGATGTCTCCTCTAAATTTTGATCCAAATTATCCACACTTATGTCAACTTGTAATGAATGATCATGTAGAGAATGAACAAGAGGGTCAAAATGTTCTTTCACAATAACTAAAGAAGAATAAAATCCATAAAAAAGAAGATGAATGCAATCAATAGTGTATCCCAAAATCTATAATGTTTCTCCCTAAACAATTCTAGAAAACTTCTCAAGAGATTGTCCCACAAATTTGTATCTAGAAGTACTTGTATGTCCTACTAAAAGGAATCATTAGAAGATTTTGAAAAAGAAACATTGAACTTTGAAGTAGAAATAGATGCAAAGACAAAAGAGTTGTCCTCAATAGTGCTATCTAGATTTATAATGAGGGACTCTTCAAAAAAATAAGAGATGTCTAGTAGAAATTGGTCTCAATGAACTAAATCCAAAAGACATAAATGACCCCACTATAACGAATCATTGAAAGCTCTTGAAGAAGAAAATCTAAACTTTGAATTTGCAACATGTAGTGTAGAAGGGGTATCAATATATGTTAACCAAATAAATTGATTCTCCCAAGAGGATGTGTCCACATAATATGGGGTAACATCAGTTTCACTATCATCCACATGAGCTTGGTCGAACAAGAAAACATCACTTTTAGATGAAGATTCAATGTATCCATATAATTTTTGGATGATGGTCCAAGTAGTGAAATGGAAATTAGTTTTCTCTATGTGATTTACAGTATCCTCAAAAATAGCAAGACATATTAGTCCATAGACCGTGTCATTGTTGTTGAATTATGCATTCTTTTTTTCATAGGCACTTGGCTCAAGAATGAGTCCAAGGAGATAGGACGATAGATCCTACTCAAGGTAGTGATTATTTGTCCCCTTTTTCCAAGATAAATAGTACTTTGAATAAAAATTAAAACTAGAAGACATGTTGAAGGGCCCCCCCAAAAAAAATGTAACTTTATCTCAATTTGTGACTACAAAATGTCTATATAATCCCCACAAGATTGATACATAAAAGGGAACCTTATAACTTTAATGCAAAAGAGACACCCCCTTTCTACCAGTCTCAAAAATTACCCCCTTAAGACATTACAATGTTGGCACTTTAGATTAGTCTTATTACAAAAATTATACTAGATTACAATGCTCTTCAGGCCCACAATGGCCAAAAATACAACTTTTGATGCAAAATGAACTTGATACAAAATATAAAAAAGTAACCCTATATTTTTTATTTCACTTTAGTACCTTTATAATGCCTATTCATTTCTAAAAAATGAATCTTTGAGGAAAATGTTATGGAATATTGAGGAAAAATGTAACAAACAACTTCAACCTGCAATATTTGGAAAAAAAATGGCAATTTTTCTTTCCAAAGTCTCTTTGGAAAGAAATTTCTCATCTCTAGCTTTTCATCGACTAATTTTTGTTTGTAAGAAAGCTAACATAGCGGAAAAAATTCCTACACTAATCTTGAGAGGAGAATAATGCAAAAATTTTACAAATCTTTAACAGTTATAGAAACTTAAACAAAAATAAACACAAATATCATGCATAGCATAACACAGTGATTTACATGGGGAAAACCCTTTTGGGAGAAAAACCCCACATCCCAAAAGCCAACCAATATATTATTCATAAATCACAAAGATTACAATATAATTGCAGAGCAAGCTTCTCACAGGAGTATCACCAAATAGAGATCCAAAGGAAACACGACCACTATCAGACTCTCAGAATACATAACAATATATAGTTGTAATAAAATGTGCTCATAAAATAGGGTTTCCTTCTAGGGAAATTCAAGCCAACAAAATATCAATCATTAGATATGAAACCTAATGATGAATAGTCCATATTTACAGTAATAAAATATACATTAAATGTGGCTTTCAAGGGCACTTCCCTTGAACCCCCACCAAAGCACGTGGCCCCCAAACCCCTGTTGGGGAGAATGAGCCCCTTGTATCCCCGTAGGGGGGTACCCCCTACACCCCCCATGTTGATGTATCAACAACACCTTATGTATCTGCAAGGTTAAGACACATTTTCCTAACAAATATTTGACTTGTTGAAAACCTTGCAAGAGAAAGAGGAGGGTGTATAAACATCATCTCTTAGTTTCTAGCGACCGAGAGGCCCGTAGTCTCTAAACACCATCTAAACTTCTCTATGCTCATAGGATAAGTTAAAGAATTAAAAAAATTCATCAAATTCTCTACTTTAACTAGCTTCACCATTCCATATTCAACTATATCTCTAACAAAATGATAGTGTACATCAATGTTCTTGGTCCTACCATGAAATTTTAGGTTCTTGGCTAGACATATCATACTCTGACTATCACAATAAATTATCATACTACCTTATATTATTCCAATGTCTAAACACATTCTCTTAAGCCAAATGGCTTCTTTACAAGCATGAGTAGCTATCCTATACTTTGCTTCAATAGTGGACAAAGTAATCACAACCTATCACTTACTCATCCAACTAATTGCACCACCGAATAATAGAAACACATAAGCACTGGTGGATTGTCTACTATCAATATCACCTACCCAATCTGAATCCACATAACCATGAATATCAAAGGTGTTGGAATATTTTCCTCAATCCATACTAACATGTAACTCCTGGAGGGAAAAGTCACTGTGACATTAATCATGTCTGGCCAACTAGCTATTCTGAATTCTCTTGAAATGTTCATATCGCCGAGACAAAGCAGATGTCTTGCGGAATGATGTTATCGCTGTGACTAGAAGCATTCGTTGTGACCTTTTGTCAAGTAGAAGACCTCTGGCCGACAGTTTTGTTTCTTATCAAGTGTCGGGGAGACTCACAGCGACTGGGGTCTTCGGAGTGACTTGATCGCTCGGTATGAAGTCCCAGCGACTGAAGGGAGTGTCACCGATAGATCAATAGGCTAACACAAGGGCTTTGGTAAGATGTCCCAGCGAGAATGGAAGGTCACACCGATAGGGATACAACTGAAGTCATTGGAGTAGCTCAAGGTGATCGGTATGAAGTCTTGGTGACTTGGAGAGTCTCGCTGATAGTCTTCAGTATGACATGTTCGCTCGGTGAAAGGTATTAGCGAAGGTAAAATGTCTTGCTGACTCTGTAAGACATGAGTGCTCCATGTGAGGTCTCGGTGAAAGACAAAAGTCTTGCCGACTTGGTAAGACATGTTTGCTCAGAGTGAAGTCTTGGCGAAAGACGAATGTCTTGCCGACTGTCAGGTGCTTCGGTGAAACTTGAGGAGACTCGGCAAAACCTCTTGGCAAGTGGAAAAGTCTTGTCGATGGTAAAGTTGAAATCGATGTGACTTGTGAGCATCGGTATGAGTCTTTTCGATGAGGAAACTCTTACTGATAGGAATGAAATGGATATCGGTGGATTCAGTATGACTCATGGTGTTCGCTATATCGTCTTGCCAACTATTGGGACTTACGCCGATATCGATATGAAGACTTTGTGGCATTGGGGAGACATGGTTAGTGTCTCACCGACATGCCAACAAAGTTGAATGTTTCCTTTGACCGTTTGAACTTCCTATGTGGCATCTCATGGACCAATCAAAGGAAGCAAAATTCAAATGGTTGGTGGTTAGATTTTTGCAACAGTTGCGACGTTGGAGCTGAACTGCATGTAGGGAAAAATCAATGCTCAAGAGGAAATTTTCTATGATGGACAATGGTGGATAAGGATGAATAGAAGGTAAAAATCAGAATGTGATAAGATTTAAAAAATTGATTCTGAGTTTGTGAGTGAGGTTTGTTGAGAGAATTTATGTAAGAGGTTGAACAGTGAATGAAGCTACTGTCAACTAATACCAGAGAGTTGTATCTTTGCATTGTATGTAATTTTTTGTTACTGTAATACAAAGATTAGAGCAGTGTTTAGGTTTTCGAGGTTTGCCAGTAAATATGTTGTTCATTTATCTTTGAGTATCTTCTCTGTTTCTGTAAATCATTCTTGTGTGTCTTAATTAGATTGTAATTTGGAAATTGAAAGTACTATATGCATTCTCCCCTATGGTTTTAACATTAGGAAAGTTGCTTCCGCACCGTTGCTTTCCTTACAAGTGGTATCAAAGCCTAGCCAGTTGTGTTATCCTTGTGATTGGGTTGGGTTTTTTGTGTCAATTCTTTTTCAGTGGGAGTTTGGTAGAGGTCTAATAATTTAGTTACAAATTAAGATGGTGAGCACATCCAGAAAGATGGAAATAGAGAAATTCAATGGTAGAAATTTTGAGTTGTGGAAACTCAAAATGGAAGATTTGTTAGTGGACCAAGATCTTTGGAATGCTATGTCTAGAACAAAACCTCAAGACATGAAGCAAGAGGATTGGGACCTAGTAGATAGAAAGTCAAGAGGGCTGATAAGGCT